>CM061141.1:24584582-24599628 GCA_030789695.1 Scilla litardierei
TTTGAGCCAAAAGTAACATGGAGATGAGAGCTCCATGAGGTAAAGAGGTCCCGGAGGAAGAGAGTTCAGCAAAAGATACGATAGAATCGAAGATGATTCTTCCCAAATTGAACACCTGAGACGTGCCAGCAGAAAACAATAGTTTGCACATGTCCCTAGTGACTACTGAAACATTGGAGGTGGGCAACCAGTTTCGAGTAGCAACTCTGAATAGAATAAAATACTTTGCCGTAAGTGCAGATGAGGGAAACACAGAAGACTTAGTAGGCCAGCGTGACAACTTTCCAGCAGTCACGACTTCAATCAGACGATCAAAACTCACTCCAGAGGTGTCACCAAACGCAGGAACAGATTGAGAACATTTCCATTCTAACAATTTGTTCAGAGATGCAGGAGAGAATGTGACAATCTTTCCTCGGACATAGTTTCTGAAATTCCAACGAGAGGATCCATCACTAGCAGATTTGGAGAGATTACAGTAAAACTCTCGCACCAAGGTAGGATAATAGATGCTGAAGCATGTGGCAGCATGGATAAGACCAAGATCTTTCAGAATAGATTCCAACTGAGTCTTGTCAAAGGACGATATATTGAGGATTTTTTCAGATATAAGAGGTTTCTCGGAGTAAGCTGGCCATCTGTTCTTACGAGATTTGTCAAAAAAAAGTTTTGCTCAGAGCATCTGAAGATGTAAACGAGGGAGAGCGACAAGGAGCAGAAGCTGAAAGTTTAGGTCGCTTGGAAGGAGAGGACTCAGCACTCCTGGATGGTGGAGGAATAGGGCGCTTCTTGGACACAGATCTACTCTTGCGCATATAAGAGGACAGAGGAGGATCATTTTCATCAGGTAACTCACATGTTGAAGGATTTGTTGCAACATTTTGTGCAACAAAATCTTCATCACCATCCTCCATACGGGGAATAGCATCAGTAATTGACCCAGAAATGTTACCATCAGCAACAGAAGAGTCTTGAGTCACGCCACAACGATCAGCAGAACCTGTCAGAGTCTCAGCAGCAACAACAACATCATCTTGGCCACCTTGCACAGCATCAGTTTCTGGCAGCACTGAGGGAAGATCCACAACTTGGCCAGTCAGAGGTTCTCCTGAAATGTCTAGATTCATAGGACCAGGGACCAACCCCACAACATCTTTGGGAGACTGCCTTTTTTCAGAAACACCACCGGCAGGCTCCGCAACTCCACTCGACACAGTTTGACCCACAGAAGAGTAGTCAAGGCACGCTTCTTGGACACAGACATCATCCTTGGGTTCTCTTTCAGACTCAGGCACTTGCTGAGAGAAGACAGGAGACACAGGCTGAGCACCTTCATTTGAATCAAGATTATTGACATTAGCCACATTTTGAGCGGTCACATCAACTTCACATCTGGGAGACAGAGGGACAGGGACCTCTTTCTGAGATGGAATAGTAGGCACAGTATCAGCATCAACATCAGCTTCCATTTCAACATCCTTGTTCATCTTTTCATCACTTTGCACAAAAGAGTTCTCAGAGAACATATTAGCCGATGACGCTCCTGAAGTCCCTCTCGACTTAGGCAAATCAGCAAACACAGGGGAATCTTCAGAATCAGAGATGTCTATCACATCAATTTCAGAGATTTTAACAAAAGATGTCGGATTCCAGGTGCGAATGACAACTTTTCTATCTCGAGGAACTCTCACGCTCATAACTTTTCCCAAAATCTTCTTACGCATCAGACCTTTAAAATGAATATGTGATACATCCACATAAGAGAGATCCAATTCTTTTCCTGTTCTTCTCAAATACCAGAACCAGTCTTGGATAGTAACCGGATCAGGATAGCATTCATCATCATCATACACATCATCATCCTCGGGAATTTTGGGAAGGGGGAATTCAAGAATTGGGGAAAAGTTCACCAACTCAAAATTCGAGACTTTGGAAGGATGCATGCTCCCAAACGAGGAAGAAGAGAGAGATGGAGAGGGATTACCACTGGAGGTTCTTTGCACAGGACGAGGAAACACCCCTTTACGTTTAACCGAAGAAGACGAGGACGGCGGAGCACTTTTACGAGCGGAAGTTCGTCGAGAAGACCGACGAGGGGGCAGAGATGATTCTCCCGACTGATTTCTAGTCATGGTAGACAAACTGGGAGAAGCTTCAACCAAGCCAATTTCAAGAACCCTAGAAGCGGGTGAAGGAGAATCTTGGAGAAAGATTTGAGTTGCGGAAAAAGCAAAAATGCGCCTTGGGAATGAAAAGAGGTAGAGGGTAATAATAACGGGTAATAAAATAAAAGAGAACAAATACCGACCCGTCAGCAGAGATTGAAAGACCCTCATAGTGTTGCAACAAACTGTTGCAACAAAATGCACAACACAGGGGGCAACATTAGATACGACACAGCCCTAGGGCTTGCCGCAATTCCTCAAATCTGGCTGAATCAAGAGGCTTTGTAAAAATGTCTGCTAGTTGATTAGCTGTAGCAACATACTCCATAACCAGGGATTTCTTCTCAACCAGCTCTCTAATAAAGTGATGTCGGATGTCAATGTGTTTCGTTCTAGAATGCTGAACAGGATTCTTGGAGATATTTATAGCACTCTGATTGTCGCATAAAATAGTCATGGCTCCTTGTTCCAGACCATAGTCTACCAACATTTGCTTTAACCAAAGCAATTGTGTACAACAACTTCCTGCAGCAATATACTCAGCCTCTGCTGTAGATAACGATATGGAGTTCTGTTTTTTACTATACCACGACACCAGATTGTTCCCCACATAAAAACACCCTCCGGTGGTGCTTTTCCGATCATCTGTATTTCCTGCCCAGTCAGCATCACTATATCCTGAGACAAGAGTATTTGTATCCTTTGTATACCATATACCATAGTCTGCAGTTCCGCTGATATACCTGATAATCCTTTTTACAGCAACAATATGAGATTCCTTAGGGCTTGCTTGATAACGAGCACAGACTCCAACACTAAAGCTGATATCTGGTCGGCTAGCTGTTAGATATAACAGGCTACCTATCATGCTTCTGTAAAGAGTAACTTCAACATCTCTTCCTCCTTCATCCTTAGAAAGTTTTTCTGATGTGCTCATGGGAGTCCTAACATGTCTGGCACTTTCTAAACCAAATCTCTTGACAAGATTTCTAGCATACTTGCTCTGCGAGATGAATAGACCATCCTGACACTGTTTAACCTGGAGCCCAAGAAATACATTCAACTCACCTACCATGCTCATTTCAAACTCCCTTTGCATGAGGTTGATAAACTCATGCACAAGTTGTTGTGATGTTGAGCCGAAGACTATGTCGTCAACATAGATCTGGGCAATCATCACACTTGATCTTGTCCTTTGAACAAATAAGGTCTTATCAGCTCCTCCTCTTTCATATCCCTTTTTGAGAAGATACGTGGTCAATCTCTCATACCAGGCCCTTGGAGCTTGCTTCAGCCCATACAAAGCCTTCTTCAGCTTGTACACATGATTCGGAAGAAACGGATCAGCAAAGCCTTTGGGTTGTTCAACATACACTTCTTCATTCAACAACCCGTTTAGAAAGGCACTTTTCACGTCCATTTGATGTAGTTTGAAGTTTAAGCTACAGGCAACCGCAAGTAACAGTCTAACAGATTCCAACCGTGCTACAGGAGCGAATGTCTCATCGAAGTCAATGCCTTCCACTTGGGTATACCCTTGAGCAACAAGCCGGGCTTTATTCCGGGTGACATTTCCCTTATCATCTGTCTTATTTTTGAATATCCACTTTGTCCCGATGACATTAGTTCCTTTTGGTCTCTCCACAAGACTCCAAACGTCATTTCGTTGGAATTGGTTTAGTTCCTCTTGCATAGCCGAGACCCAGAAATCATCACCAATTGCTTCCTTCACATTTTTGGGTTCGATAGTAGATAGAAAGCAAGCATACCCAGCCAGATCTCTGTAATTAACACGACTAGTACCTCTGGTGCGACGACTGTCGTGAACGTCACCAATGATTAGCTCCGGCGGATGATCTCGTATGATCTTTGTAATTCCCTCAGCATCTTGAGCATTTTCAGCTTTTACTTGGGTTGACTCCATGTTGGCAGTATCCTGTGTTGCAACAATTTGTTCAACATGGTTCTGTTTGGTCTTGTTTGTTGCAACATCACTTTCAACACGAACATCATCTTCATTTATGTCTTCTTGGACTCCTTTCTCACCAGTCAGAATAGATTCTCCCTGATCAAAATCATCAACCACAACGTTAATGGATTCCATCATGACATCTGTTCGTTCATTCAGCACTCGGAACGCACGACTCCGTGTAGAATATCCCAAGAAAATTCCTTTGTCACTCTTGGTGTCGAATTTCCGTCTTGGTGTTCGATCTTGCAGGATGTAGCACTTGCTTCCAAAAATGTGAAAGTATGAGACATCAGGCTTTCGACCTTTCCATATTTCATATGGAGTTTTCTCAGTCATTGGTCGAAGATAAACCCTGTTGATGGTGTAACATGCAGTATTAATCGCTTCAGCCCACCACTTAGTATTCACTTTTCGAGCATTCAGCATAACACGAGCCATTTCCTGAAGAGTTCGATTCTTCCTTTCGACAACTCCGTTTTGCTGAGGAGTCTTAGGAGCCGAGAATTCATGTCCTATACCTTGTGCCTCACAGAATTCAGAGAATGAGTGATTCTCAAACTCTTTTCCGTGATCACTACGGATTCGAATGACTTTCCCTATGTTGTCTCCTCTTTCTACTTGAAGACGAGTACATAGGTTTTTGAAAGCATTAAAAGTGTCTGATTTTTCCTTCAGAAAATCCACCCAGGTGAAGCGTGAAAAATCATCGACACAAACAAAAATGTACTTCTTACCTCCGACACTTGTTTCTGAAGTGGGTCCAATCAGATCCATATGCAGTAGCTCCAGAGTTTTTGATGTTGTGATATTTTGAATTTGTTTGTGACTAATTTTCTTCTGCTTCCCCAGTTGGCAAGCTTCGCACACTCCTTCCTTCTTCTTGATTAACATAGGCATTCCTCGGACAGCTCTTGCTTTGGAGATTTTCATTAAGGTCTTGAAGTTAACATGGCCTAATTTCTGATGCCATTGTTCAGAGGCATCAGTGGTGATACTCAGACATCTGTCAGGTTCTTGCAATAGGTAGCAGTTGTCACTGGATCTTTTTCCGGAAAGAATACATACTTTATCACTATTAAACACAAGACATTCATTTTTGTTGAACCGAACCAGCAGCCCTTGATCGCACAGCTGACTTATACTGATAAGATTAGCCTTTAGATTTTCAACATGCATCACATCTTTCAATTTCAGAGTTTCTGTCATGTTGAGATTACCTTTTCCAATAACTTTGCTTCTCTGTCCATCCCCAAAGGTGACATGACCTTTATTTTCAGCAATGTACTCAGACAGAAGTCCCTTGTTCCCTGTCATGTGCCGAGAGCACCCACTGTCAAAGTACCACTGATTTTCTGCAAAGGTAGCTAAAGAGGTGTATGCAACCATACTGACCAATTCCGACTTCTTAATCCATTTCATGCTTGTCTGTTGCTGTGGATGAACAATATTTCTTCCTTCACTCACATGCTTCATGCGCCTGAAACACCTCCAATCATTATGTCCTATTTGTTTACAGTAACTGCATATAAGCTGTCTAGGAGTAGTACCTCTTCTGTTCTTTCCTCGTGGCTTGACCTCATCATGTGGACTCCATTTAACATGTTCCTTAGTATTGAGACTACTCCTAGTCTTGGGTGTGTGAAAATTGCTTCCTCTGTTGTACCCAACTCCAGTTCGATCTCCAGCGACTTTTCCCATGTTGAGGATGTCATTGAGTTTGGTTTTCCCAGAGTTCCATCTGTTAACAGTGCTTTCAGCCTTCTCAGCTCTCATTAAGGCTCTCTTCATGTCTCTCTCACAGTTTCGGAGATTTGCTTCAGTCTTCAGAAGTTTGATTTGATATGTATTCTTCTCACTCCTCAACTTAGAGCATTCATCTTTCAGTTTCTTGTTGGTTTCACAAATTTCCATCCATTTGTAGAACATAGTTTGATAGGCTACGCGGATTTCCTCATCATCAATCTCTTCTTCACTCCCGACTTCTGATTCAGCTTCACTGTCAGAATCAGCTTTGTTTGTTGTAACATTTTGTACAACATGTTCTCCCTTGTGCTTCGTTGTAGCAGTACATGTTGCAACATTATGTTCAACAAGGTTGGCGAACTTGCCTTCAGATTTGTCATTCAGAATAGCTGTGAACGCCACATAATTACTGGTTATGTCTTCATCTTCCTCGCTACCTCCAGAGTCTTCATCGCTCCAAGTGCTGGCAAGAGATTTCCCTTTTAGCTTCTTTAGAGTGTTTGCACACTCTGCCTGTATATGTCCGAAACCTTCACATTCTCTACACTGTATTCCCTTTCCTTTGTTTTTAGACTCATACCTTTGTATAGGACGACCAGTATTCCTTTCACCTGCAGGAGGTCCTGTCCGCACCTTTTTGTTGATAGCTTTAAAATTCTGACCTTTATTGCTGATCTTTCTCATCATCTTGCTAAAGTTTTTGGTGAGAAGCGCGATATCATCTTCGAGTTCTGTCTCATCATCAGATTTTGATGGTTCACTGGCTTCAATCTTCAAGGCAACACCCTTCTCCTTTTTGTTTTGTTTGAGATTCATCTCATAGGTCTGTAAGGATCCCATGAGTTCGTCCAATCTCATGGTCGAAGTGTTCCTTACCTCCTCTATAGCAGCAATCTTTGCTGAAAATTTATCTGGCAGGGACCTCAGAGTTTTTTCAACAAGTTTCTTTTGTGAATACTTCTTGCCCAGTTGAAATGCCTGGTTAGCAATATCTCTCAATCTTCCATTGAACTCTGCAACCGTCTCGTTTTCATTCATCCTTAGATTTTCAAACTGGCTGGCGAGCATCTGTAATTTTGAGGCCTTAACAGTGCTGGTTCCTTCATGCACATTTTGTAGAATGTCCCAAGCTTCTTTAGCATGCTCACAAGTAGATATAAGCTTGAACTGCTCTTCATCAACGGCAGTAAAGATGGCGTTAACCGCCTTAGAGTTTCCTAAGGCAGCACGTTCTTCATCAGAATTCCAGTCTCTCACAGGTTTGAAACTCTCCTTGCCTTCTTTGTTGATTTCAACCGGAGGATTCCATCCTTCAACTGTAGCAACCCAAGCTTTTTCATCCAAGGACTTGATAAAAGCTCGCATACGAGACTTCCAATAGGTGTAGTTCGATCCAGTAAGCAAAGGGGGACGAGTGACCGAAGCACCTTCTTTTGTGTTCATGATCAGCGTACTGACCTACAGGATCACATCCACTTTGAAAGAAGGTCAAAGTATTGTAGATGACAAGCTCTGATACCAAATGTAATTCAGTACGCAGTAAAGAATATAGCAAACAGCGTAAAAGCACACAACATGCAAGAACACACAAGAATTGGTATCGCAGTTCGGTGCGCACACCTACATCTGCGGGGCCACGCCCAGAAAATAGAATACTTCACTAAAAAGATTGGAGAATACAAATTCTACAATTCACGCTTTAATAAGGAAGAACACTCTCATCCTTAAAAAACAAACCGTGAGGGGATGATCGCAATCAACCCCGTGAAGTATTCTTGGCAAGCTCCCCTTGCCTGCAAGCTCCCCTTGCACCACCGACTCGATCAACTCCCTTGATCCTGCGTGTCGCAGCCGTCGGCCTCCCTCCCGGAGAATATCCTTAAACTTCTTAAACTCTTGCGTCAACCCTAGCCGCCAATCGACCCATCGCTTAAAAGGCAACGGCCCTGCCATCTTTGGTTCAATTTCCACGCAGGCAATCAAACCAAGATTCGGCTCCATCTTCAGCAACAACTGCACCATCTCCAACAAGAAGGAGATCCCGAAAGATCCTAAAGAGGCGGTTACGAGATCCCGATAAATCCGAACATGGCAGCGGCAAGAGTATTGATTTGCCGAAAATCTCTCTTCAACCGATTCTCAAGAGATAGCGCACAATCAACAATAAATCATTTAATAACCACCATAAGAGCAGAAACAGCAAGATAGTAAATAGCGGAATACGCAGGCTCCAGTTATGCATCCTATTGAGCACCACGCCGCATCAGGTATGCAAGTAAGCATAGTTTGTTGAACATCCTGGTCCAACAATCTGTTCAACAAAATGTCCAACATTCTCTTCTACATATGGCAGGGATATCAACCTATCCAACATTCTCCAGTGCCACATATGACAAGACGCATACTAGAATGACCACAGAATAAATCCTAACAGTATTTAAGTTAATTTTCATAGTTTAACAAATAATGAAGATTACCCATACTTACTCTGCATATGAATTGAAGCATGTACTACTCAACAATATGAAGACATGTATACTTTGGTAAAGATCACTTGACATGAGTTGATATTGTCCTGCTCCATATGGACCATCTCTTATCCGCGCTGGTCTTTTCAACTTTGTTTCAACGCTATCATGGAGATAACGTTCGCAAAATGTTGTTACTTCTTCCATGAGGTGACCTTCCATAATTGAACCCTCAGGTCGATGTTTATTACGCACATAGTTTTTCAAAGTCAGAAGGTATCTACAGATATAAATTTAAAAAATTTTAATAAACATTTAATCAAGTTTTTATTATAATACATACAATAATTAACCATACCTTTCAATGGGATACATCCAACGATATTGTACCGGTCCAGCAATTTTTGCCTCTGTCGCCAAATGGACCGTCAAGTGCACAACAATATCAAAAAACGATGGTGGAAAAATCATTTCAAGTTTGCATAGAATCAATGGGATCTCCTTTTCAAGCTTTTCCATTGTCCGAACATCAATAGTTTTAGTGCATAATTCTCGAAAGAACATGCAAAAGTCATTGAGCACAAGGCCTACAGATTTTGGCATTGCTGTTCTAAGAGATAAAGGAAGAAGATGTTCCATCAGTACATGGTAGTCATGGCTTTTCAAGCCTATAATCTTACCCTCCTTCACCTGCACCTGTTTCGTAAAATTTGATGAGAATCCTTCAGGAAATTTTAATTCACGTAACACCTGTAGAAATCTTAGCTTCTCTTCTTTGTTCATGTTATAAACCGCTGTTGGAATTAGATACGAGCCCGGTTTATCGACCAATTCTATAGGATGCAAATTTTCCCTAATATTCATATGTTGTAGATCAAGGCGAGCATTCAAGTTGTCTTTAGATTTCCCATCTTTGCAAAGCAAAGTATTGACAATATGCTCGCAAACTCCTTTTTCAATATGCATGACATCAAGATTGTGTCGCAATAATAATGTTTTCCAATAAGGAAGTTCATAGAAAATGCTTTTCTTTTTCCACCCAACTGGACATTGCATTTCTTTCTGTGTCCTTCCAAATGTAATATTTTTGAAATTTCTCCATTGTTCCAAAACATCATTTCCGGACAATGGAATTGGAGCGGCGCGAAGTTCTTTCTTACCATCAAATTTCTGTTTATTCTGTCTGTAATTATGTTCAAATGGTAAAAAGCAACGATGACACATGTAAACTATCTTCTTACTGTATTTAAGTGAAATAGACCTCGTATTAACATGGCATGATGGACATGCAATATATCCCTTCGTAGTCCACCCGGATAACATGCCATAAGCTGGAAAATCACTAATGGTCCATAGTAATGCAGCTCGCATCTTGAAAGACTCCTCGCTTGCTGCATCAAATGTCTCCACTCCAATTTCCCATAACAATTTCAACTCATCTATCAATGGCCTCAAATAGACATCAATATGCTTCCCAGGTGACATAGGTCCATCAATAATAAGTGACAACATAAAGTATGACTGATGCATAGCCATCCATGGTGGTAGGTTGTAAACCATTAGTACAACGGGCCAAGTACTATGACTTTGTCCACGAATCATCCCAAAAGGGCTGAATCCATCACTAGCAAGGCCAAGCCGAACATTTCGAGGATCTGCACTAAATGAAGGATGGTTCTGATTAAAATTCTTCCACGCCTCAGAATCTCTTGGATGACTCATTTTCTCTGGATCTTGTAGAGCCCGATGATGCCAGGTCATGTCTGTGGCTGTCTTACTCGACAAGAATAGCCTCTCTAACCTCGGAATTAAAGGAAAGTGACGAACAACCTTAACAGGCACCTTTTTGTCAATATCACAACTTGTGTTATTTTTCCATCTGCTCTCCTTGCACACAGGACAGTTGTTAAGTTTCTCGTACTCTTTGCAAAATAAAACACAATCATTCTTGCATGCATGAATCTTGTGACAATCCATTCCCAGATTAGATATTATCTTACGTGAATGATACCAACTCACAGGCACTTCATTGCCTTCAGGAAAAGCATCCTTTAGCAATTTTAGAAGATCTGTGAATGACTTGTTACTCCATCTATTCCTACACTTTATTTGAAAAAGTCTCACAAAGAAAGATAATTTGGAATACTTTGTGCACTTTGGATACAAAGGAATTTTTGCATCACTTAAGTACTCATCAAGCTTCCTTGCGTGTCGAGTTTGGGCTTCTGCATGAACGCCTTCTGGAAGTCCTGTCTCTTCATTAAACACGTTAGTCCCTCCTAGACAATCATTGATTAAACTTTCCATATCATCGATTGGATTCAACTGTTCATCTTCTTCTTCGTTATCTTCTTCATCTTCATTCCACTCGACATCGTCTTCATCTTCATCTGAGATTTCAATTGATTCACCATGCCAAATCCACTTATTATAATCTATAACAAAACCTTGTTGAACTATGTGTAACTCAACTTCATCCTTAGTGAGCCAAAACTTATTTTGACATCTCTGACAGGGGCATAGTATTTGAGTCGCTCCAATTGGACGATGTTTGAAAGAAAACTCAGTGAAGAAATAAACACCTTTGAGAAAAAATGGTTGTGTTCGACTATGCAAATCAACATACATCCAACTTTTATCATGAAGGTAGTCATATGCCATCTTGCAAGAAATTGTGTAGACACAGATCTGCATAAATTGGCTAATCATATTGCGATAACATCTGAATAATTTTACAAAATTGACATAATGAATGAAAAAACATATATGTTATATTTAATAGTATAATGTAACAAACATATATGTTACATTATACTATTAGTAATCGGTTGAAAAGTCTGCATCTGTTGCTTCTTGTGAATTATAATACAAATTCACATATCAACTTGGATAAGTGAGAACTGGTTAAGTTACTACAGATTCATTGAAAGAAACTAGCATATAGGTCAGCAAGAAACTAGCATTTACAATCAGCATGGCAATGTGCACCCTGAACTACAGATTCATTGAAAGAAACAAGAGATGATTAAGCCTGAAAAAAAACTACCTGAAAATTTGATAGAGAATAAACAATTTAAAATGACTACAAATTTTTACTTTATGGGAAGGTCTAATGCCTACTAAAACCCAAAAAGAGAAATCTGACAAAAGCATTTCATCACTTTCATGTCTCCTAATAATGTAAAAACCAGAGGAAAGGGTTTTGTGGTAATGCATAGATGTCTCCTTGAAATGATCACAACAGAAGATTCTTTAAAAAGAATGAAAGCATGTAAAATACACAATCAAGCTTATTTTATTCAAAAATGGTTGTGCAAGGCTTTCAGCTACACAAAACACCTGAAAGAACAATACACTTTGCAGCTCGAGGTTGAGTGCATGTTTAATCCTAGGAATCCCCTCATGTAGTGACCCCCACAAACTAAAGTTCAAATCGAACAGGCATGCATGATAAAAAAATCAATAAAGCTCTAAAACATCAACTTTTTCAAAGCCATCTCTAAAAACTAGTATATATCCCTCTCACATGATGTCCATATGAAATAAAAGTTAATTTATACCAACTTTGCACTTAAAAGGCCCTAAAACATCAACTTTCTTTCTTAAGTTTAATTTATCAATGCTTACAAGATTTCATGGGTGCAAAATTGAAATAATTCCATAACTGCAAAAGCCAGTGGTAAACCTTATATCATTTATAAAGAATGAAAATTTACAAAGAATTTTTTTCCTCAAAAAACAAAGAGAATTTCAGAGAATAAAGTTGGCACTTTCACACCAACGTTTACAATTGTTGGTGACATAGATGTGTGAGCAATATATACTAGCATTTTAGGATTAAAAATTCTGACAACTCCAAGCCAGTGTTATCTGAAAATGCTAAATGCCCTTTGTGGTCGAGATTATGCATCTGTTGATTTAACTAATTACTTTGTAATCTTTGTAGATCAATAAACTTGTGACGTTTCATAACATTTTTATTTTAAGAGACATTTGTTACTGATGTTGAGCTAACCTAATCTTGTGACTGATGGTGAAACATGCAACAGGTCACGGGAGAGGTGTTTGTGTGATGTGTGCTCTTCTAGTTACCCTAGGGGTGGCCGAAGATTGGAAAATTGCGGAGAAGATGGTTCACGAAAAGGGGCCTTTGATTAGAATGAATGCAAATCATCGCAAAAATCTGGAAGAGTGGTCAAAATATCGGCATTTGTCAAAAAGAGTCTGAAGATACATCTAAGCAACAATGATCTGCAAGACACTCCACCAACCCTATTCTGTTATCATATGTCAGTAGCATTATAAATCATACATAGGGCACGCGAGGAATTTGTCTCGTGTGATTTAATCCATTTTCGACATTGATATTGAAGTATCCTTGTACCAATGCTGTTTGTAAGCAGCAACATTTTTAAAGCATGGTTATTATCTGCATAAATGGCATGTAGAAAGAAAAGGTGAATGTTAAAATGTAGGTTATGTTGTATTTCTGCTTTGTATCCAATCTTTGAAGATGCTGTAACTATATATATATAATCCATGTTGACTCAAATTTTCTTAGTGGGAAAGCTCTAATAAAGCAGACTGGTGCACGCTTCAGTTGCGATGCCTGAGAACCTTCGCTATATGAAAACTCCGCATGCTAGAAAATTCCAGGCATATGTCCTAATCTGTCCTCAAATCTCTCACAGAAGAATATTAGTCTTCACAGTGAAGCATATATTGTTGAAATTTATGTCAATAAAGGACACGAAATTGAATTCTTGAGTTAAAGCCCTGCAATATTTCACTGTGTATGGATTTAAGATGAGAAGCATGTGCATGTGATATGCATTGAGACTTGAGAGAGATACATAAAGATGCATGTGTAGCTTGAAAGGGGACCTTGTATCTATATACCATGTACCATTCCACAAAATAATAACTACTATGCTCACTCACTCACACACACTCTCTCTCTATGCATGTTTGGGTCCCCAAACGCTCATAGGCACAAGCAGGCACGGGCACGACACGGGCTCTTTTGATCGGACATGTGTCTACCAATCAATCAACTTAGTATGACATGACTAGCTAACAGGAAAGAACCAAACATGATCACCATCAGATGGGCTAAGAAGGGCCATTTATCAACCTAGACATGACAAAATAATTTCGATCGTGAAAACGTATACATGGGCAGGTAATCATGAAAACGTATTCGAGTATTCGTATTCGAGTATTCAGACTTGACAATTCGAGTTAAACTCAAATTGCAGCATCAGGGGTATAGCACCATTGCCACCCTTGCAACATTTATTTTCTCCCGGGTGCAGAAATTAGAATGTAGTAGTCAAATTGGAATAGGCAAATTGTTTCAGTAGAGTAGTCAACTTTCATGAGTAAATCAGAGCATGAAGAAACATATGCTCAGGAAAATATTGGTCGCAGAGGTTAGGCTACACTAATGGAAGCTATAGTTTGTCAGCATAAAGGAGAAAGAAGAATACATGCCTTACAAAGCCAAAGACGATGCTGCAGCAATACCTAGAGGCAATTTCTCTACAAGGGAGGTAAAAAAAATTTGCATTTGCTAACACAGTAACAAACAAATTTAAAGAACAGAGAGAATTATGAGCAGAAATCGACATGAGACGGAAGTATATTTCTGTTCATGAGATGTTCATAGACCAAGAATATCACCACGTAAATGAAATCTAGGGTAAGATCTTAGGAAGCTACCAAACAACTGGTCTTGAAGAAAGCAGAAAATCATTATAGATGCCCTTGAAGGTGAAGTTATCAATACTGACAAAAGAACCGAAGTCTAAATAAATCTATGAAGCAGGGACACTGATGAGGGACGCACATACAACATGAGACAAGACGACAAGGACCCGGAGCATCACAAATTCTTAAAAAGTAAGACGCACGTACACATTGATATAACTATAATTGTGCGCAAGCATCAATTTCTATAAATAACATGCATCGAAACTCATAATGATTCTAAAGTGCTCAACAAAAAATAAAACGGAAAAAAATATAAAATGTCAATGATGAAAATGCCTAGCTTCTAATCAAATGACAAAATCAACAAAAAGAAACCCACAATCCCTTTCAAAGACAAAACAAAACAAAAGAATCTAATCAATACATGGCATAGTAAACTGATTTTTTTTAAAAGTTCAGTCTCCAGGTGGTATTACTTTCAGTTACAATGATTAAAAAAATGAATAAAGCACTACAACATCAACTTTTTCAAAGCCATCTCTAAAAATTAGTATATATCCCTCTCACATGATGTCCCTATGAAATAAAAGTTAAACTACTACAAGAAAATATATGGTTGACTCACATCCAAAAAAAAATATGGTTGACAATAATTCAGCAGAACTCTTAGCTTAAAAACCAATATTGTATTGCAACCACTAGTCATAAATAACTATAAATACAAGCATAATCCAATTTCAAAATTATGGGTTTCTTTTGACAAGTAAGGCCCAATACTTCTCAAACAAAGCGACCAATATTACAATCAGAAAAATTGAACTTGTTAATGATCAACTACACAACAGAACTTAGCAGAATAATACAGGTTATGAATAGCCCATGTACAATAGATAGTTTTTAATTGAAAATACCTCAACTGAAAATATCTTCAGTTCGCTTCTCTTTCGCCCCCAAATTGCAGAAACTAACATTAGAAGAGATGATCA
>CM061141.1:24600128-24622131 GCA_030789695.1 Scilla litardierei
TCGGTCGATGAACATTCTTAGACCAACTAAGAATGAATAGTACTTGGCATCAAAATGAACATAGAGTTAGTCGGTTAAAGAACGATTGCTGACCGACTAGTTTGCAACCTAGTCGGTCGACCAATGTTCTTAGACCGACTAACGAGAAACAGTAACTCCTGAATAATTTACAAATCCCACTAGTCGGTCCATGAAGGTTTGCCGACCAACTAAATCGTCATTTAGTCGGTCGGTTCCCCTTCTTGTACCGGCTAACGTGCACCAAAAGTTCCGAAATGGAGCGCAAAGCTCCGGGATCGATTCCTAAGACTCCTAGACTTGATCTAACATTAAGATAAGACCGATATGAAGCCCGTCACGAATGACTTACTCCAAAATCGACGATTCTAAGGAAGAAGCTAAGAAAACACGACGAAACGATCGAAAATGAAAGCTACGGAGACGAAAACCACACATGAGGAGAAAATCCACCAAAACATATATATATATAATATAATAAATCCAGATACATGAAAACCAGTCGTTACATCCTCCCCAACTTAAGAAAAATTCTGTCCTCGGAATTTCCCAACACTCACGTGTCCGGGAACAAAAGTGGGAAACGCTCTCGCATCTCATCCTCATTCTCCCAAGTAGACTCTCCAGGCGAGCCGTGTCGCCCTATCACCCTCACAAGATTGACAACCTTGTTCCGAAGTGACTTCTGACGCCTGTCCAGAATCTGCACTGGCTGCTGGTCATACGTCATATCAGGGCGAACGGTAATCTCCGAGAAATCCACAGCATGAGATGGATCGCAAATGTATCGACGAAGCTGCCACATATGGAAAACATTGTGAACTCCTTCCAAAGATGGCGGCAAGGCTAAGCGGTAGGCTACCTTGCCAACCCTCTCCAAAATGTCAAACGGTCCAATGTATCGCGGGCTCAACTTCCCTCGCTTCCCAAAGCGAATCACACCACGATTCGGGGAAATCCTCAGAATCATATGGTCGCCAGGCTGAAACTCCAAAGGACGGCGTTTCGCATCCGTCCAATGCTTAAAACGGTCCTGAGCAATTCTCAACCTCTCCCGAATGTTCCTGACAATATCCACGGCCTCCACAATCATCTCAGGTCCCAATAGCTCCCGCTCACCAACGTCATCCCAACTCAATGGCGATCGACATTTCCTCCGATAAAGAGCGGCGAAAGGCGCCATGCCAATACTCGCCTGGAAACTGTTGTTGTAAGAAAACTCTACCAGACGTAGATGGTCCTCCCACGAACCCTTGAAATCCAACATGCACGCCCTCAGCATGTCCTCCAAGATCTGGATCGTCCTCTCGGACTGGCCATCCGTCTGCGGATGGTACGCCGTGCTGAAAATCAGACGCGTACCCAAACTTTTCTGTAAACTCTGCCAGAACTAAGATGTGAACCTCGTGTCTCTGTCCGACACGATACTCACGGGGACTCCGTGAAGTCGTACGACCTCCTGCACGATTCACGTTACATCACTATCCAACTTAGGTAAAGGAAACAAAACGGAGAGTAAAAGAATTTACCTCCATATACCTCCTTGCTAGCGCCTCAGTGGACTGTCCTACTCGGAACGGAATAAAGTGCGCGGATTTGGTCAATCGATCTACGATCACCCAAATCGTGTCATTCTGCTTCGGACTCCGAGGTAGTCCAGTCACGAAATCCATAGTGATGTGTTGCCACTTCCACTCCGGAATCGGAAGCGGTTGTAGCAACCCTGCCGTACGCTGATGCTCCGCATTCACTTGCTGGCAAACCAAGCACTTGGCTACACTCCGAGCCACACTGCTCTTCATACCATGCCACCAATAGTTCAGACGAAGATCCTTGTACATCTTGGTGCGACCAGGATGCACAGAATACGGCGAACTGTGTGCCTCTACCATCAACTCCTCTCTAATATCCCCAGCTGGCACACACAACCTGGCTCCAAACCTCAGCGAGCCATCCTCATGAATCAAAAAGTCAGTCCGCGGACCAGCTTCCACCTGCTCCCGAATCTTCACCAGCTTCGGATCCTCGGCCTGGCCAGCCTTGATCCGATCCACAATCGTCGACTGAATCTGCTTACACATCAACGAAGAAGCCTCCCCAAGAAGAAAAATCTCCACACCAGACTCGCAAAAATCCTGCTGCAATCTCCACTGCGAGGTCAAAATCATCACCGCTGGAAGCCTACTCAGCGCATCAGGAACCACATTCACCTTGCCAGGGTGATACTGCAAATCAATCTCATAATCCGCCATGAGCTCCAACCATCGACGCTGTCGCATGTTGAGCTCCTTCTGAGTAAAAATATACTTCAAGCTTTTGTGATCGGTGAAGATCTTCACTTTCTCACTCAGCAAGACGTGCCTCCAAATCTTGAGAGCAAACACAACAGCAGCCAACTCCAAATCATGTGTCGGGTAATTCTTCTCATGAACCTTGAGCTGACGAGATGCATACACCACAACGTGCCCGTGCTGATGCAACACACAACCGATACCCTTGCCAGAAGCATCGCAAAAGATCTCAAATCCACCGCTGTGATCAGGCACAACAAGAATAGGGGCAGTCGTCAATCTCTCACTCAGAACACCAAAAGCATTCTCACAATCACCCGACCAAACAAAAGGTACATCCTTCCGCGTCAATCTGGTCATCGGCTCAGCAATACGGGAAAAGTCCTTAATGAAACGCCGATAATAACCAGCAAGCCCAAGGAAACTCCGAATCTCAGACGCTGACTGCGGAACAGGCCACTCTCTGATGGCCCTGATCTTCTCGGGATCCACTGAAATACCATCTCCAGTCACCACATGCCCGAGAAAAGCAACCCTGTCCAGCCAAAACTCGCACTTCGAAAACTTAGCATACAACCGATGCTTCCTCAAAATCTCCAATACTGTCCTCAAGTGCGATGCATGCTCCTCCTCCGACTTTGAATAGATCAGAATGTCGTCAATAAAGATAACGACAAACTTATCTTAAAAGTCGTAGAAAATCAGGTTCATCAGATTCATGAAAACTACGGGTGCGTTGGTTACACCGAAAGGCATAACCACAAACTCGTAGTGTCCATACTTCGTCTTGAACGCTGCCTTCGGAACATCATCCTTCTTCACCTTCAACTGATGGTAACCACTCCTCAGATCCAACTTCGAAAACACCCTCGAACCTCCAAGCTGATCAAAAATATCATCGATGCGAGGCAATGGGTATTTATTCTTGATGGTCACCGCATTCAACTCCCGATAGTCCACGCACATGCGACGCGAACCATCCTTCTTCTTCACCAGCAGCACCGGTGCTCCCCACGGAGACACACTAGGATTGATATAACCCTTCTGCAAAAGCTCATCCAGCTGCTTCCGCAACTCCTCCAACTCAGCGGGTGACATACGATATGGCGCCTTCGAGATCGGCTGCGCTCCCGGAACCAGATCAATAGAAAATTCTAAAGCTCGATCAGGTGGCAAACCAGACATCTCCTCGGGGAAGACGTCATCAAAGTCCTGCACAACCGCTGGCCTCTCCAGCTCCATCTGCATAGCCACAATCTCCACCGGCCTGGCCCGAAATCTGACAGGACCAAGCGAGCTGCTACCTCGGCTGAACTCAAATACTGGGTGTCCGGGAATCTCGAACACCACCTTCTTCTTCCGACAGTCGATCGTAGCATAGAAGCTCGCAAGCCAATCCATCGCAATGACCGCATCATAGTTGATGATGTTGTGGACAATGAAATCAGCGTAAAGCTCATGTCCACAAACCACCAACGAGCAAGAATTGCAACCACAATGCACCGAGACCACGCCATTCCCTGTAACGATATTCCAACTCTTGGAAAGAGGGGACATCGACAAGGAATGCTTCTCCACGAATCTCCGAGAAATAATGCACATCGATGCACCAGAGTCAAAGAGAACTCGTGCAGGAAATGTGCACACCAAAACCACACATAACAAGCAATTAACAATCAAACCCTAGTCTAGCAAACAATCATGTTCAAGCAAACAACATAATCTAACAATCAAAACTAGTTAGGAAAGTAACAGCTAGATTGAGAGTTACCTGCGATAACCTCATCCACAGCATCGCTCTCCACAGCGGTCATCAGAAAAGCCTGCCTCCTCGGCGGAATAGCCTGCTGAAAAGCCTGCCTCTGTGGAACAAGAGCTGCTCCACGTCCAGCGGGAACAGACGCTCGCTGCTGCAACGGCTGTGCTGCAACAGGTGCCCTCCGCAACTGATTTGCATGCCGACAATCCTTCGCGACATGAGAAGCATCACCACAAACCAAACACTGGCCCAGAAACTTCCTACACTGATCCTTGATGTGGCCAGGCTTGCCGCAGAAATGGCAAGTCTTCTGAATAGGCCCTCCTGGCCTCTTGAACTGAGCTGGCTGATTAGGCTTGAAACCAGGCCTAACCACCGCTCTGGCCTGCTCCATAGGCCTCTTCCCAGCACCAGAAACATGCCCTCTCCTCTGACTCAGGTTCAGCTCCTGCCTCCTCGTAGTGACCAGAACCTTCTGATAAGAGTCCAGATCAGAGGAAGACACAAAACTCTGAAGCTCCAAAGCAAGTCCCTGCAGGAACATCTGAGCCCTCTCATCAGCATCCTGCACCGTCTTCGGCGCGAACCGACTCAGCCTAGTGAACTCTTTGTGGTACAGGTCAACCGTCAAGCTCCCTTGCTTCAGATTAATAAAGCGCTGCAGCATCTCCTTCCTAGCAGCCTTCGGAAAGAACCCTCATCAAATCTGGACTTGAAGGTAGCCCAAGCTATCGGCTCTACCAACATCTTCTCTTCCGCATCCCACCAGTTCCGAGCATTATCCTTGAGTTGCCTCTTCGCCAAATCAACCCATCCAGCCGGGGTGATCTTGGCCATCTTCAAGTTATCCTCAATGTTCCGAATCCACTCATCGGCAGCCAGAGGACCCTCAGACCCATCAAAATAAGCGGGACCCAGCTCCCGAAATTGCTTCGATCCCGGATCGGAGCGAGGGGCATCCGGAAGTGCCCGGGCAGCTCGAGCAAGTGGAGCATTCTGGACTTGCAGGAGCACGCCCTGCTGCACTTGCATCATCTGAAGCATCATCCGCATCATCTCTCCATTGGTGGGCTCCCGCTCAGGCTCCTCATCGTGAGGGGGCGCACCACTACCTCCACCACGGGTGAATCGCCTTCCTGCCATCTAATGACACAGAAAACGAAGCAGATTAGACTCATAGCTCATGACTCGGATGTCGAACTTAGTTTATTGGACATTCTAATATTATTATCGTCGTTCTGATAATCGCAGTTACAGAAGAGGACCTGCATGGGCCACCAACAAAACCTGTCACGCCCCGCTTCCCTAAAATGGAGGCGAGACGTGAAAAGGTCAGCACGAGAGTGGAGCCGTGAAGCCCCAAACCCGATAAGCGTCAATAAAACATAAGCAGGTCTCTGTAACCACAAATAGAACAACAATAATAACACAAGGAGAAACAGAAATAAAATCTCAAATCTCAGAATTTGTCCAACATGAAAATTAAGTTCAACATCCAGAAAAGCCACCAGGCTAAAGGAAGAGTCTAAAGGCCCAGAACAAGGCCAACAAAAGGGACGACAAAACAAAGTATAGGTGCCACGCACCGACAACTAAACAGCAGTCTAAAAACAAAAGAGGAAAGCTCAACGAAGACACTAGGACTGGTCCCCAGTGTCCACGTACTCCTCGCCAAACACAGGCTCGGGCTCGGCGTCAGCAAACACCTCGTCCTCAACAATGTACTCAGGCTCATGATCTAACATGTGTCACCCAAAAGAGTAAAGGGGCACATATCAGCAAGTCTAAAAGACTTGGGCAAGGAAACTGAAAGTAAGGCAAACTAACAACCTAGCAGTTATAGTATGCATGACATGGCAGTTATAACATGAGTGCACAAGTAAGACATGGTGAAACAATAAGTACAAGAGAACAATTATCAAGACAAGTCAAGAGTAGCCAAGCTATACCAATCTCAATCTTTTCACTAGTCACGTTTCACGTTGTTTGTAGATGTTTACGCCTTACAGCTGAACGGTTTGACATTCACACTGATTGGCCTCTTAACACTACCCCAGAACCCAGAGTTTACGCCTTACAACTGCAGTTGTTGATCGGGCAGACTCCCAGTTGAATGGCCGCTTAACTCTTACCCCAAAACCCACATGTGAACGAGCCAGGGTCCCTGCACACGAGCTCAGTAAATGAGCCAGGGTTGCCCCGCACAAGAGCTCGTTTCCTGGATCACAACCAGGAGCGTATTTCATTTGGCATAGGGGTGCACCTAGCCTTAATCATTTCACAAGGTGTAGCGGAGCTACGCAATCACGGGAACACTTAAAGAATGCAATGACATGACAATTAATTCGCGTACCGTTAATGGAAAGTAAACATGACATGGTAGTTGTGCAACATGATAAATGTCGGATCTAGCTTCGTTGTCAAGCTAGTTCATAAATTTGCGCCTAGGCGAGTATCATTTCGTCGCCTAGTCTCTTTTACGCCTACAACAAGCAAAAGGCCTTAGACATGGCCCAAACCCTAGGTGGCAAGTTTCACTTGCCTAGCTCCGAGGATGACGATCAACGAGGCCGTCACACAAAAGCTAACTACGGCGATGAGATCGCTGCCATGGCAAAACAACATTAGAACAACATCCAACCTAGTTTTATTAGGGTTTCACAAAAACACAAATGGGTTATGAGGATATTAAGAGATCGAGTTATTACAGTATCGGAAGCGGAAGAATGATGCCGAGCAAGCACGGCAACGGAAGAAACGATCCGGGGAACCTAAGGTTCAGATCTGGAATGGATGGGGAAAATATGGAGAAATGGGGTTTTGGGGATTTTTGGGGGTTGGAGATGACCTAGGGCATGGTGGTAGACCAAAATGGAGAGGGAAACTCCAAGGGAGGAAGGAATGGCTTGGAGAAATGTTGGAGAGTGATTTGGGGAAGAAAGGGGCTCAGAAAAATGAAAGATGAATGAAAGAAATCGTGGGTGGGGTTTAAATAGGGAGTGCTGGCGGCTGCCCAGAAATTTGTAGGAAGATATATGCCCATAAGGCAATTTATCTTGATTATACGTCTTGTTCATACCGTATATGGTACGTATTATTCTAAGTATAAAATCATTTGTATTAATATACTTAGATAATATCCATAGACTTATAGTTAGGTCCTTACATATCTAGATGAGATCTCGATTATGAGTGAGTAAGCGACCGAATAGAAACGTAAGTCTTAAAACCGTAGATGTGTCGAGAACTGGATATCGACACATCGGATAGATCACTGTGTCTTCGTCTTACCTTCGGGTAATGATGATCTCATAGTCATTCGACTTGGTGAAGTCGGAGACGAGACACAGGTGCTCATTGGAGAATGAGTTCACTGAACGACCAAGTTAGAGTTATTAAATGGTTAACTTTAATGGTCTGTCTTTAATAACTCTAGGGTGATGATAGGTTAGTTGATCCTTAAGACCTGAAGTCATCTGTACAAACCTGTGAGCGGACGGTATAGCTTAGACCCATGATCTAGCTTCGAGGATCAGTCCTGCTGAAAGATCTTAGGATGGGCTGCACCTGAAACTCCCAAGGTGAGTAAGTGACTAAGATGGGATTCGTCACTTCCATTAAAGGGAAGTTAGTGTTATAGGCTCAGTACGGTCTTTATGTTAATCCTCGGCCGGGGTACGTTGCAAGAAGTACAACGTGTATACAATAAAGACCACCGTATACTGACCAATGTTGTCTAATAGGGTTGACAGTAAACCATACCCTAGGCCAACAATAACACAGTCTTGACGAAGGGATTTTAGCTAACGGAATTCATCATTGACACAGCCAATGCAAACCCTATGATACTTTTGTCAAAGGGTCGATCACGTTATGATGACTCTGAAACAGGGACGACAGCTACTGCTCGTAGTGGCCGTCGTCTAGGGGTTTCGAGCCCCAACCTGTAGTAAGGTCAGGCTGTAGGGTCTCACACCGAGTAGTGCTCGTGTCTTAGTAATAGGAATATAGAATAGAGAGAAATATCATTTGATGATATTCACAAGTCAAGTTGTGAAAGTTAGTCGCATTAGCAATAGGGACACAACGTTGCATTAGATGCTAATATTGACTAAACGTGTTGTAAATTAGTTACGACGAATTTACTAGAAACAAACTTGTTGGAAAGGGTTACCTGGATGACGTGATCGTCCCGGTCTAAACACAGGTTCAAACCGCGTCCAAATCAGAGCTCAAACGAGCCCAGAAACGCAGAAAGAGTTCAAGGGGAAGTGGGTTAGACCCACTGGGCCAAAAGGCCCATGTGCAAAGGCAAAACGGGCGACGCCCGCTGGCTGCAACGGGCGCACGCCCGTTGCACAGCGGGCGCGGCCCGCTGTGTGCAGCGGGCGGGCGCCCGCTGCAGCAGCGGGCGGGCGGCCCGCCCTTGCTCCCTTGGGCGGGCGCGCCCGCTAAGCCTAGCGGGCGCGCCCGCAACTTAAGTCAAATTAGGGTTTTTGAAACCCCTAATGACGGCTACGATTTTTGAGAAATTGCTAAACTTTGAGCAATTGTTTGAGGGGTCAAACGAAATCGAAATTCGTCGCCGTCAGTTCCTACGCGATCACCATTCCAAGCTTTTCTGATTGATAGCTTGTTTGGTGTCTGAAGTTTAGTATGTGAGGAGAATTAATTCGTTAAAGTTTGACTTTGTGAAAGGCTAACTTTAAAGTTGAAATTAAGCCAAATGGCTTAATTGAATTTTTCTCTTCATGGGAATTGTCCCACATTGCCCGCAACGAGATGTTGAGTGCTCACTCCCTATATAAATAGGGGTGCACTCTCCTCGTTGAAAAACACACCAGTCAACGATCGGGTAGCTCCAGATTTTTAGAGCAAGCTCGATCCGCGACTAAATCTCTCTCTCTATTTTCCTATTCTCCGGAGTAGTCCTAGCACGACTACGAAGGGGGTTTGGATCTGATCCGGACGTCTAAGACGCGGGTTTCTTCTCAAGTGAAACTTTCTACCGTGTGTGATCGGCTCGGAGGCGAAAGCAGCTCGGGCGGATCGGTGCGAGGGTGCGAGGCGGCTCAGGGAGATCGGGTCAACGCGGCTCGGCTACGAGGAGCTTCTCAAGACGGTGCGGTACATCTTGCCTGCTCCAGGGCCAAGATTCCGGGTATGTGGTTAAGCGTTTTCTAGTGTAGTTTTTAATTAGTCGCTTTTGTGTAGATCCTTCTTGGGGTGGTCAGACCCACTCCAAGTCGGCATAGATCGGGCTAGGTTCTGGCTCCCCAGAGCCTAGCTAAATAGTTTAGCTAGTGTAGAAATTTTGATTTCTGGTTTTCCGCTGCGCTTTTTGTGCCTCCGTGGTCCGTCCGACTTAGGACAGATACGGATCCGAGCTCTGGGGGTCCGCCAAAACCCCAACAAAATTAGGGTTTCGACACTAGTTAGTCGGTCAAAGAACAACCACTGACCGACTAGTTTGGGAACTAGTCGGTCGGTTGACCAACGCAGACCGACTAAGTCCAAACAGTAACTCCTGTACAAAAATAGGATTTAGATTTAGTCGATCAAAGAACAACTACTGACCGACTAGTTTGTCATCTAGTCGGTCGATGAACGTTCTTAGACCGACTAAGAATGAATAGTACTTGGCATCAAAATGAACATAGAGTTAGTCGGTTAAAGAACGATTGCTGACCGACTTGTTTGCAACCTAGTCGGTCGACCAATGTTCTTAGACCGACTAACGAGAAACAGTAACTCCTGAATAATTTATAAAGCCCACTAGTCGGTCCATGAAGGTTTGCCGACCGACTAAATCGTCATCTAGTCGGTCGGTTCCCCTTCTTGTACCGGCTAACGTGCACCAAAAGTTCCGAAATGGAGCGCGAAGCTCCGGGATTGATTCCTAAGACTCCTAGGCTTGATCTAACATTAAGATATGACTGATATGAAGCCTGTCACGAATGACTTACTCCAAAATCGACGATTCTAAGGAAGAAGCTAAGAAAACACGACGAAACGATCGAAAATGAAAGCTACGGAGACGAAAACCACACATGAGGAGAAAATCCACCAAAACATATATATATATAATATAATAAATCCAGATACATGAAAACCAGTCGTTACAGGATTCGTCATCATAGCAGTATATGTTGATGACTTAAATCTCATAGGATCTCCTGCAGAGATCAATGAGATATCTGAAAGCCTAAAGCATACTTTTGAAATGAAAGACCTATGCAAAACAAAGTATTGTCTTGGCTTACAGATTGAACACCTACGAGGTGGAAACCTATTACACCAATCAAATTATACAAAGAAACTTCTACGTAAGTTTTATATGGATAAATGGCATCCTTTAAGTACTCCTATGGTTGTAAGATCACTAGATGTACATAAGGACCCCTTCCGGCCACTGGAAGAGGGGGAGGAGATACTGGGTCCTGAAGTACTCTACCTCAATGCTATTGAAGTACTCTACCTCAATGCTATTGGAGCACTTCTATATCTGGCTAACTGTACGCATCCAGATATAGCATTTGCAGTTAATCACCTAGCCAGACACAGTGCATCGTCTACAAAGCGCCACTGGAACGGAGTAAAGCATCTTTTGTGATACCTCCAGGGTTCAATAGATCTTGGACTTTACTACCAGAGAGGTGCCTCCCCCCAATTACTTGGTTATGCCGATGCAGGTTATCTTTCAGATCCGCACACGGTAAAATCACAGACAGGTTATGTGTTTACCTATGGAGGTATTGCTATCTCTTGGAGATCGGTAAAGCAAACCACAACAGCTACATCATCCAATTATTCAGAGCTCATTGCGATCCATGAAGCAAACAGAGAGTGTTATTGGCTACGATCCGTCATCCACCACATTCTTCACTCTACTGGCCTGAAGACTGGTGATTTGGAGCCTGCTGTCCCTGTTTGAAGACAACGCCGCGTGCATTGCTCAACTTCAAAGGGGCTACATCAAGGGCGACATGACGAAGCACATATCTCCTGAGTTTTTCTGGACACACGAGCTAAAAGAGGACAAGCAAATTGAAGTTCAGCAGATCCAGTCCTGCAACAACTTAGCTGATCTTTTTACCAAATCTTTACCGAAATGTATTTTTGTAAAACTTGTAAACGGAATCGGTATGAGACAGCTGAAAGACCTACAAGCCTGAAGCTTGTACTGATGATGAGGAGTAACTTGTGTGTTGCACTCTTTTCCCTTACGTTGTTGGTTTTTCCCACTGGGTTTTCCACAGCTAAGGTTTTAACGAGGCAAACACGATTACTCAGGATCCAGAAGTATCCACCCATTTAGCCTTATACGCTAAGACCAAAGTAATGGATGGATAAGGGGGAGTGTTGTGAGTAGGGGAGGCCTTTGGCCTCCCCACCACTTATCCCTCATTTACTCCCCCACTCTTAGTGTAATGTAGACCTTTGGTATCTAGGTGTCTCTTGGTATACACTATGAATTTTATAAATATAGAACCATGGCTATTTGCCATGGTTACTATTCTCTCAACATTTCTCAACAAATATTACTAATCAAATCAGAGTTTTGCAATGTCCATTTTTTCAGTAGGTTTGTAGACTTACAAACCCTAGTTTCGGAAACTTTATTTTAACAGTCAAATAAACCAAAATTATTGAAACCATGATTTGGATACTGAACCCTATTAAATCTCATCAGATACAAAACTTTGTTGCCAATCTAGGCCTTAAATTGTTTAAAGCAAGAACCATAGGTAGGTATGATTAAACAGTAGGAAATAAAAATTAAAAAACGGGTTTTTCCTGGACATTAATCATGGATTCTGAAGGGATTTGTATGCCCGAAAGACAGTTATTGTAATTGATATATCTTGTTCAAAATAATAATAAGTTATTTGGTAATCTTTATCGGTATACATTCATGATGAATTTTGAGTATGCGTGTGCATTGGTATGTGATTGCATGAATAAAGTCCTAAGATTGTGTGAGGACATTCTGATTGATATGATGTCATGAAAATGAGCCATAATCGATCCGCTTACGTATAAATTCAAAATGTTCATGACCGAATGAATATCAATACGGAATACTGAAATTCCAGATAAAGCAGTATGCATTGATCTATGACGTAAAGATGTTAGTGTCTGATCTTATATGCATTCAATGTAAAGTCACCGTGAGCCATTGTGTATATGCTCGTTGGAGAACAAGTTCACATAACAACTCATTGAGAAGCTTCTATGTGGTAAATTTGCTCTGACTGTCAATAGAAGCTCTCAAGTGGTTGTTGGTACGTGTTAGTCTTTTGGCTAGAGACGCGCTAAAGAACATTGAATGTGAGATGGCTATGCTTTGATCGTTATTGACCAATGACAAATGTTATCATTGCTAAATATACTTGCATGTGTATAGTCCAACGCATGCAAATAGGATGACAGTCAATAGAGAATTTGTCTCCTCTAGTATGGTATGTTAGTGTCCCAGTAAGTAAGTATGTCAAGAGGGAATTGGCCAGTCACTAGTCTTCCAGCCATCGCTCCAGTAACGATGTTTCATCATCGACGATGCATCGGTCATGGTTTCATTAGGATTTTCATTTTTTTGGATCAAGAGTTCGTAACTCTTTATAGCCATCATATGCTCACATTCGCAACACTTTGCGACGAGTTCCGATCTATTAAATAAGTGGATCACATGTCCATATAATCACATCTGTATATCTCATATACATCAAGTTATTTTTTCGATTATTGTAAGAAGCCATCATTATTGTGAGACTATAAAAGCCTGATTCCTTATTTGGTAGCGACTTGATTGTACTCCGTAATCATGTCACAAGTACGACATGATGCTAGTTACAAATGAAGATCTACCATTTTGGAATCGTCGTTATCTGTCTGGTACGAGGATGGACTCTCATTGTTAAGGCCAAAATTGATCGTGACGGTTGTCAAGCTGACGTAGATTCTAAATGCTGAGTCGGAGCCTGCATGCGCCGCCTGCCTGCTGCCGAGAGCTGCCGCCGCCTGCTGCCGCGCGTGCGTCGCCGTCGCTCAGCCGCCTGCTGCCGGCGACGCCCCCACCTGTCGCCCCTCGCCTGAAGGCAGCAGCCCCCTGACGCGCCACCGTCGCCGTGCCTGTGTCGCCGTACGCCGGCCAACCCCGTCCCCTGTGTGCGCGAGTTCCAGATGCAAAAGAAAAAAAACAAAAGAAAGAAAAGGAAAGAGAAGAGGCATGGAGAGAGAGAGAGAGAGCGAGTTAGAAGGGTATTGATGATATGTGTAAGGGTAGGTGGTAGTTATAATATTAACTTTACATTCTCTCCCTGTGAAGGACTAATGGACTCATACCGTTGCTGTTTTCTCTTAGTTTACTTTCAGTTGTTGTTTAGTGTACGTTTCTCCTTGTTGTTACTTTGGCACAGCTGTGGCTTGACATTTGATTTCGTGTATGAACATTCATAATTTCTCGATGTGGCTTTAATTTATGAATAATTCCTATTGTTCTGAAATGCATGCAAAGACCTGCCCAGATGCTCATTGAACTCGAGCCTCATCGCTCCAGTTCATGCGGACTTCGTAACATTCTCACTTTCAGTGTCTTTTGGGAAGCGGGGCGTGACACACTATTCACGCACAGGTTCGTACAATGATCTTAAGTCAAAGACAAACTTGCCTATCATCATAAGAGTTATCATTGACAGATTTGTCAATCATAACCATATGATAACTCTTGTGGGTCGTTCAGTGAACTCATTCTCCAATGAGCACATGTGTCTCGTCTTCGACTTCGTCAAGTCAAACGATCATGAGATCATCGTCACCGTTATACGGTGAAAACTAAGACACAATGGTCTATCCGATATTTTGATATCCTTTTCTCGAAACATCTATGACCACGAACCCTTTTAGACTTATGCTACAGACGGTCAAACATTTCTCCATGATCGAAATACTCATCTCGATACATGTTTGACCTTGCATTAAGTCTCAGGACTTTACCTAAGTGACTCGTCTCAAAATGTGTGAGCGCTACTCCCAAGTGCAGGAGATCAAACAAGTAATAATCCTGGTGAGTCCAGGTATCGTATCCACGGGACAACTGACCTGCAAAACCACGAACTTCAGTTTGGAAAGAGTACTAAAATGATAATAACCAACCACCTATCAGGTATAATGATATGGTATCAAGAGTTTAAAATAAGAAGAAAATCCTACGATAGTTACGGTGAATTCGATATTGGGTACTAATATGGAGAGTATGTGTTGGTAGTGATTTTGTTAGGGTGTGTGCAATCAATGATTATTAATACCTTTTCTATAACTCAGCGTTTCGTCCGGTTAGGGCACGAGAACGTCGGAAAATATGGCGATAAAGCCCATAAAAATGTGCCAACGAGTCAATCACGTATAATGTCAATTTCATAAGGAAAATAAACACAAATGCCCTCTCAGGTCGCATCCCGAATAAGTCCGCAAAGACCATATTCAATTCAAGCATGCTCACGTCTCCGTATAACATACCCAAATAAGATAGATGTAGAAATCGACGAAATACGTGATAATAACATGCAAATAGGGCGAAAAGATATCAAAATCAATGAATACGACACCCTAACTATATCACAACCAACACATATGGAGATTAACCATGCATGGATAGGAAAGTTTCAGTATTCATAAACAAATACATCACCAAACACTCAAAATACATGAATAATACTTCAAATACAAGCCAAATACGTGAAATACAAGGCTAAAGATAGGAAAAATATCACCAATTCTATCTAAATATCCCCAAATCTCATTCAGATGATAGATCTAGCCTCTGTCCATAGGGCCTCCAAATTTCATGGCGAAATACAGCTCCTAGAGCCCCCAATACGCCAGAATACGCAACAAACCCCTAAAATACGCTTATATAATAGGCATTGCTGGTTTAAGTTGCTAACGGGTTCCAAAACCGCAACCAATTCACTTAAAACCAACACCCGCAAGCCGCATCAAATGACAGCCGTTGATCTAGGCGGGATTGCAACAGGGAAGGACGCGTGGCAAGCGGGTTCGGATCCTTGCTCGAGTGCGCCCCGCTCCGCTCGAAAGATCCGAATTCAGATCGGATTCAATCTCCGCCGTCTGTTCGAAATATGGTCGTGTGTGATTGTGCCACGTCGCCCCAGGAATCGCTGTCGCCTGCTCCGTCTGATCTCGCGTGCGGGCCGTTGGATCGAGATCCAACGGCCGCTAACTGGCCGCGTCGCCCGCTTTCGTATCGCAGCAGCGGGGTCTTTTCATTCGTTGGATCTGAATCCAACGTCCCAGATAGATCCACGTCACCTTAACACTTTCGCTGCTCTTCGTTCGCTTCACGGCTGAAGCACGACCGTTCGATCTCGATCGAACGATCAACGTTGCGCCGCGTCGCCTTTGATTGAATCCGTTCGATCGAGCAGGATGGAACAGATGGTTGCCACGTGGACAAGCGCTGGCGGAGCGGGCGTATACGAAAACGTATTCCGCGCATATTTGCATATTTGCGAGCGTATTTCTCCATTTAAATGGTATTCTGCATTCAAAAATTCACAGTAATTAGCACAGATCTCAGAAAAATACAAATAAATAGTCGTTGGAATCGTGCGATCGAGATCTAGCCATGAAAAATATAAAAAGTTCAGAAATACTCAGTTTATTGCTGTTTTGTGCTCAAATCAAGTGATCTCTCTAATAAATGCTGATATTCAAAAAACGATTGTATTAGAGACCAAATACATGTCATATACGCACAAAATGGGGCTAATTGGGGTGTTTAACCCCCAACTAGCGATTTGCTAGTCCCTAGCAAAAAGAGCGATGAAGTCGAATGATTACCAAACAATAAATTCTATCGATCACTTATGGCATGTCTCAATAATACGCTTTCCAACATGATTTTTTTGACCATCAATATACACAATATATGAACACGATCAATCACATGAGATTTTCTCTAATTTAATTTGAATGAATAACATGCAAGCATCGTTTTGTGCAAGCGAAAGTATAGCACGTCGTTATATACTAGTTTTCTTATTTCCAAGGAATTGGCATCTTAAAAAAATCGTTCAAATCATGGGTATTGAAGTTGCTTAGTTTATTCACCATTTCTTTTTTTCCTTTTTTTTATTTTGACGACTTAGAATGATCCATATAGCGAGCTTTCAGTTAATGATTCCTAGACCAGACGACCTTCGGACACTAGGCTTAGAAGAGCCCCTCGAACTTAATACTCGAATCATCTAAGTTTTATTCTCTTTTTTTTGAATGCACTCCCCATTCATTCATCTTTTGCCGTGAATCTCCAATGCGTCCTAAGGCACGGAGGACCAGCTAATCAATAAACTCAAGGGAACGATGCATTTTTTCTTTTTTTTCTTTTTTTTCTTTTTGATTTTTTCTCGTAAGCAACTCAGCACCCATAAATATGAACATAATCATTAGTAACAATGGCCAAATTCGTCTTCAACTTGAAAACTGTTCTAATAAGTCGTGTATACTTAAGCTTTTTCATCACATTAGCATGCATGAAATAAATTCAAACGATTTCGAGATATTAATCATGGGAATTGAAAGTTTTCATGAATATCATATTAACGAGTAATTCCATAAAGGGAAAAATAATTAACTCAAGCCATAAGCAATTTTTAGAACTCAATCAATGCATAATCATCCGCATTTGTGGTATGTGAAGGAGTTTTAAATGATGAGAACGGTGATTTATTCTTTTCTTTCGCCCTGTTTTTTTAAAAAAATCCTAAGGTTCTCATACACTCCCCCCAACTAAAGATAGACATTGTCCTCAATGTCGAAATGGGTACGAGTTATTCAAAAGCAAGCATCCTAGAAAGCATATAAAAATCTACGCTAATGGAAAGAACACACCGTGGTCAAATGGCGGATCACGAATCTTTAATGGTGGAGGAAGTTGTTCCATTTGCTCCTTGCGCTCCTCAGCGAGTAATCTTCCTCCAATGGCTAAACTGGATCACAACAACATAACTCCCAGCATCTCTATAAGCTGTTCACATGTATCATGCAAGAGATGAGTTACGTCAATCCATTTTAGTCTTAACCTCCTTTCAATAAAAGTACTCCAAATGTAGTCATCAAAATAAGTGAAATAAAATAAAGCATGTTGATGACTACTCCCTGAAAGATATGCACTACTATCGGTATGATGCTCGGTCATTTGGGAGAGGGATGAATGATTTTGGGAAAAAACTGGGGGCAAGAGTGGTTCGGGCTCCATAATGATAATCTCTAAACACATGCCCCTTGCTATCTCCTCCTCGTGTTCATCCAAAATCGCTAGCTCGTCCTCTCTTTTGCACACACTTCCAGCCATGTTAATGTTCTGATTTGTGCCTTCATCGTGACATGGCTCACTCGATATACTTGCAATAGAAGATGAACTCACATTAGATTTTGGAAATTGAATTTCAAAAGAATTATTTTCTTCTAAGCAATGGGCAATCGGAGTAAGATTTTCAATGGATTGCTGAATTTACCGACTCCGAGCAAGGAAGTTCTCTTGGAATTGATAGGAAGTATCCTCCTTTGTCTGAATGAGCAAATAAACTTCCTCTTTCAAGGGTTGCAATGGTACGTCTACGCTTTGCTCTCCTTGATCAATGCATGAAGGCTCCGTTGAATCACGCTCTGAAGTCTCATTAATGGCTCCGTTGAGAACTTAGTTATAAGGGATATCGTACGTTAAAGATCCCCGAGAAGATATTACTGTCGTAATAGCAATAATGATTGAACGGGATATTTATGAGAAGTATTGGTTAAGGATAATTGGTATTTTTTTCCTTCCAAGGTTGACTTTTTAAAGTATTAATTGTTTAAGGCAAAAATTATGAAATAGAAGTCAAAAAGAAAGAGAAAGTATTGGACCTGTATTTGAGTTCATGATATACTTCTAGTCGTAACATTATTCAGTGACGAGACGAGAAGTGATGATTTATTTTAAGAACACTTGTTTGAGGTTATGGGTTTAACAACTAGTGTATTGGGGTTGCAGTTGAGAGTATTTTATTATTTTCTCACCATTGTCGCTGCACATCGCTGGTAGCCGTCGTTAGCTATTTTTGCTTGCCTATTGACGGTAAGGCTATCGATGGTGCGTAGTCATTCAAATCTCTTTTTGAAACTCAATCTTAAACTCATCGCTTGTGTCTTTCCTACTCAATTTCATTTTTTCTTCTCGAAGTATTTCAGGTCGTAATTTACATCATAGAAATACGAGAGCATTATCTATATTTATTTCATGCCCATTAGTTGATAAGAATTCCGAGGACCGAATTTTTCTTAAGGTGTGTAGAATGTAACTGCCTGTATTTTTAGACGTGTGTAGGATCGTGCGAACCAGTATTTTACTTTTGTCATCCGGATAATATTTTTAGTCCGTACGTTCTTGCTACGTGCCGACGCGAGCGCGTCTCCGATTTCGTTTTTACCGTGTCACCATTAATTAACTATCAAGTTTAACAAATTGCTTTAACTTAATAATCTTATTATTAATTAAGAATTGCTAATCACTTTACTTATCTTACTAATTACTTCAAGTAATTTATTTTACTAATCAAATTTTACTTATTTACCTTAGCCCTTTAACCTCCTATCTTAACTCATCATTCACGTTTAATTTTAAAAACACAGGTTGGAGAGTGTAATACGACTTTGAGACAGATACATTCCACTAAAAAAGAGATTAGTCAACAAATGATTAATTCTCATTTTTAAACCAAAACACACACGTTTCATTTTAAAAGCAGATTCATTCCTTTAAAACAAAACACACACACACGTTTCTTCTTCATTAATACCAATCCGAATCACAAACCTAATCCTTGACTAAATCTAACAGGCAAACCACAAAATTCTGCATGAGACAAATGAAATTAAATTAAAGCTGATAGAAGCTTTGACTTAGGCACTACTAAAATCGTATAAATCACTCCCTGATCAACAAATCAGTTCCCAAGCAAATATTCCCAAGATCAATTAGCAAAACAAATTTCCCAAACCCATCAACACAGACCAAAATCTGTCATCCTTCACCAAATTTCCAAACCAGATCAACCAGCAACAATCAAACTCAATTTCCCAAATCAGCATCCTGCAACGACAACAAACAACAACCAAAAATCAGAATCTTCCCCAAACAATTTCTCCCCAAAAATCAATTCCCAAACAAAACAAACTGAAATTCAAATAAAAAAAAGGGAAAGATCGGATCTGATACAAATAACTTCAGAATCAAATCTTCAAAAAAAATCAAATCTCAGCTCTTTCAAATCTTTGGCTCTTTCAAAACCTTTCCATCCTTCCTTCCAAGATCAACGTACGTCGCCGGAGCTCCGACCAGCCCCCTCCCTATCGCCGCCACGCCACAGCGCGCGCCGCTGCCAGAAGTCGCCAGAGCCGTCGCTGCTCGCCGGAGATTCGCCGTCCGCCGCCTCCAGGAGCCCGCCGCCACCGTGTGCTCATGCGCGCGCCGCCGCCCGCCGGACAGTTGTCGTCTGACGTTATCTCCCCTCCGAGCGCCGTAAGCCTCTTCTCCTTACGTCGTTTTGGTTGCTGCAAATGTAATGAAAACAAAAAAAGAAATGAAGAAGGACAGAAGTAATAAGAGACATAGACAAGGAAAGAAGAGAGAAAGATAAGAAGAGAGATAGAGAGAAGAGAAAGTGACAGGGAGTGAGAGAAAGCAATGTGGGGTTAATAACATAAAGGGAATATAGATATTAATATATGATGGATATATTATTGTTATAAGTGAGATTGGTGGTGGTATTTAATATGGTGTTAACCCATCATTAACTTAGGGCAAGATTGTTGTTGATAAGGTGTTAGTGTTAATTTAATAATAACTTGTTAAGTGTTTATTTCCGCATGTTAATAATTGTTAAGCAATGTTAGTGTAATAAAATTCGAATAAAATAAGGCGTATCATGATAGGATAACACAATATAGACATCACCCTAGCCAGAGAACCCAATAAAATTAGACTAACCCAATTTAGAGATTTAATCGGTATTTTGATTATCTCACAATAAATCTAATTCGGTGAATTGTTTAACTAAAACAGAGAACCGGAAGTACCAACTCGTAGTGCCCATCAAGACAGACCGAACGGCACCAGAATCACCGAAATCAGGCAAGTGTACAATTTATAATGAATTTTTGAATGTGGATGTTCTTTTGGTCTTTTACTTGTAAAGTTGCAGGACTCAAAATTTACATGTGAAATGACGTGTGATATTACCACCAGGAGATCTGTGACCAAAAATGTAATCCAACGTCATATGATTTGATATACTTTAATTTAGAACAATAACAAGAAAAATCAACTTTCTGTTCGTTTTCGTTAAAATCGCATGTTCACACTTTCTGCTAATTATTGTGAATACTCTTGTAACGTGGAAATTGCTACATGTAAATAAATGATTATGTTATTTAATTGCTGCATGCCTTGAAATAATTAACTAGCGTGAGACATCGTGAAATAGTGCACCTCAAAGGCGAAATCATGATTTTCGTGATGTCATGTGAGTTGATAAATTCGTGCCTGTGATATGACTATGCTGGTTCGTGTTCCAGCACAATCTTGGGTGGGGTTAGGGTTGAGCGGCTACTAGGCGTATGAACGGGTACTCTCTTCAAGGGCACCACCCGTATGTGGTGGGTTAGCGCCAATCACGGTAAGCCCCTGTGATAGGACGACTCACTCATCACGACCTAAAGGCGAGAACCCTATTATAGACGTGAAATGCTAACAATCGTGAACAGCTAACAATCGTGAATGCTAACAAATCGTGAATGCTAACAATCGGGAAATGCTAACAAATCGTGAAATGCTAACATGAAACTTGCAACTTGGACCTGTTATCTCAGTTATATTGACATGCTAATGAACCAATGAGAAGATTTACTTTACTTGTTAAACTGCTTAGAACTGCATGCTAGGATGCCTTTTACTTTATTTCAGCATGGTTAATCTTGTTGTCGCTATCTCATTTAAACTGTTAATGCCTCTTAAATTCAGTATAAATTTGTATATACCTTGCCTTGGGTTTCTGACCTCTACTTGCAGACCCTTGCTGACATACATTCATGTTTTTGGATGTGTGTCAGATCCCGAGCTTTAGCACCAGGAGGACTAGTTGAGATAGCTGAACCAGTGGACCAAGAACTGTCAAACTAGAGAACTTTCATTGCACTTCTTTTCATTTGTTGTACGGGTCATAAGACCCACGCTTCTTTTCTCCATTTGTTGTAATTCCGTTGAGACGGTTGAGATTGTAATAATGTTTTATTTATCTGTGTTGTTTTTGAGTAATGCAAGCAAGAACCTGCGGTTTTTACACAGCCGCTTATTGTGATAAGTCAAGGGGGAAAGAAAAGCAAAAGTACATCCTCCTGACTTGCACAAGCGGGCCCGTTCGCGTCCTCGCTCTCAAGCCTAATGGGAAGCGGGGCGTGACAGCAGGAGATCGAACAAGTAATAATCCTGGTGAGTCCAGGTATCGTATCCACGGGACAACTGACCTGCAAAACCACGAACTTCAGTTTGTAAAAAGTACTAAAACGATAATAACCAACCACCTATCAGGTATAACGATATGGTATCAAGAGTTTAAAATAAGAAAAGAAAATCCTACGATAGTTACAAAGAATTTGATATTGGGTACTAATATGGAGAGTACGTGTTGGTAGTGATTTCGTTAGGGTGTGTGCAATCAATGATTATTAATACCTTTTCTATAACTCAACGTTTTGTCCGGTTAGGGCACGAGAACGTCGGAAAATATGGCGATAAAGCACATAAAAATGTGCCAAAGAGTTAATCATGTATAACGTCAATTTCATAAGGAAAATAAACACAAATGCCCTCTCGGGT
>CM061141.1:24622631-24638654 GCA_030789695.1 Scilla litardierei
AGCACTTTTTAGCATCACCTCACGCCTGAAGTTGTGTGGTGAAAAAGTCTCAGAGGATCGCATGCTGGAAAAGACGTATACGTCTTTCCATGAAAAGGATGCGATACTAATGCAGCAATACCATGAACGCAAGTTCACCAAGTACTCAGAGCTGCTGTCATGTCTTCTCATGGCCGAGCAAAATAGAGAGCTTCTCCTCGCTACTCACAATATGCGCCCTCCAGGCACTGCCCCCTACCAGAAGCTCACCATACCTCTTCCTTCAAAAAGAAGAGGGATAATAAAAGAAAAGAAAGACCACAGAAAGGGGGGACAACAGAAAAGAGCCAAGGGCCCACCACAGCAGCGCAAGAATGAAGGGAAGCGCAAGTTCACCTGGCGCAGGAATGATAGCAAGAAAAATAATGCACCCCCACCCAAGAGGGACTAGGAAGACCAGTGCCACAGCTGTGGCATGACAGGCCACTGGTCCAGAGTGTGCAGGACCCCAGTGCATCTCCAGGAGCTTTATAAACAAAGCAAGAAAAAGAATGCTGAATCAAACCTGGTGGCTGCGAACAATGCAGTCAAGTTCACAGCCAAAGACTTCGAGTCAGATGATATGCTTGATTAGCCAGCTTTATTTATCTTAGCATTTGTAGCATTTTATTTCAAGTACAATCCTTTTTGCTTATGAGAGCTTATATGTAATTTGAATTCCATCAAATAAAATTTAGTTTCTTTCTGAAATGCAAATGTTTACTCATCTTTCTAGATGGGATGCTCTCATGACTGCTTAGTAGACAGCGCGTCGACACATACGATCCTTCAGAACAAATGCTACTTCCATAGCATTACTCCGTATAAGAGCCCTGTAAACACAATTTCAGGGCCATCGGACATAATTGAAGGTTCTGGGAATGCAACAGTGTTGCTCCCCAATGGAACTAAAATAAAAATTAAAGATGCACTTTACTCTCCGAATTCCAAGCGAAACTTACTAAGTTTCAAAGATATCCGTCTTAACGGATTACACTTGGAAACAGCAAATGTAAAAGAAAATGAATTATTGCATGTAACGTCTCAAGCAAATGGAGTGAAAACCATACTTGAACGTTTTGAGAGCCTTTCATCGGGCCTCTACCATACAAAAATTCGGAGAGAGGAAGCAAACCTGACGGAGCACCTGAAGTGCCCGACATCGGCCAAATTCTTACTTTGGCACGATAGACTTGGCCACCCCGGATCTGTGATGATGCACCGCATCCTAGCACAATCCCATGGGCATAACCTGAAGAACCAGAAGATTCTTCAGAAGGGAGAATTCCCTTGTGTACCCTGCTTTAAGGGTAAATTAATAACAAGGCCATCACCACTCAAAGTGGATATTGAGTCTCCTAGCTTCCTTGAAAGAATACACGGAGACATATGTGGACCTATCCACCCCCTAGTGGGCCCTTTCGGTACTTTATGGTACTGATTGATGCATCTTCAAAATACTCGTATGTATGTCTACTTTCAACCCGCAACTTGGCTTTTCCAAAGCTCTTGGCACAAATAATAAAGTTGCGGGCGCATTTTCCAGACAACCAAATAAAGAAAATACGTCTGGATAATGCGGGGGAATTTACCTCTCAGTCATTTCAAGAATATTTTCAGGCAACGGGAATAGAAATTGAACATCCAGTGCCGCATGTTCACACCCAGAATGGGTTAGCTGAGTCGCTAATTAAAAGACTCCAATGGATCGCACGTCCATTGCTGATGAAATCCCAGTTGCCGGTGGATGCATGGGGACATGGAATTCTGCATGCTGTATCACTAATAAAAATAAGACCATCGGGAGGTCAGAGTCTATCTCCAATGCAACTCGCATATGGAACGCCGCCGAACATCTCTCACTTGAGGATCTTCGGCTGCGCAGTTTATATCCCCATTTCACCACCACAGAGGACCAAGATGGGTCCTCAACGTCGCCTAGGTATTTATGTAAGGTTTGACACACCCTCCATTATAAGATACCTAGAACCCCAAACGGGGGACGCTTTTAAGGCACGTCTTGAAGACTGCGAATTCGATGAGACGTATTTCCCCAAAATGGGCCTAGACATTGAAAAATCTAGCGCAAAGCAAATGTTAACGTGGGACACAAAAAAGTCTGACCCACTACGATCCGGTAACAAAACAATGGGATGATGAGATCCGGAAGATCTTACACATCCAGGACACAGTCCATAGATTACCGGATTCGTTTATTGACAACCAGAAGATTGTCAGATCACACATCCCTGCTGCGAACACTCCAGCTAGGATTGACATCACAAAAGATGGACGCAATCCACCAGCAGCAGAAGTGGCTGCACCTCAACAGAAAAGAGGCAGACCACCAGGCTCCAAGGATAAAAATACAAGAAAAAGAAAAATATCCGGAGACCTTGGGACGATACCCCCACAGAGAAACGAGCTCGTGTCCATACCCTCTCCCCTCCCGGAATCCACTGCAGAGGAACTGACGGGAGAAACTGAAATATCGTTGAATTATGTACGTACAGGGGAGGTATTGGACAGAAAGAGTACAGTCGTCGACGATGACTTCACGTTTCACATTGCCATTCACGTCGCCGGAAGCGACGATGATTATGAACCACACTCCGTTGCTGAATGCAAACGTAGAGATGATTGGCCAAAGTGGAATCAGGCAATAGAAGCTGAGTTGGACTCACTTCAGAAACGAAAAGTCTTTGGGCAAATAGTCCAGACACCTACTGGTGTCAAACCTGTGGGATATAAATGGGTATTCGTCAGAAAAAGAAATGAAAATAATGAGATCACACGCTACAAAGCTAGACTTGTAGCGCAAGAATTTTCCCAAAGACCGGGAATAGACTATGACGAAACATACTCCCCGGTCATGGATGCGATCACTTTCAGATTTCTAATAAGCGTAACAGCAACGGAAGTCCTAGATATGCAGCTAATGGATATTGTGACTGCATATCTATACGGCAATCTCGACAAGGAGATATACATGAAACTTCCTGATGGCTTTTCTATGCCTGCTGAACTGAAACATAGACCTCGGGACGTCTATTCTGTTAAGCTACAAAGATCATTGTATGGTCTCAAACAATCAGGAAGAATGTGGTATAACAGACTCGGTGAGTTCCTTGTTCAACAAGGATTCACGAACAATGAAGTCTGCCATTGTATCTTCATAATAACAAAGGGAAAAGGATTCGTGATAATAGCTGTCTACGTAGACGATCTGAATCTCATAGGATCTCCTGAAGAGATCACTGAGATATCTGTAAGCCTAACAAAAGAATTTGAAATGAAAGACCTAGGTAAAACAAAATTCTGCCTTGGCTTACAGATTGAACATCAAAATGATGGAATCCTATTACACCAAACCACATATACGAAGAAAATGTTGCAAAGATTCCATATGGACCATTGTCATCCATTGAGTACACCTACGGTGGTACGATCGTTGGATGCACATAAAGACCCCTTCCGGCCGCTGGAAGAGGGGGAGGACATACTTGGTCCGGAAGTTCCTTATCTGAGTGCCATCGGAGCACTACTATATCTGGCAAACTGCACGCGTCCCGATATAGCGTTTGCAGTAAATTTGCTAGCCAGATACAGTGCAGCGCCTACACAGCGCCACTGGACCGGAGTAAAGCACCTTCTGCGCTACCTCCAAGGGTCTACAGATTTGGGACTCTTCTACCAAAATGGAATATCCTCTACACTTGCAGGTTATGCTGATGTAGGCTACTTGTCTGATCCCCACAAAGTAAAGTCACAGACTGGGTACGTGTTTACATACGGAGGGACAGCCATTTCCTGGAGATCCATCAAGCAAACCTTGACGGCAACCTCATCCAATCACTCTGAGATCATTGCCATCCATGAAGTAAGCAGAGAATGCGTTTGGCTACGCTCAGTTGTCCACCACATCCTGTCTACTACCGAACTGAAGACTGGAGATCTCGAACCTACTACAATGTTCGAGGACAATGCTGCTTGCATAGCTCAGTTACGAGGTGGCTTCATCAAAGGTGACAGAACGAAGCACATTTCACCAAAGTTCTTCTGGACGCACGAGCTACAGATAGATGGCAAGATCGACATCAGACAAGTGCAATCATGTGACAATTTGGCAGATTTGTTCACCAAAGCCCTTCCTACTGCCACTTTTAGGAAACTTGTACGTATGATTGGAATGAGACGCCTAAGAGATCTGCAAGCTTGAGGGCTTGTACAGATCAGGGGGAGTTTGGCAGAGTTTGTACTCTTTTTCCTTAACTATGATTTTTCCCACTGAGTTTTCCATAGCTAAAGGTTTTAACAAGGCAAATCTCACCAACTCAGGATCCTGAAGTATCCACCCCATGTGAGACCCCTATATGCTTAGAATCCTGAAGTATTCATGAGCAGGGTCCACACCTATGGCTGGATAAGGGGGAGTGTTGTGAATGGTTATTTAACCGGGTTGGTTGAGATTCTGGGCCATCCTAGAGATGGGCCCATATCTGTGTAAGCCCATCTTGTATTCTCCCCATTGCCTATAAATAAAGACCTGATGGCTCCTCCCTCAGTAGTTGATTCATAACAAATTTTTATTTTTTAAAATATATTTTTTGTTGTGAACGGTTATTTACTGGGTTGGTTGAGTTATTGGGCCATCCTAGTATTAGGCCCATATCTGTGTAAGCCCACCTTGTATTCTCCCCTTTGCCTATAAATAAAGACCTGAGGGCTTCCCCTCAGTAGTTGATTCATAACACGTTATCAGCACGAGCCTCTAAATTTTTCATTTCCACAAATTTTTTTCGTTCGTTGCGAAGGAGAATGCGAAGGCTAGACGGGAGATCCACGGGCGCGGTACAAGGATTCCTCCATCGAGCGTCGTCATCCGCGTAGGGCTTCGAGCAACCATCGCTATATCCGGAGGACGGATATCGAGGTAAAAACACTAAAAACGATGTTTTTTAAATCATACGTATGATTACCCATCCCCTAGATCTCGCAAGATCGATATGGGGATTATTTGTCGCCTTGAAAACGACGGACCGTTCATCCCAAAAACTCAATTTTTAGGGTCAAAACCCTAATTTTGAACCCTCCGGCGACTAGCCGTCGCCGGATCACCCCCCCCTGCGGCCGCTCCCCCCCTGCAAGGGGCGGCGGCCCGCGCGGCCGTCCCCCCTGCAGGGGGCGGCGGCCCCAGCGGCCGCGCCCCCCCTGCAGGGGGCTGCGACAGCGCCCCCGAAACCCTAATTCCAAAAAAAAACAGAAAAGTCTGTGGGCCTGAAGCCCACAGACCTGCTGCGGGCTTCATGCCCACAGTCAGATTTCTTCAAAAAAAATCCTATGGGCCTGAAGCCCATAGGCCGACTGCGGGCTTCAGGCCCGCAGGCTGTTTTATCTGGAAAAAAATGGGGGAGGCAAAGGCTATTAACAAGCCTCAAAAGGCAACTTGCTAGCCTAAAAAATAATTTAAAAAGGGTGATTTAAGGGCAAAATATTCGTGAAAAATCACGGTAAATTACGGGACAAATATCGGGCAGGCGAAGACTTTTTGGGGATTTTTGAGGGGCTTTTGGGATGATGAGGGAACCTCTTTTCCTCAGACAAAGAAAATGTTTATTTTGGGCACTTAATCAATTTAATTGATTAAACCCATTTACTTTACAACCCATGCATCATAATTACTTTTACATGCTTTTCATCTCTGGCTAAATTATGTGGATATTATATGCGTGGTTGTGCATTTTATTTAAAACTTAATAATTAGGAAGATCCTGCGACCGCTCTGCCGTTAGTTACCTAACCTAACGGTGTATGACGTTGCCCAGTGGTCCAATAATTATTAAGTGATTAAATATTGTTTTATCCTCATGTGAATAAATTGGCTGTGATGTCTGTGAATGAAAATGTTGATGAGCACAATATCTCTGCATGAATTGCTAAATGTGGTTTTTGGATCGGCCGTTTAGTCCCACAGTTTATTTCCCGCACTTTTCTTTTATTTTTGAGAGAAATTGTAGTGATGAATTTATGTAAATGTCAAAGAAAGAAAACCAACTTCCATGGAGACGGAGGCCACGCTTGAAGACGGAGATATTATATGGGACCCACGGGGTTTCCAAAATTGTATTTTCATTTTATTCAAGCTGCAAATTTGTATAATTTGGACCGTGGACTTTTGGACTCTTTCTTGTGGGACTGGCCGATCCACACGTTTAGCTTTTCATTAAATATTGCCACCCGCATGAAAATGTTTTTCTTTCTGATTGATTATTAATTCATGCATGTTTGTGCTCTGTTAGATAAATGGCTAAAATTGCAAGCGTTGACTTTGAAGTGCTGGATGCATCAGGTAGAAACTATCTAAGCTGGCAGCTAGATGTTAAGTTTCACCTGCGGGCCAAGTCCCTCATCACTGTTGTGACTGAAAAAGAAAATGTTAGCGATATAGAGAAGGCGCAAGCCATCATCTATATTCGCCGCCATGTGGACAAGACCTTAAAGGCTGAGTACCTTACGGTCGAAGATCCACTTGAGCTATGGACCGCCCTTGAGGATATGTATAAACATCAGAGAGATGTCATACTCCCAAGGGCGAGATATGAGTGGGAGAACCTGAGACTGCAGGACTTTAAGTCCATTGCTTAGTACAACTCATCACTTTTTAGCATCACCTCACGCCTGAAGTTGTGTGGTGAAAAGGTCTCAGAAGATCGCATGCTGGAAAAGACGTATACGTCTTTCCATGAAAAGGATGCGATACTCATGCAGCAATACCGTGAACGTAAGTTCACCAAGTATTCAGAGCTGCTGTCATGTCTTCTCATAGCCGAGCAAAACAGAGAGCTTCTTCTCGCCACTCACAATATGCGCCCTCTCGGCACTGCCCCCTACCAGAAGCTCAGCATACCTCTTCCTTCAAAAAGAAGAGGGATAATAAAAGAAAAGAAAGACCACAGAAAGGGGGACAACAGAAAAGAGCCAAGGGCCCACCACAGCAGCGCAAGAATGAAGGGAAGCGCAAGCTCACCTGGCGCAGGAATGATAACAAGAAAAATAATGCACCCCCACCCAAGAGGGACTGGGAAGACCAGTGCCACAGCAGTGGCATGACAGGCCACTGGTCCAGAGTGTGCAGGACACCAGTGCATCTCCAGGAGCTTTATAAACAAAGTAAGAAAAAGAATACTGAATCAAACCTGGTGGCTGCGAATAATGCAGTCAAGTTCACAGCCAAAGACTTCGAGTCAGATGATATGCTTGATTAGCCTGTTTTCATTTATCTTAGCATTTTATTGTATGAACAATCTATTTTATGAGAGCTTTTATGTAATCTGAATTCTGTTGAATAAAATTTAGTTTTTCTGAAATGCAAATGTTTACTCATCTTTTTAGATGGGATGCTCTCATGACTGCTTAGTAGACAGCGCGTCGACACATACGATCCTTCAGCACAAATGCTATTTTCATAGCATTACTCCGTATAAGAGCCCTGTAAACACAATTTCAGGGCCATCGGACATAATTGAATGTTCTGGGAATACAACCTTGTTGCTTCCCAATGGAACAGAAATAAAAATAAAAGATGCACTTTACTCTCCGAATTTCAAGAGAAACTTATTAAGTTTCAAATATATTTGTCTTAACGGATTCCACTTGGAAACAGCAAATGTTAAAGAAACTGAATTACTGTATGTAACGTCTCAAGACAATGGAGTTAAATCCATACTTGAACGTTTTGAGAGCCTCTTATCAGGCCTCTACCATACAAAAATTTGGAGAGAGGGAGCAAACCTAACGGAGCACCTGAAGTGTCCGACATCGGCCAAATTCTTACTTTGGCATGATAGACTTGGCCACCCCGGATCTGTGATGATGCACCGCATTATATCACAATCCCACGGGCATAACCTGAAGAACCAGAAGATTCTTCAGAAGGGAGAATTCCCTTGTGTACCCTGTTTTAAGCGAAAATTAATAACAAGGCCATTACCACTTAAAGTGGACATCGAGTCTCCTAGCTTCCTTGAAAGAATACATGGAGACATATGTGGACCTATCCACCCCCTAGTGGGCCCTTTCGGTACTTTATGGTACTGATTGATGCATCTTCAAAATACTCGTATGTATGTCTACTTTCAACGTGCAACTTGGCTTTTCCAAAGCTCTTGGCACAAATAATAAAGTTGCGGGCGCATTTTCCAGACAACCAAATTAAGAAAATACGTCTGGATAATGCGGGGGAATTTACCTCTCAGTCATTTCAAGAATATTGCCAGGCAACGGGAATAGAAATCGAACATCCAGTGCCGCATGTTCACACCCAGAATGGGTTAGCCGAGTCGCTAATTATAAGACTCCAATGGATCGCACGTCCATTGCTGATGAAATCCCAGTTGTCGGTGGATGCATGGGGACATGCAATTCTGCATGCTGCATCACTAATAAAAATAAGACCATCGGGAGATCAGAGTCTATCTCCAATGCAACTTGCATATGGAACGCCGCCGAACATCTCTCACTTGAGGATCTTCGGCTGCGCAGTTTATATCCCCATTGCACCACCACAGAGGACCAAGATGGGTCCTCAACGTCGCCTAGGTATTTATGTAGGGTTTGACTCACCCTCCATTATAAGATACCTAGAACCCCAACGGGGGACGCTTTTAAGGCACGTCTTGGAGACTGTGATTTTGATGAGACGTATTTCCCCAAAATGGGCCTAGACATTGAAAAATCTAGCGCAAAGCAAATGTTAACGTGGGACACAAAAAAGTCTGACCCACTACGATCCGGTAACAAAACAATGGGATGATAAGATCCGGAAAATCTTACACATCCAGGACACAGTACATAGATTACCGGATTCGTTTACTGACAACCAGAAGATTGTCAGATCACACATCCATGCTGCGAATACTCCAGCTAGGATTGACATCCCAAAGGATGGATGCAATCCACCGGCAGGAGAAGTGGATGCACCTCAACAGAAAAGAGGCAGACCACCAGGCTCCAAGGATAAAAATCCAAGAAAAAGAAAAATATCCGAGACCTTGGGACGATACCCCCACAGAGAAACGAGCTCGTGTCCATACCCTCTCCCCTCCCGGAAGCGACGATGATTATGAACCACACTCCGTTGCTGAATGCAAACGTAGAGATGATTGGCCAAAGTGGTATCAGGCAATAGAAGCTGAGTTGGACTCACTTCAGAAACGAAAAGTCTTTGGGCAAATAGTCCAGACACCTACTGGTGTCAAACCTGTGGGATATAAATGGGTATTCGTCAGAAACAGAAACGAAAATAATGAGATCACACGCTACAAAGCTAGACTTGTAGCGCAAGAATTTTCCCAAAGGCCGGGAATAGACTATGACGAAACATATTCCTCGGTCATGGATGCGATCACCTTCAGATTCCTGATAAGCTTAACAGCAAAGGAAGTCCTAGATATGCAGCTAATGGATGTTGTGACTGCATATCTATACGGCAATCTCGACAAAGAGATATACATGAAACTTCCCGATGGCTTTTCTATGCCTGCTGAACTGAAACATAGACCTCGGGACGTCTATTCTGTTAAGCTACAAAGATCATTGTATGGTCTCAAACAATCAGGAAGAATGTGGTATAACAGACTCGGTGAGTTCCTTGTTCAACAAGGATTCATGAACAATGAAGTCTGCCCTTGTATCTTCATAAGAACAAATGGAAAAGGATTCGTGATAATAGCTGTCTACGTCGACGATCTGAATCTCATATGATCTCCTGAAGAGATCACTGAGATATCTGTAAGCCTAACAAAAGAATTTGAAATGAAAGACCTAGGCAAAACGAAATTCTGCATTGGCTTACAGATTGAACATCAAAATGATGGAATGCTATTACACCAAACAACATATACGAAGAAAATGTTGCAAAGATTCCATATGGACCATTGTCATCCATTAAGTACACCTATGGTGGTACGATCGTTGGATGCACATACGACCCCTTCTGGCCGCTGGAAGAGAGGGAGGACATACTTGGTCCGGAAGTTCCTTATCTGAGTGCCATCGCAGCACTACTATATCTGGCAAACTGCACTCGTCCCGATATAGCGTTTGCAGTAAATTTGCTAGCCAGATACAGTGCAGCGCCTACACAGCGCCACTGGACCGGAGTAAAGCACCTTCTGCGCTACCTCCAAGGGTCTACAGATTTGGGACTCTTCTACAAAAATGGAATATCCTCTACACTTGCAGGTTATGCTGATGTAGGCTACTTGTCTGATCCCCACAAAGTAAAGTCACAGACTGGGTACGTGTTTACATACGGAGGGACAGCCATTTCCTGGAGATCCATCAAGCAAACCTTGACGGCAACCTCATCCAATCACTCTGAGATCATTGCCATCCATGAAGCAAGCAGAGAATGCGTATGGCTACGCTCAGTTGTCCACCACATCCTGTCTACGACCGTACTGGAGACTGGAGACCTCGAACCCACTACCATGTTCGAGGACAATGCTGCTTGCATAGCTCAGTTACGAGGTGGCTTCATCAAAGGTGACAGAACGAAGCACATTTCACCAAAAGTTCTTCTGGACGCACGAGCTACAGAGAGATGGCAAGATCGACATCAGACAAGTGCAATCATGTGACAATTTGGCAGATTTGTTCACCAAAGCCCTTCCTACTACCACTTTTAGGAAACTTGTACATATGATTGGAATGAGACGCCTAAGAGATCTGCAAGCTTGAGGGCTTGTACAGATCAGTGGGAGTTTGGCAGAGTTTGTACTCTTTTTCTTTAACTATGGTTTTTCCCACTGGGTTTTCCATAGCCAAAGGTTTTAACGAGGCAAATCTCACCAACTCAGGATCCTGAAGTATCCACCCCATGTGAGACCCATACAGGCTCAGAATCCTGAAGTATTCATGAGCAGGGTTCACACCTATGGCTGGATAAGGGGGAGTGTTGTGAATGGTTATTTAACCGGGTTGGTTGAGATTCTGGGCCATCCTAGAGATGGGCCCATATCTGTGTAAGCCCATCTTGTATTCTCCTCATTGCCTATAAATAAAGACCTCATGGCTCCCCCCTTAGTAGTTGATTCATAACATTTTTATGTATTTTAATAAAACTCACTGATGGGTGTGGTGTAAGTACAGGTTCCTCCACAATTCCAACCATCTCTACGGAAAACCACTTGCAGTAGGTAGGCAGTAAGTCCAGTTCCAAGCAACCAGACTTACAGCAGCCCGCAGAACACTAGAACCAACAAATAACAACACCCTCTCTATAAATCGAAACCGCCATTGAGCTGAGCCCTCGACCGCCTCTCACTCCCCCTCCTCCCCTGCGAAACCCGCGCTTCAAATGTCTTCGTCGAAGAAGCAGCACCTCCGTTCGCCTCCCGATCCGGACGCCGGTCCGGCGGCGAAGCGGGCCCGGCCCGAACCTGCCACCGGTCCCATCCGCGTTGAGCTCAATCGCGCCGACTGCGACCTCGGTAACGTTCTGATCCTCTATCTGTCTTGCCCCCAGATCCCCCATCCTCGTTCTAGGGTTTCACAATTATGACATCAAGAAGCTCAAATGCGAGGATTCTACGTTTTTCGCTTACTTAATCCGTGTCATTTCTTTGAATTTGTACTGTTTAGTAGTGACTCATAAAAAATTGGGAATTGTAGAATCAAGAAATGTTTTAGTTAATTTAATCAGAAATTCGTCGTTAATATGGGCACGGTAGGGTCAACAATTGGGGCATGGGGGATAAAATTGTCATCTTTGATTCAATATTCGTTCTTTTAAGCTTTTGTTGTTTTCATCGAAAATTTGAGCTCTATCTGCAAAATCGTGATCTGGGTTGTGGGTATCTCTTCTCCGTTTGTCATTGTTTGAATCATTTCGTTTGGGGGTCCGAAAAGACAGGTGATTCATTTCAGTCTTTTGGTGATGAATCTATTTCATACATATCTAATCTTATGTGAGGGTTTCTGAACACTTTGAGACGGCTTCTTCCTTCCCATGGCTGTTCCTGAAATCCTGTACCTCAAATGTAGCAAAAATTAAGGAATTCGAGAGAATTGCAAGGCAATTCTCAAATAGAAACAATTGAATCAAATGAAATCAAAGAATCAAGGAAAATTTGAATGAAAAATTATATGCTCAGCAAGCAGCTGAAACACTTTGATTTATCTATACCATCCCGACAAATTCCAACAATTTGCCTTTTAAAGCGAGACCTATCCAGCTGGCTTAACATTTCAACAGATCGATGGTTCACAATGATTTAGCTTGCATCCACGGCCCTCCTTGATTTCCTCAGCAACGGCTCAGATTTCACTTGCGCCAATACCCCTTCGCTAATTCAACGGCCTCTCTCTTTCTTCCCCAACGGCATTCAGCAGTCCCGCCTTAGTGACTTCAAAGCTGAGCTGGAGACAGCTCCTCCGGCGCCCTTCTCCTCCGGAGATCTCCCACACTAGTACGAGGGACGCCAACATTCCCGCCCCCTAATTTTGACCTTGTCTCAAGGTCAAACGAAGGAAACCTCTTCACAAGGTCCCAGTAATTTTCCCATGTCTCTTCTTCCTTATTCCTCTGCTTCCATTTAATCAAAACCTGTGGGATGATGTTCTTTTTACCTAATACAGATCTCCTATCCAGGATAGCTTCAGGCTCATCAATGAGCTCCTCCACATAGCAGGGTTGGTGAGTCTGCACGGTTCGCTTGCTTCCCAATTTCCTCTTGAGCTGTGAGACATGGAACACGGAATGGATCCGAGCTTCCTCTGGCAACTTTAACTTGTATGCGACCTCTCCTATCTTTTGGATTACTTGATAAGGCCCGTAATACCTAGGAGAGAGCTTGTGGGGCTTGGATGAAGCCACTGACAACTGCCTGTAGGGTTGCAGTCTTAAAAAGATCCAATCCCCAACGTCGAAGGACCTCTCGGAGCGGTGTGTGTCTGCATTCTTCTTCATCCTTTCACGTGCTTTCTGGAGGTTGTCTTTGAGGAGTTTCATAACTATTTCTCTGGAGAACAATGCCTCATCAACTTCCTGCAGTTTTGAGGTTCTGGGAACATAAGAAATTAGGGTGGGTGGCTTCCTACCATAGACTGCTTCATATGGTGTCAGTTTGGTTGAGCTACGCCATGTAGTGTTATACCAATACTCTGCCAGAGTCAACCATTGAGGCCATGCTTTGGGTTGGTGGCTGCAGAAACACCTCAAGTAACATTCTAACCCTTTATTCACAATTTCTGTCTGCCCATCAGACTGTGGATGGTAGGCAGAGCTCATGGCTAAAGTGGACCCCTGCAATGTAAATAACTCCCTCCAAAATGAACTAGTAAAGATAGCATCTCTATCACTTACCATTGTCTTTGGGAGTCCATGGAGTTTGTACACCCCATCAAAGAAAACTTGAGCAACTGTCTTAGCTGTATATGGGTGCTTGAGGGGAAAAAATGTGAATATTTTGAAAGTCTATCCACTACTACGTATATAACACTCACATTGTTGCAAGGGGGTAGGCCAGATATGAAATCCATTGAGATCTCTTCCCAGATTTGTTGAGGTACTGGAAGGGGTTGAAGCAACCCAGAGTAAGCAACATTTTCAGATTTATTTCTTTGGCAAATCTCACACTCCCTAACAAATTTGGTGACTCCAGCCTTCATTCCTTCCCAATGAAAGGATTGTTTCAGTCTGTGTAGGGTACGGTGGGAATCTGAGTGCCCCCCCAAGGAGGAACAATGGTGTTCCTTCAACAATAACTCTATCACCTCTTCTGCTCCAGGGCTGACCAAAATCCTACCCTTGTAGTAATATAATCCATCTGCCTTACTGTAATGATTTTTCTTGTTACCTTCAGCTGCTAATTTCTGTTCTATAGATGTATAATAAGGATCTTCTGCAGCTAACCCTTTCAACACTGATACCCAATCACACTGCACAGTTGAAATGGGGCATACTGTATAGTAGTCTTCTTGCAGTTCCTCAACTTCATCTTCCCTCCTAGAAAGTCCATCCGCAGCTTGATTTACCCTGCCTGGCTTGTATTCCACCCTATAGTCAAATTGCTGCAACTTCATGAGCCATTTATTTTGAATTCATGTTTGTAACTTCTGCTCAAGTAGAAACCTCAAGCTTTGGTGATCAGTTCTTATGACAAATTTCCTACCCATTAGGTATTGATTCCATTTAGTTATGGCTAGGATGAGGGCCAGTAATTCTTTCTCATAAGTAGACAAAAGCAAATTACGGCCTCTCAATTTAGAGCTCAAATAGGCAATAGGCTGTCCAGACTGCATCAGAACTGCTCCTACTCCTTTACCTGAAGCATCACATTCAACAATGAAATCCTTGTCAAAATCAGGCAGTGCCAATACTGGTGCAGTGGTGAGAGCTATCTTCAGTTGCTCAAAGGCTTGTGTGGCTGCTTCATTCCAACCAAATTCCCCCTTTCTCAGCAAATCTGTCAGAGGGGCTGCTATGGAACCAAACCCTTTGATAAATTTTCTGTAATATCCTGCTAACCCTAAGAAACCCCTCAAAGTTTTTGGACTAGTGGGAGTACTCCATTGGACAACTGCTTCAATCTTCCTGGGGTCTACAGCTACTCCCTTCCCTGAAATGATGTGGCCTAGATACTCCACAGATTCCTGACAAAATTGGCACTTGGACCTCTTCACATACAGCTGATGTTCTCTTAGCAGTTGGAAAACCTTCCCAAGGTGACTTTGGTGATCCTCCTGACTTGGACTGTAGACAAGAATGTCATCAAAAAAAACAAGAACAAAGTTGCGCAAGTAAGGCTTGAAAATAGTGTTCATTAGAGCTTGGAAAGTAGAGGGAGCATTGGTTAACCCAAAGGGCATCACCACAAATTCAAAGTGCCCATCATGGGTCCTAAAAGCTGTTTTATAGATATCTGGGGGGTATAGCCTGATTTGATGGTATCATGAACGCAGATCCAGCTTGGAGAACACCTCAGCTCCATGAAGTTCATCTAGGAGTTCATCAATGATAGGAATTGGAAATCTGTCTTTAATTGTTTGCTGATTGAGTGCTCTATAATCAACACATAGCCTCCACCCTCCATCAGCCTTCTTTACCATAACAATGGGAGACCCATAGGGACTGGAACTGGGTCTCACCACACCAGCTTCCAACATTTCATTAATCTGCTTCTCAATTTCCCCCTTGAGGAAATGTGCATGTCTATAGGGTCTTATACATATAGGCTTGGCCCCATCCTCCAAAGGAATACGGTGGTCACAGTTCCTTTGTGGAGGAAGGCCCTTAGGCTCCTTGAAGATATCAGCATATTGATTCAGGAGTGAATGAATACCAGGCTGCCACTCTTGCTTCTCAGCTGCAAAGTCCTGCAATTCTTCATCTTCTACCAGGAGAGACTTAAGTTGTAGAATGTAGCCCTCTCCTTGCTGACTGAGAGCCTTGCACATTTGTTTCTCTTCTGAGAATTGTGACATAGTTCTAACTCCTTGCCAAGTACAATTCTTTCCTTGAGACTGAAAATCCATCTGCAACTTCCTGAAGTTGAGCACAATGTCATCCAACTGTTCCAACCAATGAGCCCCCAAAACAATTTGGTTACCCCCATAGGCAGGACCAGCAGGTCTACCGACAACTCAACTCCTTGGCAATGCAGTTGAACCCCTTTACAAATGCCAGCTCCCATTATCTTCTCACCATTAGCCACCCATACCTCAAAGGATTTAGACTGCTCTTCTAACAAATTCAATGACTTAGCCAACCTTGGGTGGATGAAACTGTGTGTAGACCCAGAATCAACCAATATGCTAACCGAATGTCCCTTGATGCTTCCCTCAAGCCTGAGAGTATGTGCTGCAGGAATTCCACACATTGCCTGTAGGGAAATAGACGTAGGTTCAGCTGCCTCTTCATTTATATCAGGTATCAATTCCTCCTCTGTGACAATATTTTCTCCTGAACCCATTTTCTCTCCATCCCACACTCCTTCCAGAATA
>CM061141.1:24639154-24919154 GCA_030789695.1 Scilla litardierei
TGCCTTTACATGTGTAAACTGTCGATTCTTCTTTTATGTCCATCAACACACTGAGAGGTCCAACAAAATGGTAGCACTCATTTTTTATACTTTCCTGTGCTTCTTTGCTAACCACGGTCAATCAGCCCTATGTTGTTGCATTTGTATATTGATCTTGGAACATCATTTGATGTCACAGGAAGTTGCTGCTAAGGCATCTGCTCCATCGAAGAAACCATCAACAACTGTTGCTAAAAATGGTGCAGCTCCAGCCTCTAAAAGGAAACAAGAATCAAGTGACAGTTCAGATTCAGATAGTAGTTCAGACGAAGAACCGGTGAATATCAGTCTGTGATGATTTTTGATTTGTCTAAGCAAATATTATGATTTCCATTTAATCCTCGGTTTTGTTCCCTACTTGCAGAAAAAAGCTGCCGCTACAAAGAAACCTACTGCACCTGCCCCTCAAAAGAAGCCGGAGTCTAGTGATAGCTCCTCTGAGAGCGATTCTGATGAAGATGATGTAAGTATTGATATTAATGAATGTTCTGGATTTACATAAGTTGTTATATCTATCGACCTGATGTTGCTGCATTTTTATATTGATCTCGGAATGTCCTTTGATGTCGCAGAAAGTTGCTGCTAAGGCATCGCTTCCATCGAAGAAACCACCAACTGTTGCTAAAAATGGTGCAGCTCCAGTCTCTAAGAGGAAACACGAATCAAGTGACAGTTCAGATTCAGATAGTAGTTCAGACGAAGAACCAGTGAGTATCTCAGTCTGAGATGATTTTTGATTTGTCTAATGAATATTATGATTTCCATTTAATCCTGTGTTTTGTTCCTTGCAGAAAAAAGCTGCCGTTACAAAGAAACCTACTGCACCTGTCCCTCAAAAGAAGCCGGAGTCCAGTGATAGCTCATCTGAGAGCGACTCTGATGAAGATGATGTAAGTATCTATTAAATATCTAAAGCTATCTAAGCATTAGTTGCTTTGCACCATGCCTAAAAAGAAAAACTACTGCAATTCCGTATTTATCTGCTTTTAAAGTAAAACCGAATCAAGAAATTAAACTTTGGATAGCGCTTTGGAGAACGAATCTGAGGAAGAACATAGTGGTATATAGGGTTCTATATAGAATATAGCTTTTTCTAGAGGATTCAGTTTCTTTCTCTCAGCCTTGAATGGTTCTTACATTAGCTATTACTGTCCTACAGAAACCTGCTGCTTCCAATAAGAAACCTGCCACAGCATTAAAGAAGTCAGATTCTAGTGATAGCTCTTCTGACAGTGATAGTGACGAGGACAAGGTATGCCATATATATTACTCTTTCTTCCAAGAATTTGAGAGGTTTTATTTGGTTGCTGAGTGATGTTCCTTTACTGTTTGAAACTTATTATGTTTGAAAAGAAAATATTTTCAGCTAATGGTGAAAGATCATACAGGTTGGGGTTGCCAAACCTATAGCAACATCCAAGGCCACTGTAACCACATCAAAAGTTCCAAACAACGGCTTAAAGAAGAAAGTAGAATCAAGTGATAGCTCTGAAGATGAATCTGATACCGACTCTGATGTGAAAAAGGTTAGGCATTAATTGTTACTCAAGTATACTCATGTATACAAACCTTATATATATATTTTTGTGTATTTGGAAATCGTTAGGTAATTAGTTTTCTATATTATTACTTTATGGGTTTCACCAAGTTCAAATAATTAGTTTTCTATTTTAGAAGTTACCTAAAAAAAATCTGATATTAACAAGTGCTTGCAGAAACATCCTAAAACATATATGTTACTCTTCTCCTTTATTTTTAGAATATGAAAATCTTAATATGTAAGTTACTTTAATCCAGCATATCATATGTATAAACTATAAAGAGATAATTATATGAAAATCCTAAAACATATATATATATTACTCTTCTCCTTTGGGTTAATAATTATTTTATAATTGGTGAAACCCATAAAGCAATAATATAGAAAACTAATTTCCTAACGATTTCCAAATACACAAAATATGTACAAAGTGAAATCTATTCTTTGGATTTGGAAATGGTGATACAAAATGTAATTTGTGTATTTGGAAATCGTTAGGTAATTAGTTTTCTATATCATTACTTTTTGGGTTTCACAAAGTTAAAATAATTAGTTTTCGATTTTAGAAGTTACTTAAAAAATCTGATATTAAAAAGTGCTTGCAGAAACCTCCTAAAACATATGTGTTACTCTTCTCCTTTATTGGTAGACTATGAAAATCTTAACATGTAAGTAATTTAATCCAGCATATAATATGTATAAAGAGAGATTTATTTTTTGGATTTGGAAATCGTGGTAAAAACTGTATTTTGTGTAATCATTAGGTAATTAGTTTTCTATATTATTACTGTATGGGTTTCACCAAGTATAAAATAATTATGAACCCAAAGGATTTCTCTATCTTAACATTTTGAAGTAGCAGTAAGCTTCATCGATGCCATGTGGTGGAGATATGCTTGTAAATGACATCCATCCAACTGAAGTTGCCTCCTTTGTGATCCATTCTCTATCATTAACCAATATGTTCACCACAATTAGTTGACTGATTGGCAAGTGCTTATGTCTATTCATCATCTAGGTGCCTACTTCTGCTAATGCTAACAAGCTGACTGCAAAAGCTGTAAAGAAAGACAGTAGCAGTGACGAAGAAGATAGCTCGGATGATGAGCCTCCCAAGACACAGAAAAATGCAACGGTGAGCTTCACTTGCTAAATTTTGACATTTACTAGAAACTTCATGGTGCAAGACTTGTATGCTTCTTGAAATCTTTTTGTAAGTGTTCATGAAATATGTAGTAATTAATTTTTGGCTGATTTAATAATTTTTTGGTTATCATTTTTTTGTTTTTTGGTTATTTATTGTCATCTTATTTTATTTGTATACTGTATGTCTACATGTAGAAGAAGCCAACACCAAAGCCTAAAGTAGAAGAGAGTTCTGATGATAGTTCAGATGAGAGTGATGAGGAACCACATAAGAAGAAGTTGAAAGTTCAGGTAGCAGTTAGACTTGATTTTAAGGATTCAATTCTTGGTTTGATCCTGGCATACTTTCTAAGCACTCTTCTTATATTAGACCCCTGTTGCATCTAATGCGGGCAAATCTGACAAGGACTCTACCAAAAAGGACAGCAGCCGTGATGATGATGATAGCGCTGAAGAAAGTTCTGAAGATTCATCAGAAGATGAGCAGCCAGTAAAGACGCCAAAGAAGGTGATTAGCTTTGTTTGATCAGGACCTTGCTGTTACATTATTGCATATGATGTTGTTCTATACCAACGTGGTTAAATAATTCCCAAAGTTAAAACTATGTTAAAATGACGTCCAGATTTACAAAAACTAGATTGTGAATAGCCTTCTTATAATTAGTCTTTATGCTTTCTACTAAACTCCCTATTTCCTCTTAATTGATGGCTCATGCATGCATGTTAGGTGAAGCCCCTTGAATACGAGAGAGACCTAGTTTGTGGACATTGTTAGTTCAGAAATCACCAATATCATATTATAGTTAGTACCTTATTTGATGGTGGCCGTATAGTGCCCAATAATTGTTTAGATGCAGTTGTTTGATTTTTGAACGTTCTCCTCTGTTAGCTGCAATCTAATGGGAGTTATCGTTTCAGAAACTAGCTTGTAATTCTTTTATTTTCTTTTCATCCCTGACACAAATTGTTGTTAATCATGCAGGATACTGATGTGAAAATGAAAGAAGCACCATCAGAAAAAAATGAGGTACATTTCTAACCATGCCTTATAGGATCGTGGATTCATGTATATATATTGAAAGCATACATTTCTTGCTTGCAGCCCAAAACTCCATCCCAAAGCCAACCCTCTGGATCAAAGACACTCTTTGTTGGAAATTTATCATATGATGCAAGCAAGGATGATGTGTATGTGTTTTATCACCAGATTGTTTAAATGATTATAGTTGACATGCCTTTCATGATTTTTCATCTATTCGTTTCCCAGATTCCAATTTTTTGAGAAGGCAGCAGAAGTTGTTGATGTTCGATTGGCTACTGCTGAGGATGGTAGTTTCAGGGGATTTGGTCATGCGGAATTTGCCACTGAAGTTGATGCTCAAAAGGTGATTTTTGTACCTTAATATTTTCATTATTATAAATTGATGTGTCTCAGTTCACAATATGTAAAGTCATTTGATTGTGTTTGGCTTTTGAATATGTCCACTGCAGATCATGAAACATGTAGATATCCTATATTTTTATGCTTGCATAATTATGCTAAGTTTCGTATTCATTGCAGGGTAATTTTATTTACCAAGCGGCTTGTAATAGTTACAAGCTTTTTTTATCTTGTTATCAATTGTTTCTTTGCCATGAATTTACACTTCTTTTCTCGTCATTCATTTAGGCTATGGAATTGAATGGCCAGCCACTTGTGGGACGTGCAGTGAAGCTAGATTTTGCTCGTGAGAGAGGTGAGAGGGCTGCGTACACTCCGCAGACTGGGTATGTCTTTCCCGACCTTAATACGTTGCCTTCTGATATATTTTATCTGTGAATGTCTTTCTGAGCACATGCATATAACTGAGTTGTCCCTTCGACTCATATGAGTAATTTGCGTGTATAACTGGGCTGTGTGCTCTGAAACTTCTTTGTTATATGTTTAATTGAGCATAGTCTTCATTGTTTTTTCACCTGCTTTAATGGCTACTGTAGGAGGGAAAACAACTCTTACCAAAAGAGTGGGCAACGTCAGGGCCAAACCATTTTTGTAAGAGGATTCGATAAATCCCTTGGAGAGGATGAGGTAAAATCTATTTAATTAAATTGACAGCATACTTTTCGTATATTCCATCAATGGGCTATTAATTAAGCTTTTTTACCGCTGCTCTAGATAAGGGGCTCCCTCCAGGACCACTTTGGGTCATGCGGACAAATCACTCGTGTTTCAATCCCCAAAGATTATGAAAGTGGTGCTTCTAAGGGGTCAGCACGTCTCCCAGATCTTTAATTACAATTTTCTAAATTTTATATTTCAAAAGACTTCTAGGATTGAAGATTACGGGTGTATTTTTTGGCTGCAGGATCGCGTACATTGATTTCTCGGACCAGAATGGTGTTTCCCAGGCTCTGGAACTTGGTGGGTCTGACCTTGCGGGCTATCCTTTGACCGTAGAGGAGGCTAAGCCAAGGGGTGATAGCCGTGATGGTGGCTGGAGTGGTGGTCGGGGTGGTGGTAGAGGAGATAGTGGTGGTCGTGGTGGGAGGTTTGGAGGACGTGGCAGGGGCCGTGATGGAGGCGGCAGGGGAGGACGTGGCAGGGGCCGTGATGGAGGCGGCAGGGGGGGCCGTGGAACACCCTATAGGCAAAGTCTGTCTGCTGCTAGCACTGGTAAGTGATAACTTTCTTTAACTCATCTGATCCCTTAATTAATCACATACCAATGTACCATCTTCGAAGTCTCACGGACATCATCTGCTTTTTGTGCGAAACATTAATCGTTTATTGGAATGGAATTCAATTATTTTGGTCTAACGGTAGTATGTAACCTTTTGCAGGTAAGAAAACCACTTTTGCCGATGATTAGGGTGAACGTTCGGGGACTCGCTGTTGGAGGCAAAGCCAATTTTATTTCATCCCAGTGACGTGAAATTGTTGCTTTCGCTTTCCTCTTGACATTGAAAGAGTTTGGCTTCGTGAAGGACGTTTCTATTTCTGGACGTTGAAAGAGTTTTTTATATTTGATTTTCATAGTTTGTTTTAAGTGCTTCGATCTGCCCAGCTTTTGTTTGTCTCATGATTTTGTTCTGGCCGGTGTGAACCTTGGCAGTTTAAAATTCTATCCTGATTCTCTGATGCCCTTGTGTTTTTTGACCTGTTAGTAGTTTAATAATTCACAGTACATAGAGCATGACATTGAGCAGCACATAGATGATATCTTTGGCGAGTGTCCCACAGTCGTCCACAACACCTCATTGCTAGAAAACTATGCAATCCCACAACTTGATCCCTCATGAGGCACCTCTCGTTCCACAGTTACCCTAAGAGTCTCCCCTAGGATTTGGGTCTCTATGCTAGAAATCCGAGGGCAATCTGTGTTGATTGGGTTCACTCCAGCTCTCTTGAATCTTCGATTGTGGCATCCAGCGATTGCGTTCGGCGTTTTTAACTATCTAACTCTGATAATTAGTGTATCCGATCAGAGATTTATATTATTAAATATATCTATCTATTATACATTTGACGATCTTTTTAGAATTCTAGGGCGGACTAGGACACGATAAAGAGTGGCTGTGATGTGATCTGGGGAAATGTAAGGTTGAGATGAAGCTTTGGGTTGCGTGCAACACTTTATGAAGCTGGTTACGTGTTCCAATTGAATGATAGATAGATTACTATCACAGCCAAACCAATAAAAAATACGACATATAACGCACATGGCTCAAACGAAAAAGCAAAAGCAATTGAGTAACTTTAATAATTTCCATTTTTGTCCGTTAATACGTTCTTCAACAAAAGTAACGTCAATGTTTAGCATTTATATGCATATCAAATACGAAATGCTGTATGTATGTATGAATATGAAAAAATTCAAAAAGCCTCGAAGTTTGATATTTTCATGCAAATCAGATAGGAGTACATGACATGGATATCAGATACGTTGTTTAATGCACTAGAAATTACCTGTGCACATAGTGCACGGGGGATCAAAGTAAAACACACACACATGAGGCGGAAACTGTACACAGTCGAAAATAAGAGGGAAGTGTGTGTTTGTGTGCGGGAATCGTCGAGGGAGCGCCCTCGCCGAAGCTAAATTTTTGTTCGTCTAAATTTTGGTGGGAGAAATAAATTTTTGGTACAACAAAGATTTTGAGGGGATATCTTAAATGAATCGTAACTGAGGGCACGTTTTATGAATAGTATATCTATATTACATTTGGTGAAATTGTCCTAGTTGGAGGACTAAATATGACTAGGACAAAGGTGTGCCCCATCCCCCATCTCACACCATCCACGTCACCCAAAAACTCAACCAAAGCCACTTATTTACATGTTTGCCATCCCCTAAAAACCCACCAATCTCACTTATTTACATGTTTGTCATCCCAATGTTTTTTGCATTTTACCCCGGATTTTACACTTTTTCTCCGACAATACCGACACGAACACCCAGATTATTCATTTCTTTTCGGTTCCGCGCGTTCACTGCATCTTCATCGGAGAATTTTTTTTGACTCCGCACACAAACATGGAAGAGGATTTTTTTGACTCCGCAAACAATGCACGATTTATTTCTTGTATAAATACGAAGCCTGTTAAGATTGTGTGTGTGGGGGGGGGGGGGGGGGGGGGGGGGGGGGGGGTGGGGGGGCATCCATTGCTCCAAAAAATGCGTGTAAAAATAAATCTCAGGGGAGCCCTTCCTTTCAGTGTGTTGGGGGGGGGGGGGGGGGGGGGGGGGGGGGGGGGGGCATCCATTGCTCCAAAAAATGCGTGTAAAAATAAATCTCAGGTGAGCCCTTCCTTTCAAGCAGCTAGGAAAAAGAAAGTTTTCTAAAAAAAGAGGGAATGGGAATAAAACGGGAATTGCCACGCGCATCGGTTTTACTCGTGCGCACAATTGATACATCATTTATCTACAAGTTTGTCACTCAGAATTACTTATCGTACACAAGCATTTGAAAATGCCGAAAATACCCATGTTATGCGCGGTGAGTGAAACACACGACCGTTGGCGGACATCGACGCCGCCGCTGCCGCATCTGCCGATCTCCCGATTCTCCCCCAGCCCAGCCCCCTCCGTCGCCCCCTCCTCCGACCTCCCCAGCCCATCCGTTGCCCCCCTGCTGCCCTCTCTGACCTCCTCCTCAAATCACCAAATCCAAACCCAAAAAAATCGTCGGGACAGGGAACGAGGGTAAAAGAGGTTTACATTTTGAATGGCAAACTTGTAAAATAGGGGTTGTACGTGCTGAGCAAAACCGGTCGCCCCCTCTGCCGCCCTCTCCGACCTCCCCAAATCGCCAATTCCAAACCCTAAAAAATCGTCGGGACAGGGGACGAGGGTAAAAGAGGTTTACATTTTGAACGGCAAACTTGTAAATAGGGGTTGTACGTGCTGAGCAAAACCGATCGCCCCCTCTGCCGACCTCCGACCTCCCCAAATCGCCAATTCCAAACCCTAAAAAATCGTCGGGACATGGGACGAGGGTAGAAGAGGTTAACATTTTGAATGGCAAACTTGTAAATAGGGGTTGTATAAATCGTGCGCGTAGCCATTCCCTGATAAAACACCAATTTGGTTGAAGAAGGATACATACACATAATGGCTCTTTACCACTATCCACTCTCAGGCCACTTCTTCCCAAAACAATATCCGTAGATTTTCCAAAGAGGTCGGTTCTCCCAAACTCTTCCATGACCAAAAAACTTAACTAGCGTCTTTAACACTGTGATACAGTGACACGTTGGGTAGACAATCAGATATGACAACCACTGAAAGCAACCATTTCTCCGCCAACAACAAAAACTTTTAATGGCTTCATATAATAGTAGTACAAGGATTCTTTAATATGTCCCTTATCTTTCTCCTTGTTCCTCGGTCATCAAATCACCTCATCCACCTATTGATCATCATATATATAAATCATTGTTCCACTGCATTATATATAGTAGAACAGTCACACTACTCACTATACTACAATACACATACTAATCTCACCTGCCGCAAGAAACAATCCATGATATGTGCGAGAGAGAGAACAAAACTCCAAGGCAAGATGCTACTACTAATGATTTTCAATCCATAGTTTTTTTATAACATTACAAACTCCATAACATGTTCAATTTCTTATAAAAATATATTCCTCGACCCACCCTGGATCTTACAGAATGTCTATTTTTCCCCAAGTTTCTGTAGTAATACAAACCCTCCCAGGGGTGGTCATTGCTTTCAATTGTACTACAACAATATCCCTCCCAACTGCCAACAAGAGCTTAAAAAGGCACCATATGATATGCCTTGTGCTTAGGAAACAGAGAGTTACCATGCGTTGTGTGTTGCCAAGCATCCAATGGAATGGCCAGGTGAACCACCTTTGCATTTGCTCACACACTGGAGAGATGGGACGAGAGAAATCACATGCGAGAGATGAGCAACGGCACTGGAACCAATGCTGCTTCCTCCTCCGTGGCCGGATGGAAGATATCCAAGTCACAGTGCCTCTCCAAAACACGCATCCGGCATTCTTCTGCGGCCATCATGCCTGTTTTGAAGGCGCCATGTACTGTTCCTGTGTAGTTCATGCATGTCGCCTCCCCTGCAAAGAAGAGGTTGTCTACAGGAATTCTTAGCCACTCGTGGAGGTGATGTGGCTTACCCACCGAGTCATAGCTGTAGGAGCCAAGCGAATGCACATCTGAGCCCCAATGTGAAACCAGGTAGTGTATCTGTGAAAAGAAACACAGTCTACTCGATAAGACACATATTTGCTATTATTCCGAGTCTACTGACATTACTCGGCAATATACATATATATTTTGAAGCCTTTAGAGCTTATTTCTAGAAACTTTTCTAATGGATCAAACAGCAGATCTCAATCTAGGGCATCTAGAGTACCTTGAAACAAAAACAGAAACAAAAATTAATGTTTTGAGCTGCACCCTCATGCCCCCAACCTCGAGGCATAAAAAGGGAGCAATATTTAAGATGAAAAGAAAAACATTATATGAATTATGGCAGAATGCACCCAAACCTCCCCAGACTGTAGAGCATTTGAACCACATCAAAACCAGATAGGCTCATTAAGCAGGTGAGAATTTGTCGGAGCATATCCAATAAAATTCTTTTGGGGGAAAAATATTGCTTATGAGAGCATAAGAAGTTCAAATGAAGACGAACATCCAGATATTTTTGTTCAAAACTAATGTTAGAGGATGCCAATCCATAAAACTAGCAAACAACCATAAATGAGCATGCCAAATGATGTGATTTTAAAGCATTATACATTTATAACCGACATCAATGCAGAATACACAACAAATGAACAGTAAACAAACTTTTCACGTAGCGAGCTCTAAACCGACAGAATACATACCGGCTCTGATGCATCTGGGAGGATCTGTTTTAGTTGCTCAAAAGCGAAATTGGCAGCGGCTTCATCAGACATCTTTTCAATGTCATGGGCAAGCCGGCCTGCAGGCATGTAAACAAGTACAGGATGACCTGTTGCCTTGTGAAGATTAAGGAAATAGCTGCAGCTATAAGAAGATGATGATACTACTCCAAGGAACTCTACATTTGGCCAAAAAACCTTGCTGAAATGCAATACTATCTTGTTCTCTGTGCCAACTGCAATATCTCTTATTGCTTCTTCCTTCCACTGTGGAAGCTTTGGCTCAAATTTTATGGAATTGGCCTTCAGAACTCCTAGGGGAACAGTAATGACAGCAGCATCTGCAACAAATGATTTACCATTGTCCACACCAACTTCTACACCCAATTTACCACGGACTACTTTTGTAACACTGAAATGAGAGAATAATTTGGGAAAAATATTGGAAAGCAATTCACTGGCTTAGTTAACATAATATTGTTTACACTTACCGGTGTCCTAGACGGATATCAAGGCCTTTTGCAAGTGTATTAATAACAGGTCGGTAACCACGGATCATGAGACCATGCCCGCCTGGGAGGAGAACTTCCTGCATTTCATGAAGTATGACATATTTTAACAAATGCAACCAACTAAATGAGATGAAAAAACATCCCAAAGAATTTCTCCTCCATCTATCTAAATCAACATTCTGGCTGACGAATATCACATTTCATACAATCCTAGGATTTTTAGTGGTCGCCTTGGGTCACAGTCATTAAAGCCCTATAAACAACAACTTCTTCTACAATAAGTTCTGAAAAATATTAAGCATAGAAATTTATACAATCAAGTATTAATCTGTCTACATCCAGTAATTGATCAGTATATTTCCCCCCAGATGGTTTGCATTATGTGACCGAAAGGTAAACGACAACTTACATCATCCCAGTACTTGAGGGAGATAGTATCTGCATCTGCAGCAAACCACCCTTCCATTCTGCACAAATACCACTGGAGAACTTTGTTGGCAAGTCCCTCTTGCCTGAGAGTAAACGACAATTAATAATGATGATGAAAATAATAATAATAATACTAAAAATATGCTTAGCTGCCCTAAAATCGAAATACTGAATTAACAGAAAGATATTCCAAATTACAGTCAATTATAACGGTACCCATCAGACCTCAGATCAGGACGTCTCTCAAGAACCATGGTAATTGCCTCAGCTATAGACATGTCTGTGGTATTCCCCTGCCTCAGCTTGTCCGCCTGTAAATTAAAAATAAGTTAGACATCTGTAAAACTCAAATTCAAGGAGTAGAATGACATCTATGACACAGATCCCTACCTCTTTCAACATATTATCAAATACCTCGCCAACCTTTGAAACAAGTTCTTGAGAGATTTGGCACCCATCCGTATCAAACAGTGCATAGCTGCACAAAGTTTTTACAATCAGATGAGCAGTTGCACATTTGACCTCTAAAGCATGTACCGAGCCACATGGCCAAGATTCGTTGACATCAGGTAGCGTCATCATTCACAGAACACATGGTAATATGGTAGCTATCAACTAGTTAATGTTCTTAGACTGACAGTATAGCTGTAGAGCTTGAAGGGGATTGATGGATATGTTTTAGCATCGTGATTGATGGATATGTTTTAGCATGATGTATTAAGATCCAATACTGAAATTCTTCTAGGAGTATTCACCTCCAGAGAGAGGATGGACCTTCTAGACGTACCCCCCCAACCAACTCTTTTATGCGGGGATTTTGGTTGAGGATTGTCTATCTGGTCAGTTGATGTGCCTTCTACGTTGGATTTTTTAGGCTGTTATAGTTATATATTTCTACTGCTGCCTAGGAAATCTATGTTGGAAGAGTGATGGTCTCATTGAAGTTTGATGTTGGATACATAATAATTTGAAATGACTCATTTTAGTGAAGTATTTCTCACTAGTATTGACCCAGGTAATGAAAATACTGATGTGTGCCAAAGGATGATACCTTTCCAGATCATGATCAAACAACACGGAATTATCACCACTGGTTCGGTAGAGTGGAAGTCCAAGTTTCCCGATCAGGGGAGCCAAGGGATTTTCTTCACATACACCATGCAACCTGGGGTATGGATAATTAGAAAGTGCACATGCAGCACATCAGCACATCAGCACAAATATTTAACTAATTCAAGATGTAAATTGGATTTAGCAACACCAAGCACAAAATAGAACGAGTGACAGAAGTTTACCATGCTGCACCCATGTCAATAGGGAAACCGCAAGAGTAGTCGGTATATGCTCGACCACCAATTCTATCCCTTGACTCTAACAAAACAACCTGAAAACAATATATAATGAATGCATAAGTTTATAGCACAGTAAGAAAAGCATGATGATATCTGTATTAATAAGTATGCTTTTCATGAATTTACCTTAAAGGATGCTTTTTGTAGTGCTCGAGCAGCTGCTAGGCCAGCAAAACCACCACCGATGACAATGGCAGAAGGAGAGGAAGAAGGCTTCACCTCAACTGACGAACAGTAAGAAGCTGCAAATAGACAAGACAACAAAATCAATTTTATTCAACTCCAAGAAGTTAGGACAGCCATATAAGTTCTGCAAACTAAGAATATGGGTGTGTACAAGCAAAAACCCGAAGTTGCACATGCTAACACATACATGTTTAACATGGCGTCCTCCTTCCCTACCACACACACACACACAAAAACAAAAAAACAACAACAGAAAAACAAAGAAAGATTAATTATAATAATAATAATTCATAAAGAAATAATAAGAAATAAAAGAAATACCCCCTCCCAATTTTCTACACCCACGGACACACAAAATTAACAACAATAGGATTTTACAATTATTCAATGAACTTTTAAAACAGATCAGATTATGTATGCAATTATGGAATTACTAATTTTCGTATTTTTTCAATTTTAGCCATCATTTAATAAAATATTCCCACAGTTAAACTACCAACTTTCAGTTCATATTCAAACAATGATTTTTTTCTTCAGACGATAGTGCAACCATTATGTGTCTACCCACGGAAATGCATATGCAGGCATGTGCACACGCCCACAACAACGTTTAACATCCTAAAATAAAAATTTCACTATAGTGCACTATGATACTTAAAAATGAAATTAGGAAAAAAAATCATGTTACGAAATTATATAGTTATAATTTTCTTCTTTCTTCTTTATAATCGCCATCTGACAAATTAAGTTCAAACTACAAGTTTCTTTCAGAATTTACGAAAAAATAAAATGCTTTTAATGGCAAGTTCATCCAGGGAAAGAAGTTAAAAAATAAACAATTTCAGTTTAGAAAGGTTTAAGAAAGAAATATTTAACGTAGACAGTCTGTTCCAAATCAGAACATCTATTTGTCAATTCAGAATCTTAATAAATGCATTCGTAGGTTTTAAGGATTTTGATTGATATTTGAGAAAATAATCTAAAATTTCATGGTACGTTGCATTCTTTTGATTTCAATGATTAATGTGGAAAATAACACATTCATGCTATCCTTTTTGGAAAATAGATTTCCTTCTAATGAATAGGTTTCTTTGAGAAAGACAACCTTGGGTGAGCAATAACCTCTTAATTATCCACACACCTGATGATTGCTATTATATCCCACATAAGGCATCCTAATATATCTTTTTACAAGGCATCATACTATATCATTTTACAGTTTATTGGTGTTTGATAACCAACTGCATGCAATTTTCTTTTATTTCCTCTGATTAATTTAAGACCTATATCAGATGTCAAGTGAACAGAACATCAAACTGGGTATCCAATTGTAGAGTTTGGAAGTGTAAGAGAAAACCTTCATTCAGGTCAGCATGTGCCCTCTCTGATCCTATTCTCATGGCTTCCCCCTGTTTGATGGTCATGAATCACATGCTAAATACCAAGAGGGAGGGATATAGAAACTCGAGGATTTCTTGAAATTGAACCAAAATGAGAAAAGTAAAAGACAATCATGCAATTCACAGTAGTGATATAATGGAATAGGGCTGTGCAAAATTTGAAGGAACTACATCATAGAAAATGATAAATTTGGAATCTTATACATTAATCATCAGCAAGTTTGTAATCGGACTTTGACGAGTCGGTAAATTTTCAAAACATACAGTAACTAGAAGTAAATGAAGTATGGCTCGAGAACCCATGATTGCAGTAATTGGTCTTAAAACTAATTAATATCCATTTGGAAGCGCCACACAAGTTTCCAATAGTGCAGTGAAAATCATGAACGAGTGTAAACATGGTATGTTAAAACTCAATAACAGTATTCCCCATGTTCCTTTGTTGTATCTGATGGTGTATGTACTAACAAAAAACAACATTCGATACTCAGAACCGATAGCCCAAACATGCAACTGATATTTTTTCAACATTATTAATCGTAAAATTTTTCTGTACGTGCAAATGCATATGTTATCAGAATAAGATACATATAACTTGGCAGTAACGTTGTGCTTTAGCTCTTACAAGTTTGGAATACTTGTATCTATATTTCTCAACTAATGAGTATCATTAAATGCATGCAGCTTGACAGCGTATTTCCAAATAATGTAATAGGAAAAAAAAAGAACGATGAAAAGGCAAAAAACAGAATGATGAGAATATTCATGACAACACATCAAAATCAGATTAAGACCTAAACTAGAGACCCCAAAGCTTTGTATTACAATAGTAATCAACATGCAGAGGCATGTGAAATAAATTAGGGATTTTTAGATATATACCTTCCAAATATTTCATACTTAGAAAATCTCCCCTCAAATCATTATATTCAAAAATTTATCCCTTAAATTAGCTTAAGTCATGTGGGTAAACCGCATTTGTTTTAGGAGATGCTTTCTATTTTGCCCCTGGTCTCTCTTCTTTCTCTCTCTAAAAATCCTAGCATTCAATCATGGTGGTAAACAACCTTTACGAGACCGCATTGCAATTCAACACCACTACAGCTTACACTGAAACCACCACCACTTCCACCCATATATTCTCCTTCTAGTGACCATAAACATTTTTAATTAAGTTTTTTTGCTTAGAAGAAGAAGAAGAAGAAGATTTTCTTGCTTGGTAAGATAAGGAGAGGAGAAGAAAAGGAAGAAGAGAAAAGGAGATTGGGTGGAAGATTTTTGAATTATATATCATATGGTTTTTGATTTTCTCATTGATAGAGAACTTAATTTGAAGGATAGAGAGAAGATGAGAGCAATTCGGTAAGGACGATTTTTGAAAACAAGCCGAAAAATTTAAACATATTAGCAAAATCGACTTAAGAAAAAAACTATTTAGCAAAATCGACCAACTTTCGGACATGCCAGTGCCCATGGGGTGATAGGACGCAGACTGGGCCTATTTCGTGTTGACTGCGATTGCCAACCATGGTATATTTGCAAGAGCCCCTATTTTTGAATTTCTATATTAGAATAATTTGTAAGCTTTCTAACATGTGGGGCCGCTTGGTGTTGTGGTCATAGCTCCTCTCCACGAGAGGGGCGGCTCGAGTTCGATTTCCGGGAGCCTTCTAATCTCGTTTTTAACATTAATATATATATATATATATATATATATATATATATATATATATATATATATATAAATATAAAACAATAAAAGTTGAAAATGATTCATATTGGTGCACTATATAGTGGTATGATTCATATCGCTCTTTTTTTAATTTCTTATAAAAAATTTTAGGTAAATTTATTTTAATGTAATTATTTTGTATTTATTTCAATGGATATTCATTTTAATTTAATGGTTATCTTTAGACAATGAAAAAATGCAAAATGTTACAAGCATAAAAAACTAAGTACTCAGTTAAACATATATGTCATAAGTTCTGCTTTCTGTTTATTTAATGTTCCTTATGTCTGCTATTTTATATTTTCCATTCAAATAAATTTGGTTATTTGATTGCTTCCTATTGTTTTGTTTCTCCCATTGTTGTATTCATAGCTCAAAATAACTGTTGATGGAACTGCTATTGGAGAAATAGCTATGGATATAACATATGGAAATAAAATTAGTTCAAGGCCTCATAAACAAGGTAAGCTCTATAGTATCATTTTGCATTTTTTTCATGGTCTAAAAGATATGAATTATATTAAAATAAATATCCATTGAAATAAATACAAAATAATTACATTAAAATAAATTTACGTTAAATTTTTTATAAGAAATTAAAAAAAGAGTATACCGAGGTTCGAACCTAAGACCTCTAGCACACAAAATGGGAAGCATAACACTAGACAAAGTGAACATATGTGAATCGACTTTCAACTTACATTATTTAAATATATATTTCTTATATATATTTTTTTTAAAAATAAAAACACGAGATTAGAAGGCTACCAGGAATCGAACTCGAGCCGCTCCTCTCGTGAAGAGGAGCTCTGGCCACAACACCAAGCGTCTCCACATATTAGAAAGCTTACAAAATATTCTAATATAGAAATTCAAAACCAGGAGCTCTTGTAAATATATCGCGGTTGCCGATCGCGGCCAAACTATTTTGCCGTGGTTGGCAACTGTGGCCTACACGAAACATGCACAATCAGCACATTGTCACCCCTAGGGTGTCGACGTATCTGAAAGTTGGTCGATTTTACTAAATAGTTTTTTTCTTAGTCGATTTTGCTAATATTTTATAATTTTTGACTTGTTTCCAAAAATCATCCTTTAACTAATGAAGGTGTGTATTTTAACGTGACCTAACCTAATTTAAGGTGTAAATTTCTACATATGAAGATTTTGGAAGATGAGTAAATTTCCAAATAGGATAGATTTGGAGGATATATATCCTAAAACCCCATTAAAGTACAGATATAAAATATTTGGGGACTTTGAATCTTGTGCTTTACTTTTATTAAAAGTTAGAAATATGTCCCATTATATGAATGGGATTTTATTGTTTCCTAAGAGGGGTAAAAGAAGAAAAACAGAAAAACATTTGTGTGACACCAATTTAACGTCAAGATATAACCCCTAATTCTTTGCAATATATAGAAAAGATCACAAAATACTTCAAGATATGTAATTCTTTTCCATGATAACAGATAACAAATCTCAGCATACCCAATTTCCCCCTCCCCCTTCCACTCCCAAAATAGAAAATAGAAAAAAAAGGAAAACCCCATAAAGTCCCCCTAACGGAAGGCATGCACAAGTACCATATTGCACACCAATATTACTGAATGAAAATCTTACTTCTCAAGTCTCTGGAACATAGCCTGATAATTTCTTTGCAGTATAGCATTAACATCCGAAACAGTGCAAACCTGGTGTTAAATTCTTTTAAGGGAAAATATCATTTGATTCACAAACAGTCAAATGGAAAATAACAATAATAATAATAATCCAATAAATTCCGTCATGGATTGCCAAATCATTGGGTTGAAATGTTGTAAACGATATCCAAATACAATTTCTCTTCTCCTACAGATGCTTAGAAACATATTAAAGGGTTTCTCTTTATATGACACACATTATTATCTGTTTCCTTCTTTGTATGTTTTTGTTCTAGGTAACTTCATCTTTGTTTTTTTTTTCAAATCATCTCGTTTCTTTTGACAAATATAAAGTTATCCAAAGTTTTTTTGCTATGGGTGAAAATGGATAAGGGTACACCCATTTACACTACCTGTTTTAGGAAAGGGCAAGATTTCTTGCCCATTTATCCAAATGAGTGGGTAAGACTGGTAAGCTTTTCTTACCTGTTTAGATAAACTGATAATGTAAGGAGAAGATCTTCGTATGATGCCCGTTCAATGTTTAAAATGGATGTGTAAGGAAAACGGTGGATGGTTACTCAATTCCATGTATGTGGCTAGCAAACCATCACCCATATTTTGATTTTTCTTAAAGATTGTGCCATTAATTATACCTAATTATGCATAAATTTTACTTTATTGGTATATGTAATCTTTTATGGCTTTTGAAATGGGAGGAACATTTGTGCAATTCGTCCAATAGTATTTTTTTTCCAAGAGTGTTTCTTCTCTTCTACTAGTAGAACATTTAGCTTCACTTAATTTTGTACCTAATATGAACATTTGATTCTTCTACTAGTGCACAATGTTGCACAAACATGAGCATGCCGGCACGGGGACGATCCAACAAGGCAACACTTACGTAAATTCTAGAAAGTATATTGAAAATAAAAGTATCATGTCCAAACGTGTCTCACATAGCACAGTTTCATATACGCCTATTTTCATTTTGCAATAGGTTGTCATTAAGTATAAAATAATTATCTTTCTTTCTTTTTTCTTTGATATCTGTCTACCTTACAAGTAAAGAAGCATTTTGCATGTCACCCCAGGGGATAATGCAACTGTAAGTAATAAATTACTCCTTTTATGCTCTTTGGCTACATAATTCAGTTTCAAATACAAATATCAGTACAAGATAACAGCAATTAGCCTTGGATCGCCATCCATTTGTAGCCTTTAAAGAATTAATATGAGACCGTAAATTTTACATTAAATCCCACAGAAACAAGCCCATGAAAATCAATTTTATGCCATACAAACAGTAAAGAGCGGTGCACAGTTTAGGTTATCGCCAAGCAAGAACAGTCCAAAAGTTGGGTGTTTATGCAGTCGATGATATCAGCGATAGTAGAAGCATCAGCGATAGTAGAAGCGTTCTTGTAACCCGTTTATTAAACATGATTCAGGTCAAATAACATATCCATCAAACACTTGCAAGTCTATAAAATCAATTTTGTATAACGATCTGGCGTCCTCTGGTTTCGTATCAATAGTCCATTCCTCGATTCAATATTAACGTAATATTCCTAAAGCTGAAATAAACGTCCAAATTGGATTCCACATCGTTAGACTTAATTATTTTTTAATCTCCTCACAAAAGTAGCTGGCTTTTTTAATTTCCAGATAGCTAACATGGCACTCCATCAATTGGGTTCACATCAGCTAAACATCAACAAACCAGCTGAAGTTGGACCTACGTAAGCTCAAAAAAAAAATTCGACAATCATAAAAATAAAATACTAAATAAGCATTCAGTTAACCCAAAAAATCATTAAAAATCACAATAAATTTAGAAATTTTGTACCTTTTTCAAGGGTACCATTAGAATTAGAACGGCTCTCCATGTCTACTCGATCGATAGTCTCCGTTCCAACGACTGCTTAAATTAATTATCGACGGTGGTAATTGAGGGGAATGGTGACGGATAAAAATTAGAAGACAGGTGATGAAATGGTTCGAATTCGTTGAGAAACACAGATTGACGAGATAGCTCATGCGGAACCCGAAGGAAACCCTAGATCGCCGATTGGGTGGCGTAAACCTCGCCGGAGTTAGGCGGCTCGGACCTCAAACTGTTCAGTTCGGGAGATGGAGATAAACGGGTCCCATGAAATTAAGATCGGGCGACAAAATTCGAAAAATTTGGTAGAAATTTGAGTAAGATTCAAGAAATGGAGGGGTTTAAGACTGGATTACCTGCTTCTCTCCCGACCTTTGGCATTGGGGTTGGGGGTTCATTTATAACCTCGTTTTGTCGACTGTTGGGTTCGGGTCACCTAGTGGTGATGTTACCGTGATGGTTGTTGGGGACTGGAGTTTGTATTGTAAATACGCGCGCCCCCCTATCTGGCATCTGCTGCTACTTGCGAGTCGGATCCACCCGTAGGCCGACACCCGTTGCCCGTTTCCAACCCGTTACGTCCCCTGGCCCAGATAAAGCCCTAAACCCCTCTCCTATTTGCCGTTTCCCCGAAGAATAGGAAAGGAAAAAGAAAAAAGGAAGGCAAGCTCGCCGCGATGATTCTCGTCGCGGGCTCCTACGAGAGATTCGTATGGGGCTTCTCCCTCAATCCCAAAACACAGACCCTAACCTCTCTCTTCTCGTACCCCTCTCACACTGGCCCCATCAAGTGCGCCGCCGTTGCCGGCCCCGTCGCCGCCTCCGGCGCCTCCGACGACGCTATCAAGATCTACGATCTCACTTCCTCATCCGAGATCGGATCCCTCCTCGATCACTCCGGTCCCGTCACCGCCCTCGCTTTCTTCACGTCTCCGCTCGCCCCTTCGATCCCCCGCAACCTCATCTCCGCCGGCGGTGACGGGAACATCTGCATCTACGAAGCCGACCCCTTTGTCCACCTGAAGACCGTCTACGTCCATCGGAAGGAAATCAACGATCTTGCTTTACATCCTTCGGGGAGACTGGCGCTAACTGTGGGGAGAGATTCGTGCTTGGGGATGGTGAATTTGATCAGAGGGAGGAGGAGCTTTTCGTGTAGATTGGCTAAGGAGGCGGAAATTGTGAGGTATAGTGAGTCTGGAGATAAGTTTTTCATGGTCAGTGAGGAGAAGATTGGGGTTCATGAGTCTGAGGACGCCAGGCTGGTTTCCGAGATGGAGGGGAGTAAGAGGATTCTATGCGTAGCCACCGGCGAGGTAAAATAATCGATCTTTTTCTGGTCCTGATGATAAATTTTGTTGCGCCTAAAATTATCATAAATTTGAGTTAGAATGAATTGGTCATCATGCCTTGCAAAATAAGGTAGTGGAGTTATAATGGAGGAAATATTTAAGTGTAGATGTTAATGTTTGATCAACTTGCAATATAAAGATTGGAGAATGAAAGAGAATAAGTTGATGGGAAGAAAATGATAGAAATGTGCTTTTACTTCCAACTACCTTGTGAATCATGTTATTTACTTATCACTCTGTATATGTTAAGGCTAAAAATGACCGAGACAGTTGTCAAGCTGACGTGAACCATTCGTGTTGAGTCGGAGCCTCGTCAGCATGTTGAATGAGACCCTAGGTTGGAAGAACCAGTGTCGGTTGATGGATGTGATTGGGATGCGATGCTCGATCGACCCTCGAATAGCTTATATGTCGATTGTTCGAGGTTGGGAAGCTCGGAAGCGACCCTCGTGGAAGATGGAGACTCATCAATTTACACCACAAAGACACGTTAAGGGGGTCGGATCTGGGTCCCGACCCAAATCTCCTCCGATGCTTAAGTTAGTATGTGAACTTAAGGATGAGAGGGAGCTTGGAGCAGCTGCAATCGATCCACGGAGGTTCGTCTCAGATCTGTCGTCGCAAGCTCTTTAGTGGTAGAATTATGAGCTGAAAGAGTAGAGTCTATGTATTAGATCCCGTACCTTGGGAATTGGAACCTTACGGTATTTATAGACTTCTTGGGTCTTTTTAGTGACGTTGGAAAGATAACGGTTACCCATTATGGTGCCACGACCTTTCTCCTTTAATAGGAGTGAACGTTGCCCACGTTTCCGCTAATTACGAGCCCATCTTTAATCCCACGTTCGAGTGAGGACAACGGCCGGCCGGTCGGCGGGCTTTGATCGAGTCAATATCGGGTTTCTCTTGTGGGCCCCGCGGGCCTTAGTCATTCGTCGGTCGAGTCATCTTGAATGCTGGCCCAATTATTCAACAATGACCCTCGTCGCACGACTTCAAAGGGTCTGCCTGTGAAGTCAAGCGACGTTATATCGCATTAATTTGGCACATCAGTCGAGAAATTAGCACTCATGTTTTAGGTGCCAAAACGTCCGCCTCGACGATTCAGATGATTTGCCGGTTCGAAATCCAAGACACTCAGAGTCTTGGATCTTCGATGCGCGTTTCATTATGCGGTTGTCGCCTTGCCGATATAAGACGGTTCCAACGACAAAATTCGAAGATACCTTCTTCATCTTCCTTGATTTAGATTTGCTTCATTCGAAAGAAATGGCTTCGTCGAGCTTGGTTACCGTCATGCAGAAAACTGAGAGGGCCATGGAGCCTGGTCTGATTGCAAATCCCAGGTCCAAAGTTGGGGCCGATCAGATACCCGAGCTTCAGAGAAACTACGTCTTGCCTCGATTATTAGATCCGGGTGTCGGGGAGAGACGAGAGGGTCCATCGCCCTGGCAACCGGGAAGTTGGGGTTTACGTCAAAGCCTTTCAACGTGAGCTTCGATTCCCCATGCACCCCTTTATGCGTTACTTCTCGTGCACCCTGAACCTTTTTCTCTGCCAGTTGATGTCGAACTCCATTGGTGCACTGATGAGCTTTATAGCTCTATGCATGATGAAGGGGATTGAGCCGTCGCTAAGACTGTTTAACTACTTCTTCATGATCCCTTCTCTCATGACCCCGGGCTGGTACACGATAACGACCCGCCGAGGTAGGAAGCTGTTTGACGACATCCATTCCTCCAATCCCAAATGAAAAGATGAGTTTGTGTTTGTGGTCTTCCAAGGAGAGGCGAGTTTTTTGCAACGGCTGGGGTGTTCCTGACTTAAGCCCTGCTGAGGACAAGCATTTGACTAGAGAGGAGAAGAAAGTCGCCTACGCATTAATGGGTCTGCTAGAGAACGTGAGGAAGACGAAGTGACTGTGGTCCGATGATGTGTTGCGTCGGACTGTGTGGACGAAAGGTTGATTCGATCGTACCTGTCAGCTGTTCGACCCTCGTTCACTGATTTAACTTGTTTGTTTTTTCTGCAGGCATGGTCGGCGTGGACTATCAGGTGGACCCTGCGTTGAGGGAGACAATTGAGCCTTCCATTAGGGAGGCTGAAGTGAGCACGCTATCTCCTCGGGTGATGTCCATGGGAGAAAGGACGGCTCAACCGTCGGAGGATAGACCCATTGTTGTCGAGAGGGCTACTCAGGTGGCCCGTCCTAAGCCGAAGAAGGAGAGGCTTGTCTCTGAATTCGAGGTGGTTGCAATTGAGGGGAATAAGAGGAGGCGACGAATTCTTCTTAGCGACTCGGAGCAGTCTGGGTCGGTCGAAGCCGCGGAGCAGGTCCCTCAGCTGGAGAGAGAAACTCCTCTAGAGGGAGACTCGGGGAGGCCCGGGTCCCTCCGGAGCTCCTTTTGCATGAGGATTCCTGGCCATGGGGAAGTCTATTCCCTCCAGTATCATTGTCTGAAGACATCCCCGACAAGTTCAGACCGATCTTGCGAGAGAGTCGAACTCCTCAGACTCCGTTCGATTGCTCCGTGGAGGAACTCATTTGAGCGGAGTTTCCGATGAGGCAAGAAGACTCCGCTCTCCTTGATTGTGGGGCCCCTTTTGGATCGTTGAAAATGCGACCCTTTCACGGGATTTGGCTGTCGTGGAGAGGGTCAATTACGAGAGGCTTGCGTCGATGGCTGTCCACGCTAATGTCCAGGTAACTACTGCACCAGCCTCTATTGTAGGTGATGCAAGCATAGATATGTAGCGTGCTTTGTTTAAGGCTCTTGTGGTTGCGTCACCTTGGGGGCCGTCGTTGGCAGTGGAGAAGTAGCTCGAGCATGACTTGTCGTAAGATGGAAGCCGATCAATCTGCCTTGAGGGATCGGGCTGAGAAAGCTCTGCTGGAGGAGAAGGCCAGCACCGAGGCTGCATCGAAGAGGGCAGTTCAAGAATTCAAGGACTCATTTCCTGATTTTGACGAGTTGTACACGAAAGGCTACGAGCGATGTCGATCGGATTGAAAAACCGATTCCCTGACCTTTCCGCTGAGATCGACCGAATCCCGGTGTTGTTTTCGGATCTCGGTGATGACGAATCGAGTCAAGGCACGGGTAAGGCCGCTCCCATTGGCGAAGTTGCCACCATGACGGGCGATAACGCAAGAGTTGGTGCTTCGGGGGACCAAGAACCTGCGGCTGTGCTGGAGGGAGACCAAGAGCTTAGCAAGTCGTTGTAGAATCTTAGCGCTCTTTTTATTCATGCTTTAATTTTTGAATGTATATGTGGTAATGTAGATGTAAACGAAAACAATTTTGTAGCAAAAGCACCAGAAGAGTTGGCTTGCGAATCATTTTTTGTCGTTGTATCTTTCTATTTGTTATTGTCGCGTAGTCATGATGTCTGATGGCCCCCTTTCGATGGGTTAAACCCTGGCTCTAGATGCTCAAGGGTAAGCCATCAAATCATGCCAGAAATAGACCACAACGTTTAGTGGCAAGGGAGTGGTTCCATCGGCTCACGGTTGACGACATGAGGGAGTCGTTCAGCGGCGAAGGGATATCCCATTCGACTCGCGGTTGACGATGCATTAGGGTTGTTCAATGACGAAGGGGTGGCCCCTTCGACTTATAGCTGACGACATGTCAGGAGAGCCGTTCAGTGGCGAAGGGGTGGCCCCTTCAACTTACGGCCGACGACGCATTATGAGAATTGTTCAGTGGTGAAGGGGTGGCACCTCCGACTTATGACTGACGACGGATTGAGAGAGTCGTTTAGTGGCGGAGGGGTGGCCCCTCCGACTTACGGCTTATGACGGATTAAGAGAGTCGTTCAGTGACGAATGGGTGGCCCTTTCGACTTAAGGCTGACGACATGGTAGGGTCGTTCAGTGGCGAAGGGATGCCCCTCCGACTTACGACTGACGACACATTAGGAGTCCTTCGCACGAGTCTCATCGATACGGGTTCGGCTCATCCAGCTTCCCCAGGGATCAGATCCTTTTAGTGGGGAGCGTGATGGGATATCTCTCGTAACATTCTTGAATGATGTGTTTTTCGAAAAGGAGGCAAAACTTTACTTGATGAGAAAAAGTGCTTCATTGAAAGGAGTAAAAAATAAATGGCGTACATGTGTTTCCAAACTCCGTCGGAGCTGCTTTCGTCCCACGCCTTTTTTATTTGATCCTGGGCTTGGTGGCTTGGTAGTCGATCACCTTGGTGACATGCGACCCCTTCATCTTGCCCTTCTGCTTCGAGGGTCCCCCTTGCTAGGTTGACCGCTGGCTGGGTTTTTGGGATGTCATCTCTTGACCAGTGCATTGATCTCTTTCTTAAGAGTCCAACAATCGTTGGTATCGTGCCCGTAGTCATTGTGGTATTTGCAGAATTTGAGGTCATCTCTCTTCTCATATTTGTCCTTGGCTGATTCTTGGACCAGCTTTTTCCGTGGGGGGTAAGCGAGGACCTCCGTCTTTGAAGCGCTTGGCTTTGCATAGATATGACGCTCTTTGCTTTGAGGGCTCCTTTCTCTGGGTCTCTTGTCTCGAGACTCCTGGCGAGGGGTTCACTGAGTTGGTTTCTCTCGCCTGGTGTCTCCACGGCAGGCAGGAGTGCCTTTCCCATTAGTTCCAGCCGGTTCCTCCGCTTCTTCGAAGATGGTGAACCGATCAGTTATATTGAACATCTCTGTGAGGTTGTTAGGGGGGACTGGTGGAGCGTCCTTCGCAGGTGTTTGTGTTGGCCTAGTTAGGGTATTAATTAGGTCATACGAGTTAATTTTGATGATGACAAACAAGTCGGAAAAATTGAGAAATGATATTAAAAAGCAAGTCATATAGTGCACATGATTATAGACGTCAAACAAAGCTCCCCCTATCAATGTGCTCTCATGAAAAGTTGTGACATGCTCCCCCTCAAGATGTGCATCTCTCCCCCTTGTGCATTATTTTTCGCATTTTTCTACTTTCCCCCCTTTGCCATCAATCGAAAAGATCGCAAAAATAAATTGAAAAGGTTAAGAATGAGACATGAAACAAGTTTAGCATATTGAAGAAACAAGCAATTGATGACGATGCTCATATTAATGTGTTTTCCCCACGAACTTATAGTATAACAGATGTCATGAGCATTGAAAGCATACAATCATTGTAAGAAATATAACAAAAAGATGTATTATGAAACACTTTGACAATATGAAGGGTGCTTAGAAACTTAAGAGATGAAAATATAAGATTATCTAATACATTTTGTGAGCCTTTGTTGCTATGGAATACTCAATAAGTAATGTGTAGGGAGACACCAAACACGGGATACCATGATGTTAAATTTCGAGTCCTTTGGAATTGAGATGCGCTAAGTGGTTACTTCATCTACCATATTTCATACGCATTGCTCAACAAACCCCCGAAATCCGGTTACTAGCCGCCGATATCAAATATATCATATTTGAAAATGTTTTGTTATTTCTCCCCTTTTTAATATATATGAATGCTCATTGCATTTTTTAATTACAATGTTGGTGTCTCAGAATAGCGACGCATGAAGGCATCGACATATTCGGCTCCTACTAAATAATTTTCCATAGAGACTTAAGCGCACCAATAGTAAGGATAAAATATAAATTCAGAAACTTTAGAATCTAAGCACATCCAATTGTCTCCATAGTTTATAAGACTCAATCAATCTATTTGATACGTACAATTTGGCATGCTTACGAGTTTCACTTTTTTATTAATAATTCAAGCATGGGGATTTTACAATAATATGGTGCATCATCATCAAAAACATTTTAATGTTTTTAAGATGTCTAACAAGGTTCATATCAAATTCTCAACCAAAATCAATAATAGTAATGATGATCATGCATGCACATACAAAGAATGACCAAACCCATGTAAATATGAAATAGTGTGCAATGTGTGTAGCTTAGATATATTATTTAAGCATGTGTATGTGCATGGATATGCGTGCTAATGCTCAATTAGTGACATAATCCCCAACTCCCTTCGAATAAAGCAAAATTGTTTTTGGTTTAAGGGCCATCAAATTAAAGCTACTTCTAGTGCGCATACATTCCGTCGTGTCTCCAAGGATTTGGTTCTTTGGATGATCCTTCTTGAAGCGCCAATCCTTAGGGAGATCTTGTGATGACGTAGTAGCTTCTGCTTCTTTTGATACACCATCATTGTTGTTCTCTTGCTCATTGGAATTTCTAGTGTTAATCTCCAGTCCATCCAAGCCACCTGCAATATCTGAAGATTCAATGTTACCTTTACCCAAGATTTTGCTCTTCTTTCTATCTCCAAGAATAACCGTCCCTTCGTCTTTCCTTGATAGCGTCGTGAAGAGGGATTCGTTGCCCGTCATGTGGTTCGAGCAACCGCCATCAAGGTACCAAATGCTGTCATTTTCCACTTGAAGATGCACCTACAAAAGAAGATGCACCCTTTGGTAACCAAATTTTGGATCCACGATTGTTAGTACGATGCTTTGGAACCCATATAAAATATTCAGGATAATATTTGGCCAAGCAATCATTCATAACATGCCCACTTTTGTTGCAATAGAAACATGTAACATTGAAATGCTTATTAGTAGATGACATATGATTTTTGTGCATGCAATGTTGAAAGCTCATGTCTCTTGCAAAATTCTTTTCAATGATCTTCCTAGTTTTTTTCTTAGGTTGATTTTTCTGAAAGCCAAGACCATGTTTACTAGATTGTTCATTTAGCCCATTTATCATCTTATTAAAGCTTTCTTGGCTATTTATGAATTTCTTTAATGTCAAGCTAAGACTTTGATTTTCATTCTCAAGTTCACTAATCTTAGTCTCATGTCTTTTTTCTTTTTCGCTAGTTTCTAAATCAATGGCTATGTGTTTTCCTCTTATTAAATTAGATTTTTCTATTTCAAGCTCTTCCAATTTTTCTTCATAGCTAGCCACTTTTAGGTTCAATAATTTTATTTCAGAATCTTTAGAACGAAGAATACTAATTTTCTCTTTTAATTCTTTAGCTAAATTAACGTGGTCAAGCTCTAACGTAGCCAATTTTTTATTAGTATTTTCTAGCTCTAAGGTTTTTGTTTCTAATTGGGTTTCATCAAAATTGTATATTATTTCCTTTTGTTCTTTCCACTTAACAAAAAGCTCATCTCTCTCTTTTGTCATGCTCCCTAGTTCCTCTTTTAATGAATCACGAACTTTTTTTAGTTTAAGGAATTTAGGACCCATTTCTTGAAGGAGTTCTACAAGAAATTCATAAGCTTCCTCCATGCTAGAAAACATATCATCACTAATATTCATTTCATCATCAAAGCTTTGAACAAGAGAGCTAATTTTTATCTTTTTGTTTCCAGCCATAAAGCAAGTTCCAGTGTTGTCGTTCCATTCATCATCTGAGGAGAGCTCCTCTGCGTCACTTTCTCCCCACATAGCCACCATTCCTCGATTTGATGTCCTCTTTTCTCCATCATCAGTCTTTTCCTTTCCTTTTCCTTTCAGAAGTGGACATTCTGCTTTCATGTGCCATCTCTTGTTGCATCTGAAACACTGAGGTGCAAAGCTTTCTCCATTATTTTCTTCGTTTTTCTTGGTTCCCCAAATGCTTCCTGACCTTCTTTTGTTGTTTTTCATGAATTTCACAAATTTCCTTGTAACAAGATCCATGCTTTCATCGTCTGATTCATTCATCTCCTCCTTGAGCATTTTGGAGACTTGAAAGGCTAAATTCTTTTTCTTTGTTTCCTCCTCCTTAGATTTCTCTTCCATCTTTGGTGTGCTATCAGTGGCCATCTTCAATTGAACATCATAAGCCATTAATTTTCCCATTAGCTTCTCAAAACTGATGTCTGCCAAGTCATGTGCTTCTTCGATCGCCGTCCTCTTTTGAATCCAATCGCCAGATAAAGAGTATAAAATCTTTCCAACCAGATCTTCTTCTGGGATGTCCTTCCCTAAGGATTTCAATGGATTGACGATATCTGCAAAACGAGAAAACATAGCATCAATAGACTCATTAGACATCATAGCAAAATTTTCATATTTCTGTAATAACATTCTAATACGAGTTTTCTTAACTTCACTAGTTCCCTCATGAGTAACTTCAAGTCTCGTCCAAATATCCTTAGCAGTTGAACAAGAACTATTGCGGTTAAATTCAGTTTTACTAAGACCACAATACAAGATGTTCATGGCCTTAAAATTTAGATTTTGTAACCGATCATTTTCTTTTTGTTGCTCAGGAGTGGGTTTATCAAATAGTGTAAAGCCTTCACTGATTATTTTTCATAATGCCATATCGATGCCTTTGATGTGTATGGACATACGTTGTTTCCAATAACTATAGTCTGTACCATCAAATAGAGGAGATCTGAGATACGACTGACCTTCTCTTTGATTGTGCGTGTCATATGAGTATGTGTGCGGAATTTGTGCCATAGGATCGAAATTCCACTAGACTTTGAGTCTAAAAGGAATCCTGCTCTGATACCAATTGAAAAACACCCTAGAGGGGGGTGAATAGGGTGTGTGTGGCACAAATTTTAAAAACAATCACAATCACAGAGATAATCTGACACAAATATTTTTAACGGAGTGGCTCCCCGCCAAAACTCCGACCCCAAGACCTACGAGGATTTCACTCAATAAACCTGATCACACTTACGGGTAGTGATCTCACCGTACAAATATAGTTCAAGAGTTAAAGCGCAGAGATAGCTTCAGAGTAAAGCTATTCACAATACAATCTCACAACTAAAACAGATTCAAATACCTTTAATACTTCGATGAAAAATCAGAGAGATATCACCGTGATAATTTGTGAGATCGTGATCGCGTGGGCGCAAACGGTTCGCTGATCCGATGTCTGGATTGGAAGATATAGTTTTCGGAAGATGGCTGCGCGAATCTGAATTCTGCAGTGGCTGATCTGTAGTAAAACGTCCGAACTGGGTATGATCCTGTGGACTGAGCAATGGAGACTATCACCGTTGCGAAGGGCATGAAGATGTGGTCGCGTGGGCGCAAACGGTGAGTTGATCCGACGTCTGGATCATGAGATATGGACGTTTGAAGTTGATTGCGCGATCAAAAACAGATTTCACGAATCTGAACACTTTGTACCTTGCTGGATCAACTCCTCATCTGGATTGAAACTTGAAGAGAGAACTTGAAGATGATGTTGTAACCCTTGCCGTGAGATGTATGGAGATGCAACAATCAACAAAAGAAAACAAGGTGCCTTGATGATTGAAAGAGGAGCACTTGCGTTGGTTTTTGATAGGAGAAGGCGCACAACAAAAAGAGAAATCGGACAAAAAAATTCCTCTGTGACTGCCGCACAAAACTCTGTGTATTTTGTTGTATAACAGCCGCACACACCAAAAAAAAGAAGCCGAAGGATTTTCGTGCGTTTGTGATTTTTGACAGAAGCTCCTCACAAAAAAAGAAGAATGCAAGGCCAAAAAAATGAAAAGATCACAGTGCGTAAAAATTGAGAGGTGGCTCTCCAAAAACAAATTGATGATTTAAAGAAATGAGAGCATTAAGATTTTGTGTGTGTGTTCAACTTGATTTTGATTTTGAAAGCACTACCCACATTTTGAAAAGCACAGCACTCTCACATTTGTAAAACAAATCAGAAGAGGACGCACTCGGTTTTCCAGGGGGATTTAATAATTGATATGGACTTATCTTTTGACAGGAGGCAACAAAAGAATTGATCCAAAAAAGATACGGCAGTTGGTTTTGTTGTGCATCCATTTGCACCGTTTTTTAATGGTTTGTTGAAACAAATAAGTTGCGGCCAACATGATTTTGTGATTGTGTGCGTCAGCTCCATAATGATGAGATCAAAAGATTTCAATGAGAATTCGGCAGTTAATATTTTGCATCCAAAATTTTTGTGAATGTGAAAACATGCGGCAGCTTCAAGATAGAATGAGATCTAAAGAACAAACTCTAGAAGAGTTCGGCAATTTGAGGATCTTTTGTGTGCGTGAAAAATATTTGTTGCGTTCCAAAAATTTGTTGCTCCTTTTCCTAAAATCACTTAATGAAAAAATGTTAGTCACACGGCTTGTTTGTCATCATCAAAATTAACTCGTATGACCTAATTCCGTACTGCTTGACTAAGCGTCGCTATGACAGTTACGTCCGGCGTCTCTCCTACATTGAGCCTCTCGTCGTTGAATCTTTGGACGAAGGCTCGAATTGACTCATTCTCGTTCTGTTTGAGCGAGAAGAGGTGGGAGTACTCTTCTTAGGACGTCGACCCGCGACGAATTGCTTGCAGAACATATCAGCTAATTCGTCGAATGACTCGATACAGCCGTCGGGTTACCCTTCGCACCAGCCTTCTGCCCTCTTGAATAGGGTAGCATGAAAGGCCCGACAAAGGTATGGCTCATCGATCCCGTGAAGCCGCATCACGTTTAGATATTTATGGATGTGCGACCACGAGTCACATCTGCCATCAAAAGCTGGTAATGCATGGAGCTTAAACTTCGGAAGAGGAGTGTCAGAAGTTATATTCTCCTTCAGTGGGGTCCATCGAAGCGCGGATTGGACGAGTAGAGATCTCCATTCTCCGTCTTGCACGTAATTAGCTCCCATGATCGGTTCGGGATCTCATCTCTCCTCCCATATCCAACTTCGAGATTGAGGGGGTTATAACCGGGGAAGCCCCGTACATTATCTGATTCAGGATGTGGTGGGTCGCTTCCTTATAGTTGGAGGGACCGGGTTCTCCCTAGAAATCGAAGAAACGATTGTTAATCCCTATGCCGCCGTATTTGTGAGACGTGGGGGTTGTATTGTGCAGACTGATCTCTTGCCGATCTGCTCTCGGATCTCCTTGTTCTCTGAGCAAGGCCGCGTCTCTAGTTGGCGTCAGAGTCGGGTTCAGAGGCGGTAATTGCTCATTTAAGAGCGATGGATCTCCCATGCTTTGGCGTATAAGATCGCCAAAACACCGAGACTCTTGTCGACCCGCTCTGTGAATTGGGTGAATTCCTTCTGTGTCACTTTAGGCTCCTTGGTGGCCTTGGCTGGCCGCTTCGATGGGGACGTAGAGTCTGAGGCGTCCTCCACCAGAACGTTGTTCGCTTTTTGTTTCTCCTTCGGACCTTGTATCGGTCCGATATTGTTGGGTCCAGCCGACATAGCTTTTGATCGCTTCGGGATGTCGAGCTGGTTAACGGTTTCCCATATACGGTGCCAAACCGTTAATGCCAAAAATGACCGAGACAGTTGTCAAGCTGACGTGGACCCTTCGTGTTGAGTCGGCGCCTCGTCAGCAGTTTGAATGAGACCATATGTTGGAAGCACCAGGGTCGGTTGATGGATGTTGGTTGGAATGCGATGCTTGATCGACCCTCGAACAGCTTATACGTCGATTGTTCGAGGTTGGGAAGCTCAGAAGTGACACTCGTGAAAGATGGAGACTCGTCGATATACACCACAAAGACACGTTGGGGGGTCGGATCTGGGTTCCGACCCAAATCACATCCGATGCTTAAGTTAGTATGGGAACTTAAGGATGCGATAGAGCTTGAAGCAGCTGAGATCGACCCACGAAGGTTCGGTTCAGATTTGTCGTCGCAAGCTCTTTAGTGGTAGAATTATAAGCTGAAAGAGTAGAGTCTATGTATTAGATCTCGTACCTTGGGAATTGGAACTTTACGGTATTTATAGACCATTGGGTCTCTTCAGTGACGTTGAAAAGATAACGGTCATCCATTATGGTGCCACGACCTTCCCCCTTTAATAGGAGTAAACGTTGCCCGCGTTTCCGCTAATTACGAGCGCGTCTTTAATCACACGTTCGAGTGAGGGGAGTGCAACGGTCGGTCGACCGGTGGGCTTTGACCGAGTCAATACCACGTTTCTCTTGTGGGCCCTGTGGGCCTTAGTCATTCGTCGATCGAGTCATCTTGAGTGCCGGCCCAATGATTCAACAGTATATATACTGGTGATATTTACCTACGTTCTCACATTTTTGCTTAGTGCCTAGGTCATGGAGTCAGCATCTACATCTATCGTAAGTTCCTTGTAGAATATTACTTAAGCATAATCTTTTCAATGCTTATGGTGGTCTGTGAAATAGTACACATGCTGTGCAAACAATACTGTATTGTTCTCACTGTCAATTACAAATTGGAACATGATATTTAGTGCTTTGCCTAGTCGAGTTGCAATCAATTTTGTGGCTCTGAAATTTCCTTTACTTACAAAGCTTAGCACTGCTTTTTGAAAAAAATAATTGTCGCTTGCAAAAGGTTTCTGGGTGATATGTTAGTTTGACAGCTTCTCTTACTCCGTTTCCCCCTTTAACTCAGGTTGTGCACATTAAGTTTTTGTTTTGCCATGAGCTTATTGTTTTCCTCCACCTTAAGATGATGGCAGCATCTTAAATATGCTAGATATTTCAATTATATTGCTTATGCTTAGTATTAATTGTAATATAACAGAATGGACTTTTGTTTACTGGTGGAGAGGACCGAAATATCACTGCTTGGGACTCTACAAGTGGGAGAGTTGCATATCGCATAGAAGATGCACATTCAGTTCGTGTAAAAGGACTTGTTGTCTTCAAGGGAAAAAGTGATGGTCAACCCTCTGAATTACCTTATTTGTTGGCTTCTGCATCATCAGATGGTGTTATACGACTGTGGGATGTGCGAATGATCAGCAATGAAAAGCCCACTCCAATGGCAGAAGCTAATACAAAATCCAGGTTGACTTGTCTTGCTGGTTCGTCCATGAAATGTGAGTGCTTCAACTTTGGGTTTTCTGCCCTAAAAAAGAAAAAAGAGAAGTTTAAACAAGGGCTTCAATTTAATAGGCTTCTGTTACTTCTCATAGTTTGTTGCTTCATGGTAGGCAGCCACACTGTCCATAGCTTTTAATTTTGTTGCTTAATACATAGGGTAGAAATAAACCTTACACAAGGGGCACCAAATCTGGAATTCTGGGTGCATGCAGCACTCAAAAAAGTACATAAGCAATAAGTGATGTCTTCTGTTAAAAGTGTATACGTACAATATTACTATCAAATTATATGTTCACAGAACAAATCTTCATGCTACGTTCAACAAATCTAAATCATGTAAATTTTATTTATATTTTATTTCAATGTTTACTAGGGTCGCTCAATCTATGAAGCATTGACATAGAAGCATTGAAATGACAGTGAAATGGCAAGTGTAGTTAGAACCTAAGTCTATATGGCTAGGTACAACGAGGACCGCCAATAGAGAATGCACATCTTCCAAATTTTTATGGAATGGCGAACATTTATTCTTGATTGTTAACTAAAATTTTATGACAAAATGCAATCCATTTTCAGTGTCTTTATTCTTGCATCTATCTCTATCTAAGCGACTTAGAGACTATCCATAAAAAATGCTAGTTGTGATTAACTTTCGAGTTTGCAAGAATTATGATATACTAGGGCCTTTTCTAACTCTCAATATATGTGGGGACTATTTACTCAGGGTTTGACAAGTTTAGGGTATGGCATACTAATAACACTTCACCTTATGATGTGATATTATTTAGTAGACTCCCAGATTCAGGACGTGGTACTCACCACATCCACTTGAGTTGTGGCAATGTAATTTACGTAATATGTAGTACTGAGTTATACACAATTCCAGTTGGGACTAGTTCTTATACGATTTCTCAAGTTGTGAGCGAATGTTCTTTGAGAGGAACACCGATCGAATGGTACCACTCCTGCTTAAGTGCACTTAACTATAGAGGTTCCATGATTCACTCTTCAAAAATTCTAGATACCATTCATCTTGAGTTTTCAGAGATCTATATTACAATGGAGGGAAGATTCTGAATTTGTCCCATGTGGCAGTGTCATGTCAAGTTTTGGGGGGAAATTTCTTGGATGAGGGAAGTTTGTTGGGAATACACAAAAGCATTAAAACTTTTTTTGAAAACTTATTTGTTGGGGTGGACAAAAGTGGAGGGAAACCAACTCATTTAATATTAGGTATGAAAAAAATGTTCTGCACACATACAATCTCATCTTGGGAATGAACGCGAGCTGTGGGAGAATGAACGCGGTAGATGCCGCCAACTCATTGATCAGCGTTGCAATTATATGTATATGAAGGCGGCGCAGGTTAAATGAATAGTGCCCCAATGGCACATGGTATATGTATATGAAGGCAACCCCGCGCCGAGGCTCCCCTCGCCGAGGACGTCCGCTAAATTTATTTACGCTATTTGTTGTTTCGTGTCTAAGGCGCACACACCAAAATTGTTGTTTTACGCCGAATTTGTTATTCTGTGCCGAAGGCACTCACGTTGAATTTGTTGTTCTATGTCGAAGGCGCATGCGCTGAATTTGTTGTTCTGTACCGAAGGCGCCCACGCCGAAATCATCCGTGCCGCTAAATATTTTTAAGCAAATTTATTGTTCTTTTAAATTTTGTCTGTGAAAATAATTTTTCGGAGAATAAAGTTTCACGGGGAAAATATTAAATGAACCGTTCCCGCGGGCACGGGTTAGGACTAGTTATCATATGGTAGATGCCCTTTTGGCTATCATCCTACATGTGAATATTAACTTGGCCCAGACATATATAATGCCTAGTAGAGTATTTTAAATTCAAACATTACATCTTTTCATCATTCTTATTCTAGAATCTTTCCTAGCATGTGAGCTGGCATGATTTTTGGATGATTACTTTTTGGTTGAATACACTTAAACAAATAACCATGGAGGTAGGTTTCTGATAGGTTTGATGGCAAATCTGAACTTTTATTGAGAAACACGATAAAAATGATAACTTTGGTTACAATTCTAGGGGCAACCACCCTCCCAAGACGTCGTTAAGAGGACATCCGCACTCTTCCTTAAGTTGAACACTCAAATCTCAATTTTTGCTAGCCCTAGGGCTGGCCGTCGCACCCCCCTCATATACCTAATTGCGAAATTAAACATATTACAAGTTTGCCCTTATTTCTAATAAAATACTAGAAGTCAAATAATAAGGGTGCAAACACGTTCCCGAGTCAAATGGTTGAGCCGGTTTCTCCTCCGGTCCGTCACCGCCTCGAGTACGTGATGATCCCATCACTACTCCCCCCAAAGAGCCACATTGTCCTCAAGGTGAAAATCTGGAAACTGCTGTGTCATGACGCTCTCCAACTCCCAGGTGCTTTCATGCTCTGGCAAGCCCTTCCAACGCACCAACACCTCTCGCTCTCCAGCTCTCCCACACCGCACACCCTTCAACTCGTCATGCTCCAACAAAACTTCCATATCCTCCGTCAATGCCTCCGGAAGTGAAGGAGAAGGTGTATGCCCTCCAATCGCCTGCCGCATCTAGGACATGTGAAACATCGGATGGATGACCGATCCTGGGGTAATTTCAATCTATAAGCTACTGGCCCTACCTTAGCCTCCACCTCAAAAGGCCCGAAATATCTGGGAGAGAGCTTCTCATTTCTTCGATGGGCTAGAGACTTCTGCATGTACGGACACAATTTCAGATATACCATGTCCCCCACGTCGAACTGTACATCTCGACGGTGTAGGTTCGCCCTCGTCTTCATAACTTGCTGAGCTCTAGCCAAGTGGAGCTTCAGCTCCTCCAAAATTCGGTCCTGCTCAGCCAATTACTGCTCCACATCTGATAACGACGTCGTCTCCTGTCCATAGTGCAGCAAGTGAGGGGGTCCCGCCCATACAAGATCCTGAAAGGTGTCGTCTGAGCGGTCGTGTGATATGAGGTATTGTACCCGTACTCTGGTACAATGCCCACACCAGCCAACGAGCCCACTCCTTCGAGCACTCCGAGATGAAACACCGTAAGTAGGTCTCGATGCTCCTGTTGACGACCTCAGTCTGATCGTCAGTTTGTGGATGATAGGCGGTACTCCGTCGTAAAACTGTCCCCTGCAGCCTGAAGAGCTCCTGCCAAAATCTACTTAAAATCATTGTCTCTATCAGAGACAATGGACTTTGGAGGCCCATGTAAGCGGATGACCTCCCTTACGAACACTTCCGCCATCGAAACTGCGCTGTAAGGATGTCTAAGCGGTATGAAGTGAGCATATTTGCTGAGGCGATCCACCACCACAAATATCATCATGAATCCCCTAGACTTAGGCAATCTGTCAATGAAGTCCATGGAGAGATCCTTCCAGACTTGCTCTGGCAAGGACAGTGGCTGCAGTAACCCTCCCGGGGACATTGCCATATACTTATGACGTTGGCACATGTCACACTCAACTACCATTCTCGAGATATCCTTCTTCATCCCACGCCAATACACCTCCCTAGCCATCCCTCTGATAGGCCTTGAGGACCGCAGAATGCCCCCCACAGCACTGCAATGAAACTCCTGAAATATGACCGGAATGTGGGTGGATATCCTCGGTATCACCAGGTGACCCCAATATACCAATCTCCCGTCATGCAAAGCATATCCCGGGTGATCCGCTGACCCCTGTAAAAGTGCCGTTCGGATACCTGCCAGCTCCTGGTCCCCCTCGATCTCCCTCTGCAATGGCTCCCAGTCCTGAAGCACTGACACAGATTATGCCGCCAACTGCATATCCTCGTCTCTCCGCGACAGAGCGTCGGTCGCCTTATTCTCCAGCCCTGGACAATATTCTATCTCAAATCTGTACCCCATCAGCTTCCTCAGCCACTTCTGGTGCTTCTCTGCTATCATTCGCTGCTCCAACAGATACTTAAAACTCCTCTGATCTGTGCGCACTAAGAAGCACCTCCCCAGTAGATACGGTCTCCACTTCTGAATCGCCAGGACTATAGCCATCAGCTCCATCTCATACACCGACTTCAATCTGGTCCTCGCCGTCAGCACCTGACTGTAATAAGCGATAAGGCGCTGATCCTGCATCAGCACCGCTCCTAGTCCATGCCCTGATGCGTTAAGGTCTCGAGAAATCGGGTAGCGCCAACACTGGTACTGTCTCATGGCCTTCTTCAACCACTCCGTGAGTGGCTAGGCGATCGTACCATATCCCTTGACAAACCTCATGTAGTAACCTGTGAGGCCTAAGAACCCTCTCATCTCCCTGAGTGTGGTGGGGTGCGGCCAGTCCAGCATAGCCGCCATCTTCGTCTTGTCTGTAGCTACTCCTCTGAGGACACCACATGTCCCAAGTACTCCACCTGTGGCTGCCCAAATAAACACTTCTTTCGATTCCCGTACAACTGGTGGTACTGCAACTCCTGAAACACTACCTGCAAGTGATCCAAATGCTCCTCCAACGAGCGGCTGTATACCAAGATATCGTCAAATAATACAAGTACAAATCTCCTCAGGTAGGGACGAAATACCTTGTTCATCAGTGTCTGGAACGTAGCCGGTGCGTTAGTCAAGCCAAAGGGTATGAATAAGAACTCATAGTGGCCTTCATGTGTCTTGAAGGCCGTTTTGGGGACATCCTCATTCATTCTGATCTGATGGTAGCCTGATTTGAGGTCTATCTTTGAAAATATGGCTGACTCATGTAACTCTTCGAGGAGCTCGTCAATCACCGGAATATGAAACTTGTCTTGCACAGTCTCCTTGTTTAGCGCTCTGTAATCTACGTAAAAGCGACAGCTTCCATCCTTCTTTTTAACCAACAGCACCGGACTGGAGAAAGGACTCACACTGGGCTAGATGACGGCAGCCTGAACCATCTCTGTCATCCTCTCTATTTCATCCTTCTGTACCTATGGGTAGCAATAGGGTCTGACGCTGATAGGGGCCACCCCTCTCACAACACTATGGCGTGCTCGTGGTCTCTAGGTGGAGAAAGACCCATTGACTCCTGAAAAACATCTACAAACTGCTCCAGCATCGACTGCACCTCTCGTGGAACCGGTTGCTCTCTACCTGCGTCAGCACCACCCTCTCCTGCCATCATGTGTAGCTCTACCAAAAGCCTCCCCCTTTTGCCTGGATGGTACATACTATAGTTTTCAGGGAAACCAACACTGTGCACAGACTGGGGTCTCGCTGCATGTCACTGCTCTTCCATCCTCATGAAACTCCATCCTGCGAAGTTTCCAGTTCATCTTCATTCCCCTAATGTCTGCAGCCAAGTCATGCCCAGAATGATATCTGTACTGCCCAAATCTAGAGGCAAGAAATCTGCCAATATCTGTATCTCTTGTAATGTCAGCACCAGTTCTCGACATACACCCATGCTGCTCTCCTTCTTGCCCGTCCCCATCATCACACTAAAACTGCCACTGTCTACCAGCTGCAGTCCCCGCTGTTCTACTACCCTCAAGGAGATGAAATTGTGGGTCGTCCCACTGTCGATGAGAACTGTCACCTTCTGATCAACAATGTCCCCTCAACTTCATGGTATGGTTCGGGATGAACCCGACCACAGAGTTAAGGGAGACCTCTGCTACATCTAACTGTCAGTCCTCCGTGTCCTCCTCAATAACCTCGTCCTCAACCTCTGCGTCCTCATCCTCATCCTCCAGCAGCAGTACCTGCAATTTGCGACCTGTTCATATATGGTCCGGGGTGAACCTCTCGTCACACCTGAAGCAGAGTCCCTTCTGACGCTTCTCCCTCATCTCCGCGTCTGACATCCTCCTGAACTGACCCCCTGCTGGTGGCGCACTGCTCCTCTCGCCAGTTTTCTTTCTGCCAGTCTGATCTGTCCCCGTGGTAACCTTCACCCCTCCTGTAACTGCTGAGGCTCTACGCTGCACCTGTCCCTATACCCGCTCCTCGCTCTCCTCTCAGCCTGGTGGTCCTCGACCATCTTCGACATCTCAATGATCTCCGCCAGTCCCTTGGGCTTGTACGGTCGAATCCCAGAGCGAATAATAGGCTTCAGGCCCTTCATGAATGTGCCCTCCAGTGACTTGTCAGTAACCCCGTGCACTCACCCTGACAAGGTCTCAAACTTCTCGATGTACTCCCTCACTGGTCCGTCCTACCTGAGAGCAAACAACTGCTCGTGAAGGTTTTCCAGATGGGGATCTCGAAACCTCTCCAGAATGAGATCCTTAAGATCCTCCCAACTGCGAAAATGTTGTCGCTTCTCCTTCCACTGATACCATCTTAGGGCTCTCCCCTCCATACAGATGGTTGCGGCCTCCAGCTTCTGTGCCTCGGTCATGTGATACACAGTGAAGTACCTCTCCACTCTAAAAATCCACGCATGTGTGTCATCTCCCTCGAACATGGGCATCTTCAACTTCCTTACTCTGCCATCACCCCCAAAATGCCACTGGTCTGGCCTACCATCTGCGCGTCCGTGCTGGTGATAATGCTGTCACCTCTCATGGTGTGTCTCATGCCCTCCCCGTGGCCCTCTACCACGGTCTCCATATCCCCCTTTGGATCTCCGGTTCCCCTATAATCTTCCCAGCCCTTACCAGCTCCAAAGTCTCTTCCGTAGGTTCCCCCATCATCGTCAATGTGATTTCTGTCCACTCCTTCATCCCCATAGTGATAACCTTCCCTATGCATATGTCCAGAAAACTCGCCGGGCTCCTGAAATTGCTCCTCGTACCACTGACGAATCAGCGAAAGCCCAGAAGGGGCTGTTCGGGGGACGTCGTGATCGTTGAAGACCCCTGGCGGCTGCCAGGGGTGTGCCGCGGCCTACCAGACCCCCGACAGGCCATGCCGGAGCTGCGGAGGCCTGGCGGGCCCTCCGGTCGGCCGGGCAGGTCGGTCGACCCTGTCGATGGCCGGCAGGGTTCGGCCGGCCCTGTCAGCCAAATTCTGGGGCGGGCGGTAGCCTCCGCCCCCTGATAGGGGTCGGCCGACCCCTAGATTGCATCCGGGGGTTCGGCCGATCAGATCTGATGCTCTGGTGCGGTCCTGTGACCTCCTCGTCCCTCCACGGCTCTTCCTCCTAATCTTTGAAGTATTCATCGGCGTCGGAGAGCAAGCCCTCATTGAAAGTCTCCACCTTTTACTTCCACTTCTCCAAAGGTGGAATCTTTTTTAAAGAACTAGGGTTCGCGCCATCGTTCTTCACCTTTTCATTGAGAGTTGGAAGATGATCTGCGCGAGGGCTTCGTCTGTTTTGTCTTGTTTAGCCGTGAGCCGATCAACGGAAGCCGCCAACTTTGCAATCGACTCACCGTTCTCTGTTAGGGTTCTTTTCACCGCCACGATCTCTCCATTACTCTTCTCCTCCCCCGCTTCGTTCTGATCTTTAGCCCTTATTGATGACGTCATGGATCAAACGCTTTGATACCAAATTGATAGGTTCGAAAGCAAATCTGAACTTTTATTGAAGAAAACACGATAAAAATGATAACTTTGGTTACAATTCTAGGGCCAATCACCCTCTCAAGACGCCGTTAAGAGAACGTCCGCACTCGTCCCTAAGTTGAACATTCAAATCTCAATTTTTGCATGCCCTAGGGCCGGCCGCCGCACCCCCTCCATATACCCAATTGCGAAATTAAACAAATTACAAGTTTGCCCTTATTTCTAATAAAATACTAGAAATCAAATAATAAGGGTGCAAACACGTCCCTAAGTCAAATGGTTGAGCCGGTTCTTCCTCCGGTCCGCCGCCGCCTCGAGTACGTGATAGTTTACTACTTCCAAGTCCTTAATTTTACACAAGATATTCCCTTGCTTATTTTTGCACATGTGCAAATTTGTTTGTTTCTTTAGTGTGGAGGTATGATCCATTTCTATCTCATTTTAATGGGGAAAGATGACATGATGTTGGTGGTGGTGGTGGTCAAAAAATGTCAGAAGGGTGAAATATTATAGTACAATGTCTTCGTAGATATCAACCCATCTTGAAAATCCCTCAGACATCAACAATTTGCAAAATAGATTATGTATTGACAGATTTTTCTGCCATATCTTTATAGTTGATTACATTTTTGTAAAATGGGCTATGTCAGGTTAAGCCAATGTTGACCTCAATTTATCTTCGGAAATTGTAAATGTTTCTTTTTACCTATCATAGCCTGAACAAATGCCATTTCATCTTAAAGTTCGTTTAAGTTGAGAGGGATGGTTATAGCATGGGTTGGGTTTGGATTGCCCTGAATTATAACCGTTGTACCTTCTATACATTGCACAAGCTTTGGGCGTTAAATATGTCTTTTGGTCTTTTGATGTTTTTTGAACCGGATAATTCTGCCCTAGAGTTTGGAAGGGACTGGTACTCGAGGGCAATGGTGAACTGTGTCAAATTGGTTCCATAATTAGTGGTGCATATAGCAGCTTGAAATTGCAAAGCATAAAAATTGTGCAAAGGTTAAAACCACTTTTAAAGTTGTGTACAAGATTTATATTGTTACACTTGGCCATAGTTGTCTATTATGCAGATATAACTTCTGCTCTCTTGGCGACAATCCTAGGGATGTAGCTGTTAGCTCTCATCCTGGGCTTAATGCGCTGCATAATACATATTATGAATATAGGAAGGTGTTAGGTTTCTTCAGGTTTTAGTGCAAGTGGTCAAGTTACATTGTAAAGTTGTATGGCACGGTCAGGAATTTGGAATGCTACATTGTCTATGAAGTGAGCTGGTCACATATGTTTTAGAGGAAGGGTTCTTATTTATTTTGAAGTGAACTGTGTCAAATTGGTTCCATGATTAGTGGTGCATATAGCAGCTTGAAATTGCAAAGCATAAAAATTGTGCAAAGGTTAAAACCACTTTTAAAGTTGTGTACAAGATTTATATTGTTACACTTGGCCATAGTTGTATTTGCGGTATTATTTGAGTTTTTAGCCAATCTACCTTGAAATTAGAATACAAATCAGTCAGTATTTTAGGTTACTCTATCTCATATGTAGAAGATTGAGATCTATTATGCAGATATAGACTTCTGCTCTCTTGGCATTGACAATCCTAGGGATGTCAGCTGTTAGCTCTCATCTACATGCCCTGGGCTTAATGCGCTGAGATTAATTTCCTCATAATACATATTATGACATATAGGAAGGTGTTAGTGACTAATTGTTTCTTCAGGTTTTAGTACCAATGCAAGTGGTCAAGTTATTTTAACTTTTAACATTGTAAAGTTGTATGTTTTTCAAGCACGGTCAGGAATTTGTAGCTAACCAATTGTTTCCTGGGAAGAATGCTACATTGTCTAGCAAAGCCTGAAGTGAGCTGGTCACATATGTTTTAGAGGAAGGGTTCGTATTTAATTCTTATTTATTTTGACAGTGCTACCAAGTCTTAAAAAAGTTTTACTGTGTGTGGAAATGAATTTTGCCATATATGTTGATTACAAAAATCTTGGAAATTATCTGTTTACTGACCACATTTCTTGTTTCTTTTCTCTGTAAGAAGCTATATTTGTTTTTTCTTGCCTTTGATGACTTGCTTGAGTTCTTAACGTTTGTTGCACATGACATTGTTTCAGGAGTGCAGTTTTGGACACTTGATATCTGTTTCACCTAGACTTCTTTCTATGTAACTTACTTTTTGAGCGAGAATATTTTGTTTAAGTTGAGAGGCAATTGTAGCGAGTCTGGTTTTTCATTCTAGTTGTAATCCGTATCTAACAGTTACAATTCCACCAGAATGAGAGACCTCGTTGAAACCTAATTGTACCGATTTTCAAGTAACAGGGATACATGGGTCTTGTTGCTGTGAATCAACACACAAGCCTAAATAATTCCTACACACAGTATATGATCTTGTTTCTTGTTTCTTTTTTGCTTCCATCTTAAAATGAGTTTGCCAGCTTGTACTGCAAATGATATGTTCGTCTAGTATGTCCAACCCCATCAGTTAACTCAGGTTCAAGCTTTAAACAACTCAAACAGAAATGGTAAAATTTCTGCTAGTTAGTGGTTTGTTGATGTCCAGAATCTCGCTGGGCCTGGATCAAGCATTGGGAGAACGAGTATTCTCGCAATAGGTTGAGCACAAGCAGTTTGTTTTCGTTGGACTGTGGATTGAGATCATACAACGAGCACGTTGTCTAACAGATAGTTCGTTAGTCTCACCGGAGGGGTTGGCCCTCGGCTCAGACTCCGATGCTCAAGTCAGATTTAGGTGGAGGAAGGAGAAACGTCGGCTAGGGATAGCCCCCGCTTAGGATTTGCCAAGGAAGCAGATGCTAGGGTTTTGAGTGTGGAGAACTGGCGTACCTCATAGTGGCCCTCCTATTTATAAGGTCGGGGGGCCCTCGTATTTATAAGGTCGGGGGACGCCTTCGCCACATCACATGGTAACCCATTCTCTTTGTTACCGAATTTGCATCTGTCGGCAGGGTGGTGAAAACGACCTGGAGAAGACGCAGTCATATGCATGAATGCTGCAGAAGGTATGCTGATGTTGCTTAATATTTGGTTAGTGTACAGGGTGGAGTCTATTAAAGGCAATTAAATTTGGTTCTCGGATGAGCCTGAGCATCAATGTATGCAGAGAGATTGATACAGTGGGCATTCAGAGTGTTGTGTTTTTGGCAAGTAGCAGGGAGAATGCTTTCTGTTAGGGTAACAGTAGCGAGCTATTCCTACTGGCATTCATCATTTGTGTCTTCTGCAGAGAGTGATTGGGTGAGGGGGTCACTGATGATGGGTTTAAATTTGGTAGCTGGTAGCTTACTAGTATACTTACCAACTCCTTCCCATTTTTAGGTCCCTACTGACATCACCATTGTCGATGTAACGATGAGAACTAGGTTTCTGAGATACATCCATTGAGAATCCATACTGAGACCCTCCCCATTTTTATGATTTGTATCCAATTTTTGAACGACAAAGACCTTTGCATTTTTGTCTGAATTGCTGCTTGTGAACAGTTGTGTATTGATTGTGATGGATCTAATTTCATAGCTCGACTCTGATGTAAATTTCTTCCTCTCTATTTTGCGCTCGAAATCTTTCTAAATTTCAGCACTCTAAATGAAAAAAAATTGATGTCGTCAATGGCCGGTTCCCCTGAAGAAACTGATGCAGCACTATCAGGAGCAGGAGCAGGTGAACTGTTAAGATTCAGAGTCTTGATGATCAGCATTCGGTGCTGGGCAGCACGGAACGTAAGGAGATCTTTGCTGCAGGGTACAACTTATTTTGTTTATATTCTGTTTAGAAGTCTACAGATTTATCACGTTGAAAGTGAGGGGGGCCAACAGTCTTTCTTCAGTCAGCTGAAGGCCCAAAATCGACGGCTTTTCATTGTTGCACCGCATCACTGCGTGTGGGGTGTTTTGGGGATGGCTTCTAATACGTATACTGCAATATACATCTAAGCGGTGTAAAATTTGAGAGCCAAGTATAGAGAAAAAGTACGAAAGAAAAATGAAATGAAAAGGGAATAGGATTTAAAATGTATTTTTATTACATTAGTTCTAGAATTTACTTTATGAATTATATATATGAAAAAAATGGTAAAAAAACCCACCAAGTTCCGTAATAGTTTGGCTTAATATAAAGTGATAAAATTATTGTAGCTTAGTTATTTAAAATAATGTATGAATGTGTGATCAATAGATTCTAGTTACTGTTGGTTAGTTTGTTTTGCGTTCTAAGCGGATGTATGCGTTCAAATCCGTTTGTAGTGGTGAGTAAGAAATATCGAAAACCTGACTTGACCGAAAAACCGAACCAACCGAGCCCATTGAAATCAGACGGGTCGGGTTGGTATTTTGGAGTAAATGGTTGGGTTGGGCTTAATTTTCGATCTAGTTCAGCCAGTCGAACTGAATCAACAGAATCGAAAATTTGTTGGGATTTGGAGTATTAGTCGACTAATGCGTTGAGCTAGAAACAGACCGAAATTCAAAATTTTTATTGATTAGTCGACTAATTGTCTTTTCACAGAGACATCAGGTGAAAATTTTCATTTACTAGTCAACTAGTTCTTAAGCATTAGGCGACTAGTCAATAAACAATTTCAATAGCGAGAAATTTTGGGATTTTGCCCACTCTTTTTTCTCTGCATATTCATTCTTCCATCTTCTTCATTTTCCCCACTTCCCAGAATCCCAGTTTTCAGCAGACCCTCCTATTTTTTTCTTCATTATTTTAAAAATTTCAAGTTTCCTTCTTCTGCAATCTTAATTCTCTCTCTCATCCGGCCATCTAGCTTCCGAACGGACCAATTCATGACCTAGCTGAACCCGCGACCGACCAAATTCCTAAAGTATGATTTTGATTTGATATGCATAGTCTATATTGGGCTTAATATTCGATCTAGTTCAGCAGTCGAACTGAATCGACAGAATCGACAATATGTTGGGTTTGGAGTATTAGTCGACTAATGCGTTGAGCTAGAAACAGAACGAAAATAAAATTTTTTATTGATTAGTCGGCTAATACTTAAGCATGCTTAAGCTTTAGTCGACTAATCGTCTTTGCACAGAGACACTAGGTGAAAATTTTCATTTACTAGTCAACTAGTTCTTAAGCATTAGGCGACTAGTCAACGAACAATTTCAATGGCGAGAAATTTTGGGATTTTGCCCACTCTTTTTTCTCTTCATATTCATTCTTCCATCTTCTTCATTTTCCACACTTCCCAGAATCCTAGTTTTCAGCAGACCCTCCTATTTTTTCCTTCATTATTTTTCAATTTTCAAGTTTCCTTCTACAATCTTACTTCTCTCTCTCATCCGGCCATCCAGCTTCCGAACGGACCAATTCATGACCCAGCTGAACCTGCGATCGACCAAATTCCTAAAGTATGATTGTGATTTGATATGCATAGTCTATATTGGGCTTAATATTCGATCTAGTTCAGCCAGTCGAACTGAATCGACAGAATCGAAAATATGTTGGGATTTGGAGTATTAGTCGACTAATGCGTTGAGCTAGAAACAGAACGAAAATCAAAATTTTTATTGATTAATCGGCTAATACTTAAGCATGCTTAAGCATTAGTCAACTAATCGTCTTTGCACAGAGACACCAGGTGAAAATTTTCACTTACTAGTCAACTAGTTCTTAAGCATTAGGCGACTAGTCAATGAACAATTTCAATGGCGGGAAATTTTGGGATTTTGCCCACTCTTTCTTCTCTTCATATTCATTCTTCCATCTTCTTCATTTTCCCCACTTCGCAGAATCCCAGTTTTCAACAGACCCTCCTATTTTTTCTTCATTATTTTTCAATTTTCAAGTTTCCTTCTTCTACAATCTTAATTCTCTCTCTCATCCGGCCATCCAGCTTCTGAACGGACCAATTCATGACCCAGCTGAACCTGCGACCGACCAAATTCGTAAAGTATGATTGTGATTTGATATGCATAGTCTATAATATTATTGATTAGATTCGGGGGCTAACAGTCTTTCTTCAGTAAGCTGAAGGCCCAAAATCGACGGCTTTTCATTGTTGCACCGCATCACTGTGTGTGTGGTGTTTTGGGGATGGCTTCTATGTATACTGCAATTTACACCTAAGTTGTGTAAAATTTGAGAGCTAAGTATAGAGAAAAAGTACGAAAGAAAAATGAAAAGAAAAGGGAATATGATTTAAAATGTATTTTTATTACATTAGTTCTAGGATTTACTTTATGAATTATATATATAATCAAAAAATGGTAAATAAACCCATCAAGTTCCGTAATAGTTTGGCTTAATATAAAGTGATAAAATTATTGTAGCTTAGTTATTTAAAATAATGTATGAATGTGTGATCAATAGATTCTAGTTACTTTTGGTTAGTTTGTTTTGCATTTTACGCCGGATGTATGCATTCAAATCCATATGTAGTGGTGAGCAAGAAATACCGAAAACATGACTTGACCGAAAAATCGAACCGAACCGAACCCATTGAAATCAGACGGGTCGGGTTGGTTTTTCAGAGTACATGGTTGGGTTGGGTTTAATATTCGATCTAGTTCAGCCAGTCGAACTGAATCGACGAATCGAAAATATGTCGGGATTTGGAGTATTAGTCGACTAATGCGTTGAGCTAGAAACAGAATGAAAATCAAAATTTTTATTGATTAGTCGACTAATACTTAAGCAAGCATGCTTAAGCATTAGTCGACTAATCGTCTTTGCACAGAGACATCAGGTGAAAATTTTCATTTACTAGTCAACTAGTTCTTAAGCATTAGGCGATTAGTCAATGAACAATTTCAATGGCGGGAAATTTTGGGATTTTGCCCACTCTTTTTTCTCTTCATATTCATTCTTCCATCTTCTTCATTTTCCCCACTTCCCAGAATCCCAGTTTTCAGCAGACCCTCTTATTTTTTTCTTCATTATTTTTCAATTTTCAAGTTTTCTTCTTCTACAATCTTAATTCTCTCTCTCATCCGACCATCCAGCTTCCGAACGGACCAATTCAAGACTCAACTGAACCTACGACCGACCAAATTCCTAAAGTAAGATTGTGATTTGATATGCATAGTTTATAATATTATTGATTCGATTCTATTGCTATATTTGTTTGATTTGATGATTTTAATTTTATTGTACCTTTTGTTGTGTGGATGTCCGAGGTAGGAGAAACATCAACTCCCAATAATAGTGTTATTCAGGAAACAGAAAATATGGATACAACCGTGTCTGTAAGCAAGTCGAGTAAGAAGCCAACGAAGAAGATGTCTAAGGTATGGAATCACTTTACACAAAATGATTAAAAAAATCCAAACTTAGCAAAATGAAATTATTATGGCCAAGAATTTTGGGCAACTTCTAAAAGAAATTGTTGACGGCTGGGTTTCGCCATCCAGTAATGGTGGGCTGACGAAGACGCCTGCGATGAGAGGACCCTTCGTCGGCTTGGACGTGAGACCCGCGGAGATAAGATCCCCTGATCGGGGTGAGCTAAGATCGAGCTCCTTCGGTGAAGACGGGCCTAACTCAACGGTGACTCCATGGATTTGCACTATAGGAAAATCGTCAGGGGGTCAGGGCTGGGGCCCGACCGATTCCTCTCCAATGCTCAAGTTAGCTTCTTGAGGAAGAAACATAAATCGGAAAAATAAGTATTCTAGATCATAATTTGATACTTAGCCTCTGTTAGGATTCAACCTCCCTCTTCTCCCTTGTTCTATGGGGTATTTATTCCTTCCTCTTTGTGAGATATCAAACATAGTCCCACATTGGCTTGACAAGGGGAGGTGGGGGAGTATAAATATGGAATTGGATCTCCATTGGTACGAAGCCTTTTGAGGAGAGCCCAAGAACAAAGCCATGATGGTTTCTTGTGAAGGGCCCAAAGTGGGCAATATCATATCTGCAGTGTGAAGATCAATGAGTTGAGCGTCCATATTTGTACCCCAACAAGTGGTATCAGAGTCGAACCCCCTGGCTTAGCCGATGTGGGATTGGTGCCACATAGATCTGTATGCCATGTGGAGTTGAGCTCTCAAGTGTTGGTTAACTTCACGTAAGGCAACCGATCGGCGCAGTGAAGCTGTGACTCGATCGAGCAGATGTGGGTCACGCCCATATGTGGCTCATTCAGACAAGTGAGTTTCATGTGTGTCCACACCCACATAATGAAGTTGATGTGAACGTGTAGGCCATTCCACACAGTTCAAGATGAGTCTGAATTGAGTAGTTGAAGTGAAATGTGTGTCCTGCAGCCGCACAGTTTCAAGTCTGCTCTCAAGTCGAGTATGTGATCGGCTTGGTGAGCAAGATGGACTGATCAAGTTGGACTTGGCTAGACTATGTTTGAGGTGTAGATTGTGAGATATCAAACATAGTCCAACATTGGCTAGACAAGGGGAAGTGGGAGAGTATAAATATGTAATTGGATCTCCATTGGTATGATGACTTTTGGGGAGAGCGCAAGAACAAAGCCATGAGGGTTCTTTGTGAACGGCCCAAAGTGGACAATATCATACCATGTGGAGATCAATGAGTTGAGCACCCATATTTGTACCCCAACACTCTTTGTTTTGCAACTTCCCACTCATGAAGTGGCTCCCTTAGCATAACTGCCACCATTAATCTAGCCATTCATTGCTTAATTCATGGCTATGCTGATGTAGTTGTAACCACCCTTTATTTATGGCTCTTCATGAAGGAAAGTGGGGGTTGACTCGTTCACCTAGGAGCTATGGGTCGTGGGCCGGTGCGGCGATGGCCCAACCATGGTGGCCCATATATGGTGTCAACAAAAATGGAACACTACACTAAAGGTGCATGCAGAGTCTTGTAAAGAAAAATCTACACAATAAGGACACACGTAAAAAACAACTTGCTTTTCAACCTGTAATAGGACAAAGTGGTGATGGTGTGAAGGTAGGAAACAGATGTTGTTACAAATTTGATGAACAAGCAATTAGGATAGAGTGCCTTTGCAAAAATGATTTTGTTGGATGAATTACCTATTAAATTTGTTGAAGGAATTGGCTTTAAGTTGTTCTGTGCATCTGTATGTCTTAAATTTCATATTCCATCAATATGGACCATTATTAGAAATATACCTATATTGTTTTTGGATGAGAGAAAAAATTAAAATAATTTCTTTGAAAATCATCTAATTTTGTTTGTCTCACTACCAATACATGGACATCAATTCAGAGAATTAATTGTATGTGCCTCACTTTTTATTGGATTGATGAAGAATTAATGGATGTCACACACAAGGTTCTTAATTTCATTCCGGTTGCTAGTTATAAAGGTGAAAATGTTGGACGTGCAATTGAATGGTGTTTGCAAGACCGATGTATAGATAAGGCGCTAACCATTACAGTTGACAATACTAGTTCCAACAATGTGATTGTTGGATACCTAAAGAAAAAGATTAAACATTAAAGGGTAATCACTCTATTGGGTGGCCAACCCATGCATTTGGGTTTCATTGCTCATATTATTAATCTTGTGGGACAATATGGGTTGAAGAAATCTATTGATGTGATAAATCGAATTTCGAATGTTGTTTGTTTAGTGAGGGCTTCTCTAACTGTATTGAGGAGGATATTGGTGTAGTGACCCTGTGCTATGAGGAACAAACACTAGATGGGGGTGAATAGTGTTTTATAGAATTATAAGGAATTTACGCCAAATAAAACCGTAATTAACCAACAAATGCGGAATGAAAGAAGTGAACAACAACCCAAGCAAGAATGCAAAGCTAACATGCAACCCGACTTGTTACCGGTGCCCTAATCCAGCAACACCTGGATCCCCTCCGGATACTCTAATAAAACCACTAGAGCTTCCCTTTAGCCCACTTGCGGAAACCCCACAAGTGCAATCGACCTACAATCGATGTTCGTGTATCCCACAACCCGGGAACACACAAATACCTTAATCCCACAACTAGGGACTACGAACACTCTCACAAACCGAGAGCAAATTCTTAATCTTGACTCCCACAACTTGGGATCAAGCCAACCCTCTCAACAACCGAGAGTATACAACAATTTATATGTATAGAGAATGAAATGTAAAGCTCTTATCACAAAATCCTATGCCTTGAGAAATACTTACCAATTTAGGGCAAGAATGGATTTTGAGGAAGTAGTTAGCACCAAACCCTAGCTCCACCAAGATGGACAGCAATAGATGGTTAGGGTGAAGTTGGTGACTTGGATTCAAGCTCTTAGCTTGAGTAGCTCACAAAGAATGAGAATCTCTCTTGAGGAATTAGGGCTCAAAGAGTAAGGGAGAGATTCTTGTGAGATGAGAGAGCTTAGAAATGGAGTTGAATGGCTCTTCTCTTGGATGTGAAAATGTCTCTAATATCAGCCTTGAATTCCTGGTTTGAAGCAACTCAAACTTATATAGAGAGGAGACAAAACGGTCACAAAAATCGTGGCATTAAATGCCCAACGGCTCTATTTCTGAAGCTGCTTAATCGGTCTAAGAAGGATCACTGATCGATTAGTTTTGCAACTAGTTGGTCGATGAACCTTCTTAGACCGACTAGAAGGTTGACAGGGAAGATGGTGAAATCAAGAGATAGAACTAGTCGGTCTAAGAAGAAACATCAATCGACTAGTTTGACAACTAGTCGGTCGGTGAGCCTTCTTAGACCGACTAAGTAGTCAACAGTAAAGAAGTCGAATTTCACTAGGAGAACTAGTCGGTCTGCGAAGGATTCCCAACCGACTAGTTGGACAACTAGTCGGTCAGAGAACCTTCTTGGACCGACTAATTGGTCAACAAATAGCCTTGAATTAATTAGGATAACTAGTCGGTCTAAGAAGGATTTCCAATCGACTAGATCGTCATCTAGTCAGTCGGTGAACCTTCTTGGACCGACTAGTTGATCAACAGTGAATGGGCTGAAACTAGCAAGGATGTCTAGTCGGTTCAAGAAGGATTCCCAACTGACTAGATCGTCATCTAGTCGGTTGGTTCTTCTACTTTAACCAACTAAGATGCATAAGAAGCCGTAAAATGAAGTGATAAGCAACGGGAAACTTTCTAATGGCTTCTAAGACAATCCTAGAGATAAGATATGAAAGTTATGAAGATTTCTAGGTAAGTACTACTCAAGGCTTAACATTCTATGAGATGAAGCTAGAAGACAATATAAATAACATGATAAACCGTCTTCGAAGCTTCAACATGGAGAATCCGAATCCCTTGACTTCATGAATAACTCCTTGAGCTTCAACGGAGCTTCAGGCACAACGATCACGCGTTCTGAGGAAGTCTTGGGACGTCGCTTGAGATGAACAAATTACTTTGGCGACGATCTCCATAATTCTTTATGGTCTTGAGTCTTTTAGTTGAATGTCTCCAACGACATAGTCTTTGATCCTTAAGGTGTCCTTGAAGCTTTTGGATCATACATTCCTATCTTTTCTTTGGATTGAATCTCCATTCATTTGTTGATGCCATTGGCTTGAGGTTTGAGGTAGCCTTTGAGTTCTTCAAGCTAATGCTTCACCTTTGTTGATCTACCAAGTCATCCACTTTAATCAACACGTGTAGTCACTTTTGATCTTCTTGAATCTAATTGGTGACTTTTTAGCTAACTGCAAACACAAGAGTTAGTCACAATGATTTGTGTTTGATCATCATCAAAATCAAGGTGGAGAGTCCAATACTCGACGCGGCAGACGCCGTTGCCGCCCCCGGGCGGAAGCAGGCGCTGCCGCCCTAGCGGCAGTCGCCGCTGCCGCCTGGAGCGGCAGTCGTCGCTGCCGCCCCGGCGGCAGTCGTCGCTGTCGCCCGGGGGCGACAGCAGGCACTGCCGCTCGACGCGGCAGATGCCGCTGCCGCTCGACACGGCAGACACCGCTGTCGCCCCCGGGCGGCAGACGCCGCTGCCGCTCCGGCGGCAACCGCCGCTGCCACCTGGAGCGACAGCAGGCGCTGTCGCTCGACGCGGCAGATGCCGCCGCTGCCCCCGGCGGCAGCCACCGCTTTCGCCCGACGCGGCAGCGGCAAAATCCCCCTCCCCGCGCGCGTGAGATGCAAACGCTAGCCACCCGAAGCGGCGGCGCGCGCGACGAAACCATAGCCACTTGAAGCGGCGACGCGCGCGACGAAACCCTAGCCACCCGAAGCGGCGACGCGCGCGACGAAACCCTAGCCGCCCGAAGCGGCGACGCGCACGGAAAAACTCTAGCCGCCCGAAGCGGCGGTCCCTCCGACGCAAATGCTTTCCGCTCGCACGGGCCCGCACGAACGATCGCATCCAAAAATCCTAACCGGGGTTTTCCCAAAAACTTCGTTTTTACAAGTTTTTTTCACAGATTTAATTAAGTTTTTCCTTATTAAAATCTGATTAATGCTTTATAAATCATCGCAATTTTTTCTGGGATTATTTGATTATTACACGTTTAATAATTAGAAAGATCCTGCGACCGCTCTGCCGTTAGTTAACTAACCTAACGGTGTATGACGTTGCCCAGTGGTCCAATAATTATTAAACGAAAAATTTTCATTTCCATTATAAAATTTCTGAGATGATTAAATGCATGTGTAGAAAATTATATGCCTGCCGCATATTTAATGATTCTGTGATGTACGTTTTTATTTAGCATGCTAAAATCACTATGACATAGTTTAATGATTGTAGCAAAACTATATGTCTGCGATGAGATTATTTAAATGCCTGCAGCATATAAATAGCTTGTGTATACATCATACTTGTTTCAATTCAGGTTAACTGAGCATAACTTTTTAGTTTACAAGCTTTATATGTATGATGGGCTCATGATATGACGATATTTTATGACAACAAACCAAACATGATTTCAAAAAGTTTAACATCATATCCACTTTTGACAAAATGAACCTGAAGTTCAAAATCAAATCAAAAGTCAACACCCTTTCACCTTAATAAAAATTAACCAATACGATTGATTATACGAAAACCATTTATGCGATTTCTTTTAGAGATACGCATTTTGCGGTAAAATAGATCTCTCAGACCTATGGTTTGTAAAAACCAATATTGACACCAGCAGTTGTCATAACACCGCTAAATTCTTTTAGAGTAATCTCACTCTACAAGGTATGATTCTTAAATCTAGCCTTATTTTTTAAGCGTACGCCCGAAGTCGTGGCCTAAATAGATAAGTGAGAAATTATAAACTTTGTAGCCACGTATTTGTTTCCCCTTGAGCATGAATCTATATCCACACAATACTTGAATGACTCAATAAAAATGGCCTGTAGACCATACTTGAGTTTTCAAATAGACTTTTAAAAGTCTCCCATAAATTAAAAAGTGGAAAAATAGAGACTAACTCATTTCTCTTGTATATGTCTACTTCGTAAGACAAATATTCATTCTTCCTTATAAACGACAATAAGGAAAACTTAAAACAGTGGAAGTCTTGAATAAATTGAGAAATGGAAGATATGATATACCTCGACATGGAGTAAGCAATGGCAAACCAATATCAGACTAGAAGTTCTGATAAGAGCCACAATGTTTTTGCAAACATGAATGTGCATTAACTTATGCCATATAAAAGTACATACATATCTAGTCTAAACGACGAAAGTCAAATTGACCTTATGTATATTTAGCTACTCCCCGAGGACAAATAAATTTTGAAATCAAATTTAATCATTTGTCATAATATAAGTCTTAATGAGCATAATTATAGTTGTATGTTTTTCAAGAGCACACATCACACTATGTCACTTGTTGACTTAACAAAATTATCAGTAGTATTATCTTGCAGTATATATGTGCTTTTTACGCATTTTGTTTTACTGTGAATGATTTGTTATCCTGAATACTCCTAAAATGAGGATGCCATTGACTCTCTTCACTCCTTACATATGGCTGATGATGTACATTAGAGTACTCATCTATTTATCCTCTTAAAATGGTCATAATCAAAACCTTGTTATCCAACCGCAGTCCAAATTATTATTGATCACAACGGACATATTACATTACTGGGATATTGGTTGGGCTTTTACTTATCCTCATACCACCCTCAAAATACCGCAGTGGAACTTATTCATCGGGATTAACCATCTTAGATGAATATATTCCGAGATCCCCAAATGGGGGAGGTATTACTGCACATCTTATAGATGGAGCCTTGACGGGTTCATATCCCCAGTTCTATGCTCAACTTCATTGAAGTCGAGCTTATTGCGGATTTTTGGATAACACTGGGAAATCAATTATATTTAACAACTGGAAGAAAATTGAACACCATGAAGTTTTGTGTTCACACCCAGAAATGGGTTATATGTAAATCATTAAAATGATTTAAACAGATTACTTATCCATTAAAAATCCAGTTGTAGGTGACCGTGTGGGAACATGCAAACCATCAAAACGCCTCCTTAGAACCTATTTATATGAGCCTGATCACCTCATATAAACAGTTTCTGAGAACCCCTAACGCGGGAAGCGTTTAGAGCACATCTTATCGATGGAGCCATGATGAGTATACATCCACATATCACCATTATGGACCATCAGAACACATAACTATTTATCGGAAGTAATTACCCCAGATAAATTGATTCTGAGCACTCTGAACAGGGGAAGCGTTTAAAATCACTTCTCCTAAGACGTGCATTGATGGGCCCTCTTTTAAAGACTTGATGTGATCCTGAAGATCCTTCATAACCTTAATTCCCCAGTATCTGGTTTAACAAAAATACTATAACTATCCATGAGCCCGAAGCTCAATTTGACCATTTAAAAACATTAATACCTACGATCTGATTATCATGAATAGTGATGAGATCCTGAAGATCCACACTTATGAAACTGTTAAACAGTTATCAGACAGAGCTACTGACAATATAAATATTGTCAAATTCACACATCCCTGCTACTAAAAATCCAGCTAGGATTGACATACCAACTATAATGGATGCAATCCACCAGTAGCAGAAGTGGATATCCTCAATGGATGAGAGGACATACCACGAGACCCTAAAACAATACCACCACAGGAAATTGAGCTCATCTCCATATCCTCTTCCTTTACAGTACCTCCAGAAGAGATAAATCTGGAATAAATTGAATAATGTATGTACACGGAGGGTATTTGGATAAAACACACTTGTCGACAATTACTCACATTTCATTTTGCCATTGATATCGTCCACAATCTCCGTTTCCTGAAGCAAACGCAGAAATTTGGCCAAATTATGTGGAACGAGACAATAATAAGTTGAGCTTGACTCACTTATGAAATGTGAAGTGTTTGGACCTGAAGTCCTGATATCAAAAGATATCAAACCTGTGGGTTACCGAGTATTGTATAAATAAATAAAATCGTATGCTATAAGCAAAACGCTATAGCATTAGAGGTTTATTTCGTAGAAACCAGGAAGTAACCATGTAAGATGAGCTTAACTCACTTACAAAATTATTTGAACTGATGCATCAGGCTCCCTGGTCATAGTTGCGAAAACCATACGATTGGCAAAGATAATTTTAGGCTATGTTGTTATGGATAATGTGACAACATATCCTTATGAATAATCATCCCGAAGATGAAATCATCACCCCGAAGATGAAACCATCATACTGAAGATGAATAATCATCCTGAAGATGAAACAATCATCCCGAAGATGAATAATCTGTAGTGACCCTGTGCTATGAGGAACAAACACTAGGGGGGTGAATAGTGTTTTATAGAATTATAAGGAATTTACGCCAAATAAAACCCTACTTAACCAACAAATGCGGAATATAAGAAATGATCAACAACACAAGCAATAATGCAATGCTAACATGCGATCTACCCTGGTTCGGTGCTACCCAAGTCTCCCCGACTTGTTATCGGTGCCCTAATCCAACATCACCCGGATCCCCTCCGGATACTTTAGTAAAACCACTAGAGCTTCCTTTAGCCCACTTGCGAAAACCCCACAAGTGCAATCGACCTACAATCGATGTCCGTGTATCCCACAACCCGAGAACACGCAAATACCTTAATCCCATAACCTGGGACTAAGCACACTCTCACAAACCGAGAGCAAAACGAAATCTTGACTCCCACAACTTGGGATCAAGCCAATCCTCTCACCACCGTGAGTATACAACAAATATGAAGTATAAAGAATGAAATATAAAACTTCTTACCACAAAATCCTATGCCTTGAGAAATACTTACCAATATAGGGCAAGAATGGATTTTGAGGAAGATGAGATCACCAAACCCTAGCTCCACCAAGATGAGCAGCAATAGATGGCTAGGGAGGAGTTGGTGACTTGGATTCAAGTTCTTAGCTTGAGAAGCTCACAAGGAATGAGAATCTCTCTTGAGGAATTAGGCTCAAAGAGTAATGGAGAGATTCTTGTGAGATGAGAGAGCTTAGAACTGGAGTTGAATGGCTCTCTTCAAAGATGTGAAAATGTCTCTAATATCAGCCTTGGATCCTTGGTTTGAAGCACTCAAACTTATATAGGGAAGAGACAAAACGGTCACAAAAATCGTGGCATTAAATGCCCCAACGGCTCTATTCTGAAGCTGCTTAATCGGTCGAATAAGGATCACTGACCGATTAGTTTTTCAACTAGTCGGTCGGTGAACCTTCTTGGACCGACTAGAAGGAAGACAGCGAAGATAGTGAATTCAAAAGATATAAGAACTAGTCGGTCTAAGAAGAAACATCAACCGACTAGTTTGACAACTAGTCGGTCGGTGAACCTTCTTGGACCGACTAATTAGTCGATAGAGAAATTCAAAGATATGAAGAACTAGTCGGTCTAAGAAGAAACATCAACCGACTAGTTTGACAACTAGTCGGTCGGTGAAGCTTCTTGGACCGACTAATTAGTCAACAGTAAAGAAGTCGAATTTCACTAGGAGAACTAGTCGGTCTGAGAAGAAACACCAACCGACTAGATCGTCATTTAGTCGGTCGGTGAACTTTCTTGGACCGACTAATTGGTCAACAAATAGTCTTGAATAGATTAGGATAACTAGTCCGTCTGAGAAGGATTTCCAACCGACTAGATCGTCATCTAGTCGGTCGGTGAACCTTCTTGGACCGACTAAATGATCAACAGTGAATGGGCTGAAACAAGCAAGGATATCTAGTCGGTTCAAGAAGGATTTCCAACCGATTAGATCGTCATCTAGTCGGTTGGTTCTTCTACTTGAACCAACTAAGATGCATACGAAGCCGTGAAATGAAGCGAAAAGCTACGGGAAAGTTTCTAATGGCTTCTAAGGCAATCCTAGAGATAAGATATGAAAGTTATGAAGATTTCTAGGCAAGTACTACTCAAGGCTTTACATTCTACTAAATCGAAGCTAGAAGACAATAAAAGTAAACACGACAAACCGTCTTCAAAGCTTCAACATGAAGAATCCGAATCCCTTAACTTCATGAATACTCCTTGAGCTTCAACGAAGCTCCAGGCACAACGATCACGCGTTCTGAGGAAGTCTTGGGACGTCGCTTGAGATGAAGGAGGTACTTTGGCGACGATCTCCATAATTCTTCATAGACTTGAGTCTTTTAGTTGAATGACTTGAATATCTCCAACGTCATAGTCTTCGAAGCTTTTGACTCACCCATTCCTTTCTTCTCTTTGAATTAAATCTCCATTCATTTGTTGATGCCATTGGCTTGAGGTTTGAGGTAGCCTTTGAGTTCTTCAAGCCAATGCTTCACCTTTGTTGATCTACCAAGTTCTCCGCTTGAATCAACACGTGTAGTCACTTTTGATCTTCTTGAATCTAATTGGTGACTTTTTAGCTAACTGCAAACACAAGAGTTAGTCACAATGATTTGTGTTTGATCATCATCAAAATCAAGGTGTAGAGTCCAATACTCAACACAATCATCCCGAAGATGAAACCATCATCCTGAAGGTGAATAATCATCCTAAAGATGAAACAATCATCCCGAAGATGAAACCATCATCTCGAAGATGAATAATCATCCCGAAGATGAAACCATCATCCCGAAGATGAATAATCATCCCGAAGATGAAACCATCATCCCGAAGATGAATAATCATCCCGAAGATGAATAATCATCCCGAAGATGAAACAATCATCCTGAAGATGAAACCATCATCCCGAAGATGAATAATCATCCCGAAGATGAAACCATCATCCTGAAGATGAATAATCATCCAGCAGATGAATAATCATCCAGCAGATGAAATTTTCATCCAGTCGATGAAGAAACATGGATAATTGCAATCCACTATTACACCTACTGGTTGTATGGATGCACATTAAGACCCCTTCCGTTCACTGGAAGAGGGGAAGGATATCCTAGGTACTGAAGTGCCTTACTCAAATGTCTTTTGTACACTCCTTTATCTGGCAGTAAACCCTTTAACCAGATACAGTGCAGCGCCTGCAGCGCACCACTAGACCAGAGATATGTAACTTCTGCGCTACCTCCAAGGGTCAAGGATCATCCAACATGTTAAATGTATTTGCAGATACAGGTTACAGATCATCGCAACGACTGCAACAAAGAAGCGACCAACTCCTGGAGACCAGCAAAGCATGCTTCCAAGGCAACATCAATCCCACCATCCCGAGAGGCTCATCAATCCAAGAAGCAAATCATAAGTACGCATAGCCAGGTCTTGCAGTACCTCGCAGACACAGTGACGACTGGGTCACAGACGTGGTGCTACCTACCGAGTCTGCAGACCACTCCTCTTCAGAAGAGCTCCCTCAGATTCAGTAGCTGCCATAGATGAGCGATACTTGTATAGATGAGCGATGTCTTGTATAGGTGAGCGATGCCTTGTACTTTGTACTTATTATTGGAACACTGTAAGAGATTGATGTATAGTTGCCTAGGAGATCTGCAAGCCTGCAGCTTGTACAGATCATGGGGAGTCAAATGTAGTGTTGTACTCTTTTCCCTTGGCTATTGGGTTTTCCCACTGGGTTTTCCATAACTAAATGTTTTAACGAGGCAGCCTCATTGATTGTGGATCCAGAAGTATCCACCCCCTAAATACTCCCACTAATCAGGGGAAGTTATAGAAAACTGTAATCTTTTTCCTTGGCTATTGGTTTTTCCCACTGGGTTTTCCATAGCTAAAGGTTTTAACGAGACAGTTATCCCTAACTTTGGATCCAGAAGTATCCATAGACCCATGATCAGATAAGCTCTATGAACCCTGAAGCGTTCATTACGGCTTACAACAATGGATGGATAAGGAGAAGTGTTATAAACGGGCTTTTGGAGGCCCAACCCGTTATTGGGTATCCACCCATTATGTAACACTACTTCTATAAATACAGAGCCACGTGGTTCTGTAGTCGCCAGGTTTACACCAAAAAATAAATTGTTAGCAAAAACAATTTCCGTCCCATATCGTAGATGAAAAGTAATCTCGTGGCCAAACATATGGTGGATAAAGTGGAATTTACCGGATTGGTCCAGGTTCAGACCCCGCAGTAAAAACTGCAAATTATTGGCGCAGCTTAAGGTAGCTGTTTGCCGAAAAATTCGTTGGTTTGCGAATTACCAGGATCGGTCGCAAACTATTCAGGGGAATATTCGTGATAATTTTTATGTACTGCCATATAGTGACGAGGAAATTTATGAAAATCTCACATTAATTGATTGATACAGGTGGCTGCATGGGATTTTTCAGAATAAAAGACAGCTATTAAGTGACATATTACTTAGAGGCTAAATGGCCAGGGGTTGAGACTAATTAGCTAAGTAATCATGATTAATCAGAGCCAGAGAGCGCCAGCCTGTTTGAGGAGCGGGACGAGGGAGCCATTTATATGACACGCCATCACCTTCTCCACTCCCCCCAAAAGCCTCCCTCCCACGAACACCGCCGGCACGCCCGCCGCCTGCGGCTGCGGCTCCGCAAGGGCCGCCGCGGCCGACGAAGGCGCCGACCCCACGACCATGCGGGAGAGAACGGCCTGGATCTCGCGGCCGGCCCTCTCGTCGAGGCGGTCGACCTCGTAGACGGTGGGGCCCACGCCGAGGCCCAGCAGCAGGCGCTTCACCACGTGGCACATGCAGCACCCGCTGGCGCTGAACACCACCACCGCGTTCCCCCTTGCCATGCGGAACACCCTCTCGTACGCCCCCGGAGACGGGCCCCACCCCGCGCCCCCGCAGCCTGTGGCGGTGGCCCCCACCACTCCATACCCCTCCTTTTCTTCTTCTTCTTCCTCGTAGAACCTCATAATCTTGGACCCCACCGCTCTCTCTCTCTCTCTCTCTCAAGAGTTGTTTCAACTTCCAACATACATTCTTGAACGCTGTTGCGGTCTCCACTAAATAGTGGAGAGAGAGAGTGTGTGTGTCTGAGAGGATGCATGCGAAAAAAGGTGCATGGTATGAAAATGGGGGGAATATTGGTACAGTACGGAATTCACGCCAACAGAGCTGGTGGTCTATAAATAGGAAACGTCCGTCGCCGACAGCCCCCGACAAGTAACGTCCTACCCGCCGCCGTTTGACCATCCCCCCTTTCTCGGGTCCCGAACGGAGACACATATGCCAAACCCGTCAGCATATCGTCGTAAAGTAACGGCAACGGCATTGGGAATAAGGGGGATGGAGAGGGCAGGGGCGCCACGTCAGCGTACGGGGGGCGGAAACTACTGCGTGCATGCGTTTGCATGAGAAATGAAAATGAAATGAAGGATACATTATACATTGATAGGTGCATCTTTTGTATGATTTCTAACCCCCAAGCATGGATTTTGTGTGGCCCCCAAGTCTGTGGGCTTATATGTTCATGAGGTGTTAGAAAGAGTTTCCGTTTTAAGAAACAAAAGGCGTGAGACAAATCAACTTTCACCTTTTTATGGTTCCTAACATGGAAAGATGATGGTTTTATAATTTCAAATTTGACCCCAATAGCTCATCAACTCGACTGGCCCAGTTCCTAATCAAGTTGGGCTTATGTTTGATTGCCCAACCCCACTTGAACTAAATTCCACCTGACAAAATTGGTGTAAAAATAAATTCGTTGTTTACCATTTAACCAAAGGTCGAAGATATCATGGTTGTTGGTTTAAAATTTCTTTCACGAAGTGGTCTAGGCTTCAATTCCTCTCGTGATTAGTAAATGATATTAATCATCATCGTTACCCATCACAATCTATTTCTAAATTATGATTCTAGCAGTACAGAATGTCTAGTTAGGACAAGCTTAATAATGGATTCACGTTCATGTTGAAACGGTTATTTTTAAGAAAAATGCAGTTTATGTGGTGATTGGGAGAGGGAGAGAAGTTGAGTTCTTTGATGTTTATGGGTTGGATGAGGAATTTGGAGCTAGGAATTAGAAGCAACTTAGTTTGTAAGGGTCTACAATATAATCTGGGCTGTAAGGCTAGAGCAATGATAAGAACAAAGGCAGATCGAAGCATAGGATGGAGTTGAAAAATAACCTGACATGTAGCCTAGCTTATTCACAGCATGGCTCTGCCCAAGACTGCGAGCGGTTCTTAAACCCGTGCTTGATGCGATCTTCATGGCAAATAACAAGAACTAAACCATTCAACATTAATCAACTTAACAACTACTTGGTGCGCTAGCTTGTTGGCTTCTTGAGTGTTGATGATTTCACTTCCTTCTCCTCGACTCTCATCCCCCATCATCATTGTTGCCTTCGTCATCCCCTCTCGCTGGTTCTGATCTCAATGCCTTCCCTACCCCTCTCTTCCCTGCCGCATATTTAGTCAATTCAGATTACCATGATAATCTGATAGATTGAAGGATATTCAAAACAATGTTGCAAGAACAGAATACTGTATATGTGTTGATACGCTCTACACTTCATGGATGATCATCATACCAAACATCAAATGAATCAAACTCTATTTGATACATGATCTACTTATATAGTGTGAATTCAATGGTTTTAGAATAATAGAACTTTTTACAACGAGTGGATCAATGGTTAAGTACTCATATGGTTCACACATATTTAGGGTTTTGGGGTTTTAGAATGTATACAACATAACGGGTAGAGTACGAGGCGATGATTCTGCTCATGTCGTTACCAGATCGATACATGATGTTCGTCAACACTATGATCTACAGTCGGGATACTTAAAGACATGGAAGCATGGTTCTACAACGAGGAGGTGAGAGATCTATTAGTGAGCGGGTACGAATCCAATTTGGATATCCGCTTACCCGACCCGTTTAGCATCCGCGACCCAATACCCCCGTGCTCTTGGCGGGGTACAACTAAGTCAGACGAATGGATCATTCGACCATTGGGCTGTCGCCGACATTCAGGGTAGAGTTAATGGGGTCGAGTAAATGGGCAGCCGTTAACTCGAATCCCGGAGAAGATCGTGCCCCAACCAATGGGGGACGGTTATACATCATCAAGGGGGGAATTACCTATAAATAGACCGACGAACGAAGGTAAATGGGTTCCATCTCTAAGATATGAGGACTAAGACACAGAACTCTACTTTCTTAGCTTACGTACGTTTCTCTTATTCGAGCTTGCGTTGCCAGGCTTGAGACGAACCTCCGTGGGTCGATCTCAGCTGCACCAAGCTCCCTCTCTCCCTTAAGTTCCCTACTAACTTAAGCATCGAAGTGGATTTGGGTCGGAACCCAGATCCGACCCTTCTAACGAGTCCTTGTGGTACAGATCGACGGTCGCTATCCAACGTCGAAGGTCGAACGCCGAGCTTCCCAACCTCGAACGATCGACACAATCGCCGTCAGAAGATCGGTCAAAGGTCGCATCATACCCATCTACCGTTACTCGACCCTGGTTCCTTCAACCAAGGGTCCCACTCCGACTACTGACGAGGTTCTGATTCAACATCTTGAGTCTACGTCAGCTTAACAACTGTCGCGGTCAATTTTGACCTTAACAGTTTGGCACCGTCTGTGAAAAACCACGAGTAGACATCCCGATCGACGAACTACTCGACCATGTCGACTCGCCCATCCATATCCTCCGAGGTTGCCACGAGACCTCCCAGCGTCGGACTCATCAGCATGATAACGGGAGGTCCCCGCACCCGGAGTTATCGACCTCTCTCTAAAGCTCCTATACTTGGAGGTTTTGATGACAATATCCGTGGGACGGAAGTGCCCCAGAGATTCTACACCACCTATCTCCTTCTCGGATGAAGATCTGGAAGGTGTAAAATTACCGCACAATGATGCCATCGTCGTCACGGCCACCATCAAAGAGATCTCCGTGAAAAGGTTGCTTGTTGACACCGGAAGCTCGTGCAACATACTCTGCTTCACTACATTGGAGAGGATGAAAATTTCATCCGTGGAATTGACGCCTTAAACGGGACACCTGGTGGGATTCTCCGGACATTCCGCCTCGATAGCAAGCATCATCACCTTACCGACGTCCCTCGGTATGTATCCTCGACAAATAACTCGCCTGACCAGTTTCATGGTGGTGAACATCTACTCGGTGTATAACGGCATCATTGGAAGACCACTACTGAATGCCATAGAAGCGGTGGTCTTAACCTTGCATTAGATGATCAAATTCCAGACCCCCGAGGGAGTCAGAAAGGCAAAAGGGAATCAGAAACAGGTGCGGCCGTGTTACACGCTATCCACCGCCCTGAGGAGGATCGAGCAGGCGGATCCAGTCATTTTTGGCTCTAAACTCATTTTTGCCCGGAGGGACTCTAAACTCATTTTTGGCTCTAGAAAACTTTCGGCCAGCACACCAAATGGGAGAGAGGAAACAAAAGGAAAATAAAAAAATGAAAAGAAAAAGAAAGAGGGGTGTAGAATAATGTAGAAGTTTGGGGAATTTAATCAATGAAGAGTTATCTCAGAAAACTCTCATTATTTACAAGTTTGCCATGGTTCACCATTATTTCACATTTGCCCTCAAATTTTGTCCCTTAATTACTCCTCATGCCATTACATTAACTTATTATCAAAATACCCTCAAATTTTGTGCTTTATTTACAGGTTTGCCATTGTACAAATCTTTTTAGTAAAAGCCCTCTATCTTGGTGTTGTTAATTACAAGTTTGCCATGACACTAAGCCTATTTCATTATTATTATCATCATCATTGTTATTATTATTATGGGTATAAATGAAAATTTCCGGGGGCATAAGTGCAAATCTCTCCATTCTAGTGAACTAGCATGCACACATACAAAGAGACTAGGGCCAATTTAAAGGCTACTTAGTATTTACACACGAGGGTTGTTACACCCTACCCTCCTTAAAACAAATTCCGTCCTTGGAATTTAACAGAATTAGGTGAACAGATATTTACATACAGTAATTAACAACTGCAGAAAATTATAAGTTACAACGGCTATTGCTCAAACCAGTAGGGTACTTCTCATGCATCTCATCTTCTCGCTCCCAAGTTGACTCCCTCGGAGACTCTTGTTGCCACATGACTCGCACCAAGTCAATGGTCTTCTTCTTCAACATCTTCTGTCTCCGATCCAAAATTGCCACTGGCTGCTGCTCATAGGTGAGATCTGGTCGTACTTCTATCTATGAGAAATCTGCAACATGATTGGGATCTCCTACATATCCTCTGAGCTGAGACACATGAAAAACATTATGCACACCTTCGAGTGACGACGGCAATACTAGCCGATATGCAACTTCACTAACCTTGGCAGAGATCTCGAATGGACCAATGTATCTAGGACTCAGCTTCCCATGCTTGCTAAATCGGATAGTTCCATGAATTGGTGAGATCTTCAAGAACATATAATCCCCTTGCTAAAATTCAAAGGGTCGTCGCTTTGTATCAGCCCATTGCTTATATTGGTCCTACGCGATGCACAGATTCTCCCTCACTATTCGCACTACATCTGTTATTGCCGCTACCAAGTCTGGTCCTAAAAACTCTCGGTCTCCTACATCATCCCAACTTAAAGGAGACCTACATTGCCTTCTATACAAAGCTGCGAAGGGAGCCATACCAAGACTTGCCAGGTAACTATTATTGTATGCAAACTCAACCAGATGCAGGTCGTCCTCCCACGAACCCTTGAAATCAAGCATACAAGCCCACAACATATCTTCAAGAATCTGAATGGTCCTTCAGACTGTCTATTAGTCTGAGGATGATACGCCGTACTGAAAATTCACACGTCCTCAGACTAGCCTGTAAACTATTCCAGAAATGTGAGGTGAATCTGCTATCCATGTCGGATACTATCAGTCTCACAATCTCCTCCATATACATCTTAGCTAGAATTTCTGTGGATTGTCCAACTCGGAACGGAATAAAGTGTGCTGACTTGGTCAATCGATCTATGATGACCCCACATCGCATCATTACCTCTAGGTGTCCGAGGTAGACCAGTCACAAAGTCTATAGTCACATGTCCCATTTCCATTCTAGAATGGGGAGAGACTGTAACAATCCCGTAGTCCTCTGGTGTTTAGCCTTCACCTATTGGCAAACCAAGTAGGACACCTCACTCTTGGCTACACTCTTTTTCATTCCAGACCACCAATAATATTACTTCAGATCACAGTACATCTTGGTTCCTCTAGGATGGATAGAATATGGGGACCTGTGTGCCTCCTTCAATAATTCTTCCCAAATATCGCCACTCGGTACACAAACCCGGATCCCAAATCTCAACGATCCATCTTCATGAACACGGAAATCGGACCGAAGTCCAGCTTCCACCTGCTCTCGAATCCTCTTCTACTTAACATCCCCTGACTGGGCTGCCTTGATCATGTTCACCAAATCAGAGTGAATCTGCAGCCTCATCATAACAGTCTTCTCTTCTGGAAGTACAACTTATATTCCCATTTGTCGGATTACCCATCGAAGTTGCGGCTGAGAAGTTATCCTAATCACAGCGGGGCTAAGATCATCTGGCACCATGTTCACCTTCCAAGGATGATATTGCAGATCGACGTCATATTCGGCTATCAATTCCAACCATCGACACTGCCTCATATTAAGCTCATTCGGAGTGAACACGTACTTTAGACTCTTCTGGTCGGTGTATATCTTCACATGCTCACCTAGCAGGAAATGTCTCCACAACTTCGAGGCTAAAATAACCGCTGCCAATTCCAGGTCATGAGTAGGATAGTTCAGCGCATGTTCCTTCAACAATCTGGAAGCATATGCCACGATTCGCCCATGCTTAGAAGGACACAGCCTAGCCCTCTCCCAAACGTGTCACAGACAACTTCAAAACCACCGGAACGGTCAGGGATAGTTAAGATAGGAGCAGTGTTCAACCAATGCTTCAGATCATTAAACGTGCACTGGCAGTCCTCCGACCAGACATATGTTGGATCCTGTCAAAACAGCGTTGTTAGGATCGAAATAAAGTAGAGACTTACGTTTGCGTATACGACACGGTAGTCTCTAAACTTTGCACTCAGATTTGCCACAACGGTCGATACTTCGTCACGGAGGATCGAAGCAGAGTTTCACCGCCTAAATCTCTAACTAGAAAAGGATTTTAATGGAAGGGAGAAGAAGAACATAAGGATGCCTTATGCAAACTTATGGCATGAAAAGTGTGAATGAATGCCTTACCCTTGGGTCCTATTTATAGGCTTTAGGGGTAGTTATTGTAGGAAATAACTAAATATAAGCTTATTAGCCTATATTAGCACATTCATTTATCTTCTTCTTTATCCACTTATCAAGTGCCATTTTGCACTTATAAAGTGGCTTTTTCCACTTATCGAGTGGATTTTTCCACTTATCGAGTGGTCCTTTTCACACGAGAAAAGGTTCCCTTCGCGCACGCCTTCGTGCACGCGACATCTGAGGTCTGTATACCCTCATACATCCCCTCATGGGTGTATTTATGTCGTCCATATCCAACATCTCCCACTCACACTTGAGGGGATTGTAAGGAAACTTATTTTCCTCTAACTATTCTGTTTATCATACCGAGAAATAGGCCGTGTGACCGTCATGCGCATAGAGTCCGCTGTTGTGCACTTGTTAGAGATACACACACTCTCGAGGTGCAAAGTTGAGTAGATCAACGCATGCTTTACCCTAGATTATTTCTTCACATTTCTTATACTTTATATTCAACAATTGAATCCCATCTGGATTGCAATTGGCTGGCCAGCTTTGAATCTTTAAAGTCCAAATGTGAATGCGAAATTAATCTTCCTCTTCTTGCGATCCTTTCGATCTTGACTTGACTTGCTTTTCTAACATGCCCCGCCGGACCGAATTAACCATAGTCCATAAGTAACATGCTAAGATAGCAATCACCCGGTCAAATCTAAAGGAACCAATTAGAGTCCATAAGGGTAATGAATTAAGACCCATGTGGTCTTTGGGTCTCACATAATAGTAAACTTATTTACTATTCTAACCCAATGGTCAAAAAATGCATACGTAGTATGAATACGTATTACAACATCGCTCCTTTCCCAGGGAGTGTATGTCTCAATGATGTTGTAAGGATGATGATCAGACACCACAATGTCTGACTTTGAGTCCCTTTTTCTACTCAAATAATCCTTTGGACTCACATCCCGCATTTAGACAGATAGGATTTCAAAATCCTCTTAGATCTTCTGTAAGCATCCATATGATGCAGATCTTTCATACGAACATTTTGTTTAAGTCATGACTCTAAATCATCCGTCTGATGATTTTGACTTTAAACTGGTCTCATCTCTATTCTATCCGTCTGATAGAATAAGGCGGTTGCTCATGTGAGAGAGCCAACCTCAATCTGTCCGACATACTAGAAAGTATAGCTGAGATTTCAAAAATGTACACAAACATTTCTCAAGAAATTTATATGCAATGTTTGAAAAAGAACTTATTCTTTTATTAAATTTGATCATTTACAGACATGGGAATTTATATTGGTACAACTCAGCTCTTACGCAATCCTTGAGATGATAAGTGTTTGTAAAACACATCTCTGGGGATCGCCTTCGTAAGCGGATCCGCTACCATCTCATGCGTAGATATGTACCTTATGTCTACCTTCTTGGTTTTATCATAGTCTTTTGCAAATTCGTAGTGGATATCAATGTGTTTGGTCTTACAATGGAATTTAGGATCTTTGACATAGGCTATAGATGCTTGATTATCGCTGTGTATATGTACATCACTTGAGTCACTTGCATCAATTAGCCAGTCTAAGAACTTCCTAAGCCAAACAGCCTCTTGGACTGCCATGCTAAATGCTACAAACTCGGCTTCCATGGTTAAAAGTGCGATGCGGGATTTTTTCTTGCTACTCCAGGATATTGCACCAGATCCGAGTAGAAAAACATATCCTGAGGTCGATCGTCGTTCATCGAGATCACCCGCCCAATCAGTATCAGTGTAGCCTTCGAGCCTCAAGGCAGCTCCTTGATAGCATAAAGCAAAGTCTGCAGTTCCTTTGAGATACCGCATTATCCTCTTAACCGCTTTTCAGTGTACTTGCCCTGGGTTGGATTGGTAACGACTTACCATTCCAACGGCAAAACAGATGTCCGGTCTTGTACACATCATAGCGTACATAAGACTACCAACTACACTGGAATATGGAACTTTTTCCATAATCTCTTTTTTCTTTTGGTTCTTAGGACATGATTTCAGACATAAATTATCGCTTTTGCTTATAGGAGTATCAATGGACTTGCAGTCCTGCATATTAAATCGTTCTAGAACCTTCTTTATATAAGTCTCCTGTGAAAGAGAAAGAAGTTTCTTCGAACGATTCCTTGAAATCTTAACTCCAAGGATATATGCGGCTTCTCCCATGTCTTTCATCTCAAAAACTGATGAAAGCCAAGCCTTGATATCCATCACAAAGCCCTTGTCATTTCCAGCTATTAAAATGTCATCTACATATAGAGACATGATAACATACTTGCTTTTAATCCTCTTGATATATACGCAGTTATCTTCATCAAGCATGGAAAATCCATTTGATAAGACAACCTCTTGAAATCGTATATACCATTGCCTCGAGGATTGTTTAAGACCATATATGGATTTAAGAAGTTTACAAACCTTATGTTCGTTTCCTTCTTTTACAAACCCTGTTGGTTGTTCCATATAGATCTCCTCGTCTAATTCTCTATTGAGAAAAGCAGTCTTTACATCCATTTGATGTAATTCGAGGTCTAAGCAAGCTACCATTGCCAGAATCAGGCGAATCGAGGTAAAACGAACAACATGTGAGAAGGTCTCTTCGTAGTCTATCCCTTCATGTTGCGTAAAACCTTTCGCGACAAGGCGAGCTTTATATCTGTCAATAGAGCCATCAGCCTTATGCTTGATCTTGAGAACCCATTTGTTCCCAATAGCTCTACGTCCTCTGGGTAAGTCAACTAAGTCCCAGACTCGGTTAACTTTCATGGATTCTAACTCCTCTTACATCGCTTCTATCCATTTGTCTTTAGCAGGGCAAGATACGGCCTGTTTGAAAGTAGCAGGCTCGTCATCTTCTTGTAGTAAAGTCATAAAGGTTTGCGAAAATTCATCATCAAATCTTAGAGGAGCCAACCTTGTACGACTACTACGTCGTATTTGAGATTCTTCAAGTCCTTGTTGACTCGAATTTAGATCAATTCTAATATCACTCCCACTTGGAATGTCGTTAGAATTGCTCCCACTTGGATCATTATTCCCGTATGGAATAGGATAATCGTCATTCGTATAATCCATTGGTGAAGGTGGAAACGTATTTTCGTTTTCACCAAGAATTCTCCCACTCGAATGAGGTAATCCTTCTTGATCATAAATCTCAAATAGAGATAAGTCCTGACTTATCTCGCCCTGTCTTGGAAACTCGTTTTCCAAGAAAGTGACATCCCTCGACTCAAACTCAATTAGCCCACCATTGTCTTCCTGACTAACAAAACCATAACCTTTGGAGTTTTCTGCGTATCGTATAAAGATACATTTCCTTCCCCTTGGCCCAAGTTTGACATACTTATGGGAGGAAATATGTGCGTAGGATGCACAACCCCAAGGTTTCAAAATGTTTAAGTCAGGAGACCTTTGGTTCCACAACTCATAAGGAGTGGAGCTAACTGATTTCGAGTGTACGCGGTTTAAAATGAAAGCGGCCGTCAATAATGCATCACCCCAAAAGGTGATTGGCAAGTTAGCTTGCGCCATCATTGAACGAACCATTTCCATTAAAGTCCTATTTCTCCTTTCTGCAACACTGTGTTGTTGAGGAGTATAAGGCATAGTTACCTGATGTACTATGCCTTTTTCATCACAAAGTTCCTTAAAACTTGTTGATTGATATTCACTGCCCCTATCGGTTCGCAAGACCTTAATCTTGCGATCTAATTGATTCTCCACTAAACTCATATAGTTTTTAAAGCAAGCCAATGCTTCACTTTTGTGGGATATCAAATAGATATGTCCGAATCGGGTGAAAGCATCAATAAAAGTGATGAAATAGGACTTCCCGCGTCTTGTCTTGACATTCATCGGACCACATATGTCCGAATGGATAAGCTGTAATGGAACCTCGGCCCTTGTGCGGGTTCCAAACGGCTTGCGACAAGATTTCCCCACCAGGCAATGTTCGCAGGTCGACATTTCAACTTTTGAAACATTGGATAGAAGGCCACGTTTGGCAATTCTATCCGCGTTGGTCCAATATGACCAAGCCTTGCGTGCCAACAAATCACATCAGACTCATAAGTCTTAGAATTTGCAATAAGGAAATTTTCATTACATGAGGAATCATACATTGTACTCATTACAATAAATCTTTTAAATACAAATCCAGTACCAATAAGAGTATTATTACAACTTAAGTCCACATTACAATCATGAAAAAACCAGTTATAGCCAAGACCCATTAACACGACCACAGAAATTATATTCCTTCGAATATCTGGAGCGAAGAGGACATCATGAAGTAGGAGAGTGCGGCCGTTGTCCAAGACTAGCTTGCAAGTCCCAACGCCTTTCACTTCAACATGTGTGTTGTTTCCTACATAGATCCACTTCGTTCCTTGGGGTATCCGGTGATACTCCACGAAGGACCGTCTGTCCCTTGCTATGTGGTCGGTGGCACCTGAATCAATTATCCAAAATGGATTAGATTCCACAAGAAATATTGAACTAGAAACACATATGTAACTAGTATATTTACAAGTTACCTCGTCGCCTCCACTCGTACACGAACGAGCATAGTGACCGAGCTTGTTGCACTTAAAGCACTTGATCCTCTTCAAGTCTTTCTTCTTGTGCCATTTCTTGTGCCCACCCTTATGTTTGGGTTTCTTGGTAGACTCAGGTTGCTTATTACGTTCATTAGGAGACTTCGAACGATCTTTCCGTTTCTTTCCCCTGTGTGAGGAACTAGCAACCATGTGCACTTCTGCACTAGGCTTGGCAGCCGCAAGCCGCTCTTCCTCTAATTCGAGGTGCTTGGAAACATCGCTGAAGGTCTTGATGCTCTCATTGTGAGTGAGATGCATCTTCATTTGGTCCCACCCATTTGGTAGGGAACATATGACTGCTTGGATTTGTTGCTCATCCGTGAGCACATGACCTGCATCCTTTAACTCTGAGATTTGATTTGCCATATGTCGCAGATGTTTTCCCATGAAATGATCTGGATGTTTTCTGTATGAATCAAATCTTATAGTTAAGGCACGAAGTTTGGACACCGATGTGCCACCAAACTTCTCCTCTAGCTTGGACCATATGTCCATGGCTAGGTCATGCTCTCGGAAGATGTGCATTATGTCATCGGCCATACTGCTCAATAACGTAATGCGGGCTATCTTATTCTTCCGAGACCAAGCATCAAAAGCTTCCTTGTCTCGTCTGTATTGGGCCGTAGTGCCCAACTCGGGTTCAATCATTACATTCTTTAGAGTTTCGAGCACTTCTTGCTCATCTAAAACGTATTGTATCTTGATGGACCAAAGTTTGTAATTATCGCCGTTGAGTTTTTCACCTCTGTTTAACTCAGCGACGATATTCTTTGAAGCGGAAGACATTTTACTTTTAAAATGCTACAAAAGACACAGAACCGAAGGTTTGATCAAAAACATTGCATTGAAAATTCTTAAAATAAATACAATTCCCACTTGAAATGATAATAGAATATCCCATTTGGATAGTTCTAATTTCAACTCCCACTTGGAATGATATTTATAATTTGATAAGTTACTTTCGAAAAATATTGAAGATGTTACTCTAGAATCGGAAAGGTTACTATGTTTCCAATCACCATCTAGAGTAACTTTCAATATTTCCCTATCACTTTATCAAATAAAAGTACTCTTATAGTACTTTGCAGCGGAAAAGCGTTTTTGAAAACGTATTTTTCAAAACGTTAGAAAACGTATTTTTCAAAAAATGTATATTTCATCTTAGTACCCTTATGATACTAGTGAAATATTCGGCACTTCCTGCCATTTGCCGGGATGAGTCGTAGCCGTGCCAAGGTCGGATCCCCCCTTTGGGAATTTTTCTGCAAACTATCGTCGCCGGCTCCCGTATGGATCCAGGCGTTTCCCCCTTATTGGAGAATTTTGCCGCAGATGACTGCCGTTGGCCCCGTATGGGCTAGGCTTGTAGGTTGCCGGGGCCGAAACCATTGTCAAGGCCTCTGGCTAAATTGGTCGACCAATAATCCCGAATTGGTCGACCAATACCGACCAATCAATTATTTGGCACCCCCTTGGCCAGGGGCTCTGCCCTAGCTGGGGCTGGCCAAGGGCCTCTGCCCTGGCCGGTCAGGGACCCTGGCCCTTCGGCCAGGGCCTCTGCCCTGGCCGAGACCGGCCAGGGCCGACCAGGGCCCGGCCCTGGCCTCTGCCAGGGCCGGCCATTGATCACTCCATATTTTACACCTTTTTTCTGCATGTTTGCATGCCATTTTGATCGACCAAATCGTGTTTTTCGCGTTTATTCGACAATATTGCGATGTTTTTCACGATTTGTTGTTTTTGTCGTATTTCAGGAGATTTGGAGCGATTTGGAGTGATTCTGAGATGCACCCACTCCGGAGTGTCACCGACGACTCTCTTGAGGGGTATTTTGCTGTTGGAGAGGAGTGGAAGGAGAAAGAACGTCGTAGGAGCGACGAGGATGCGAAGATATGAAGTTTGGGCATTTTTAGCACTTCACTCAGCCGAGTGAAGGAGTCACTCGGCCGACCATAGGAAGCCCGCTCGGCCGGCCAGATCAGAACGCAACAGGCGTGCACTCGGCCGATCATCGCCATGCCACTCGGCCGAGCACCGAGTCAACCATCGCCCGAGTGGAGCCAAGACGACGACATCAAAAATCACCAACTCTCTGTTTTCCGTCAGTCTGCTCCAATGACCCACTCGGCCGAGTGGAGCAAGACGGCCGCCCGAGTGACTGAAGGCCGTCCGCCCGAGTGACCTCCGAGGAGACGACCCATGAGACCCCCAACTCTCTGTTTTTGTACAGGGTTCGTCACTCGGCCGAGTGACATTTGTCACTCGACCGAGTGAGTCGCGCTGCCTGTAGCGAAAACTGCGAATTTGAGGCTGCGCAGGGGCATTTTCGTCAGGGTTTTTTTGGGCGATTTTGGGGATATTTAACCCCAGTTTTTAACCTAGTTTTGGAGAGCTTTTTTCAGAACTTTTTGTAGCTTTTTAGATTAACTTTTTAGGGATTAGATTTAGCTTGAAGGGAGGAGAGAAAAGTGAGATTTTGTTGGATGCTAGCTTGTTCTTCATTGGTTTGTATCTCTCTCCCTCAAAAACTCAATTTTTATTGATTTATTGAATATTGCTATGAATTTCATTGATCTTAATTGTGAATTTCTATTGCATTCTATTATGAATTGTGAGTAGTTCATCGTCTTATGGCGTAGGGATGAACCCTACGAGCCCTATCTCGAAATTGTGATGAATTGGCGAAAGTATTGCTAGGTTTGATTAGGGTTAGTTTGGGATTGCTATAATACGAATAGCTAGGGATTCATATCGATTGGGATTTGCAAGAGATTGGATCCCAATTCGATAGGAAGCCCTAGATATCCGAATTGGGTTGCAATTGAATTTCTCCGGAATCGGTTTGCAAGAGATTGGACCGAAACTAGGGTTTTTCGATTGCAATTCTATACCAATACCCGTTTGCAAGAGATTGGATGGGGAGAAACTATCTCAACCTTGGTCGTAGCTCGAGTTTGCACGAGAGTGGGCTCGAGATACGATTGAACGATGACGTTGTTCTTCAGGCTAGTTTGCCTAGGTTAGGGTTTGCAAGAGATTGGACCCTACCCTAGGTTGGCTATAGACCGGCAATAGCGCGAGAGCGTGAGCTTGGTTCCACATTTAGTTGCAACTAGTTCACCTAAATTTTCAAGCCTAGCAATTGTGAAACCTACGTGTCACAATGATGAGATACGGCAAGTAGCGGGGATTCCCTATCCCCTAAGCGTCTTTATTAATTTGTTAATTCTTCTATACATTTGAACGACTGTGACCGCACATTTGCGAACATTTCCCGACTTTTCCTATAGCCAGGTGATTCGAAGAAGACACTGTTATTAGGCCTCCCTGTGTTCGATACCCGCTCGCCGCTACACGGTGCGCTTGCGGTAAGACTACGATCGTCGCCGCTCCGGGACGTGTATCCGGGGCGCGATCAGCCATGGCCCTGGCAGAGGCCAGGGCCGGCCAGGCCCTGGCCTGAGGCCAGGGCGCCGGCAATGGCCACTGCCAGGGCCGGCCAGGCCGGCCCCTGGCCTTGGTTGAGGCCGGCCAGGGCCCCCTGGCCCTGGCCTGGTCTCGGCCAGGCCTGGCCTTGGCCACGGCCAGGGCCCCCTGGCTGTGGCCGGCCATGGCCGGGCCATGGTCTTATTGCCTTGGCCGGCCATGGCCCATATGGCCATGGCCGGCCACCCCCTTGCATGGGGTTGGCCGCACACCCCCGCCGGAGGGGTGGCCGTGGTGGTTATTGGCCGTAGCCAACCCCCTCCGCATGAGGAGGGGGGATGCGTTGCCTCCATAGCCCATTTGGCCATGGTGATCATGCACCAAAAGTTATCTTCCCCGATGGGAATAACTACCATCTTCTTCCTCGATGAAGCACCCGTTCGTCGATGAAGCACCCGTTCGTCGAGAAAGTAGTTATTCTCTAATGGTCGTATGCCAAAATGAAAAATTAACATACTTTAAAATTCGTAAACTACGCGCTCCACATGAAGAGAGTTCACATTCCCTATGAATGGAGACTCGGCATCCATGAAGAGAGCGAGCTTGACGATATGAACGGTCGGTTCTTCCCGTCACGGAGAGTTCCTACCATATCCGTAATGGTAGGAGACCCTAACGTGAAAAGAACAACCGCTGCGTTCTCTCCGTCACGAAGCGTTTCTACCATATCCGTAATGGTAGGATACCCATTCGTGAAAAAGACAACGCCTCGTTTATCGGTTCGACGGGGCGACGGTTTGACCGGGGCGAACCCGTATGGCTCTGATACCAATGTTGGATCCTGTCAAAACAGCGTTGTTAGGATCGAAATAAAGTAGAGACTTACGTTTACGTATGCGGCACGGTAGTCTCTAAACTTTGCACTCGGATTTGTCACAACGGTCGATACTTCGTCACGGAGGATCGAAGCAGAGTTTCACCGCCTAAATCTCTAACTAGAAGAGGATTTTAATGGAAGGGAGAAGAAGAACATAAGGATGCCTTATGCAAACTTATGGCATGGAAAGTGTGAATGAATGCCTTACCCTTGGGTCCTATTTATAGGCTTTAGGGGTAGTTATTGTAGGAAATAACTAAATATAAGCTTATTAGCATATATTAGCACATTCATTTATCTTCTTCTTTATCCACTTATCAAGTGCCATTTTGCACTTATAAAGTGGCTTTTTCCACTTATCGAGTGGTCCTTTTCACACGAGAAAAGGTTCCCTTCGCGCACGCCTTCGTGCACGTGACATCTGAGGTCCGTATACTCTCATACATCCCCTCATGGGTGTATTTATGTCGTCCATATCCAACAACATACGCAACATCCTTCTTTGTCAAGTGAGTCAAAGGCAAGGCAATCTTCAAGAAATCCTTAATGAACTTCTGATAATATCCAGCCAACCCCAAAAATCTTCGTATCTCTGTGATTGTCCGATGTATAGGCCAGCTTTCCACTGCGGTAACCTTCTCAGGGTCAACAGACACTCCATCTTCAGAGACTATGTGACCAAGAAACACAACATTGGTCAACCAAATTGCACTTTCTGAACTTGGCATACAGTTGGTGCTGCCTGAGAGTATTTGAAACTATCCGCAGATGCTCAGCATGTTCATCCTCATTCTTTGAGTAGACCAGAATGTCACCGATGAATACCACCACAAACTTATCTAAATACTCGAAGAAAACTTGATTCATCAGCCTCATAAAAGTAGTTGGGTGCATTTGTCACTCCAAAAGGCATCATCAAAAACTCGTAGTGACCATATCGAGTCCTGAATGCGGTCTTCGGAACATCAGATTCCTGCACCTTCCCTTGGTGATACACACTTCTCAAATCCATCTTCGAATACACCCAGGATCCACCAAGATGATCAAAGATATCATCAATTCTGGGAAGAGGATACTTATCCTTCACAGTCACCTTATTCAATTCCCGATAATCGATGCACATCCTCCGAGATCCATCCTTCTTGTTCACAAGCAACACTGGCGCTTTCCAGGCGACAAACGGTGAAGAAGGAGATCGATGCACTGGTCAAACGTAGACATCCCAAGAACCTAGTCGCCGATCAATCCAGCAAAGAGGGGCCCTCTAACCAGAAAGGCAAGATGACAAGGTCACCTGTTACCAAGGGGGTAGACTAAACAGGCTTCCAAAGCTCGAGGAAGAATAAAAAGCGTGGGACAAGAGCAACTCACGACAAAACTCGGAAATACCTATACGCTTTTTACTTTTTTCAAATAATGCATGTTTTTCATCAATTCTGCTTCGAAACAACTTTTTCGATAGAGCATTCATGAATTTGTGAGAAGAGTCCCATCAGACTCTCCTCGAAGAGGATCCTATCCTTGGGGAAATCTAGATGAACCAAACTCACGTTGATGAAAATCCACGTGGACCCTAACGTGTCGTCAGCCGTAAGACGAAAGGCCACCCCTTCGCCACTAAACGACCCTAACATGTCATCAACCGTAAGACGAAGGGCCATCCCTTCGCCACTAAACGACCTGACCATGTCATCAGTCGTAATACAAAGGACCACTCCTTCCCCACTGAATGACCCTCATATGTCGTCAGCCATAAGTCGAAAGGGTCACTCCTTTGCCATTAAACAACCGTTATGTACCGTCAACCGTAAGTCAATGGGGCCACCCCTTCGCCACTGAACGACCGGACCATGTCGTCAGCCATAAGACAAAGGTCCACCCCTTGGCCACTGAACGACCTTAACGTGTCGTCAGCTGTAAGACGAATGGCCACCCCTTCGCCACTGAACGACCCTAACATGTTGTCTGCCATAAGACGAGGGGCCACCCCTTTGCCACTGGACGACCCTAACGTGTCATCAGCCGTAAGTCGAAGTGGCCACCCTTCGCAACTACATGACCCTAACGTGTCATCAGCCGTAAGTCGAAGTGGCCACCCTTCGCCACTGAACGACCCTCATGTATCGTCAACCGTAAGTTAAAGGGGGCCACCCCTTCTCCACTGAACGACCCTAACGTGCCATCAGCCATAAGACGAAGGGCCGCCCCTTTGCCACTAATCGACCTGACCATGTCGTCAGCCGTAAGTCGAAAGGGCCACTCCTGCGCCATTGAACGACCCTAACGTGTCATCGGTCGTAAGACGAAGGGCCACCCCTTCACCACTGGATGACCCTAACATGTTGTTAGCTGTAAGACAAAGGACCATCCCTTCGCCACTAGACGACCCTAACGTGTCATCATCCGTAAGACAAAGGTCCACCCCTTCACCATTAAACGACACGACCATGTCATCAGCCGTAAGTCGAAGGGGCCATCCCTTCGCCACTGGATGACAGTAACATGTCGTCAGCCTTAATACGAAGGGCCACCCCTTCGCCACTGAACAACCCTAACGAATTGTCAGATATAAGATGAAGGGCCACACATTTTCCACTGAACGACCCGACCATGTCGTCAGTCGTCAGTCGAAGGGGCCTCCCCTTCGACACTGAACGACCCTAATGTGTCACCAGCCGTAAGACGAAGGGCCACCCCTTCGCCACTGAACAACCCTAACATGTCGTCAGCCGTAAAAAGAGGGGCAACTCCTTCGCCATTGGACGACCCTAACGTTTCGTCAGCCGTAAGACGAGTGGCCACCCCTTCGGCACTGGACGACCCTAACATATCGTCAGCCGTAAGACAAAGGGCCACCCCTTCGTCACTGGACGACCCTAACGTGTCGTCAGCCGTAAGACGAATGGCCACCCCTTCGCCACTGAACGATCCTAACGTGTCCTCAGCCGTAAGTTGAAGGGGCCACCCCTTCGTCACTGAACGACCCTCATGTGTTGCCAGCCGTAAGTCGAAGGGACCACCCCTTCGCCACTAAACAACCCTCATGTGCTGTCAGCCGTAAGTCGAAGGGACCACCGCTTCGCCACTGAATATGTCTTCAGTCGTAAGACGAAGGGCCACTCCTTCTTGACTGAATGACCCTCATGTGTCAATAACCATAAGTCGAAGGGGTCACCCCTTCACCACTGAACGACCCTTATGCGCCGTCAGTCGTAAGTCGAAGGGGCCATCCCTTTGTCATTGAACGGACCTCTTGTGTCGTTAGCCGTAAGTCAAAGGGGCCACCCCTTTGCCACTGAATGATCCTAATGCGTCGTCAGCCGTAAGACAAAGGGGCCACCCTTTTGCCACTGAACGACTCCCTCATGTCACTAGTCGTGAGTCAAGGGAATCGCTCCCTCGCCACTAAATGTTGTGGTCTGTTTCTAACATGGTTTGATGGCTTACCCTCGATCTTATTGAGCAAGGATCTAACCCATCGAAAGGGGCCATCAGGCATTATGACCACACGACATAAGCGACGACAAATAAAAAAAATACAACGACAAACAAAGATATGCAAGCCAACTCTTCTGTCGCTTTTGCTACAAAATTGTTTTCGTTTACATTATCCCCTATACATTCAAAAATTAAAGTAAGAGTAAAAGGAGCGCCAAGATTCTACAACGACTGGCTAGGCCCTTGGTCTCCCTCCAGTATGACCACGGGCCCTTGGTCTCCCGAAGCACCAGCCCCGGCATTGTCACCCGTCATTGTGACAACTTCGCCGATGGGAACAGCCTCCTCTGTGCCTTGACTCAATTCGGCATCACCAAGGTCCAAAAATAGCACCGGGATTCGGTCGATCTCAGTGGAGAGGTCAGGAAATCGGTCCTTCACTTCCGATCGACATCGCTTGTAGCCTTCCATGTACAACTCGTTGAAATAAGGCAATAAATCCTTGAATTCCTGGACCGCCCTCTCCTCCATGACATCAGCGTTGGCTATCTTCTCTAGCAGAGCCTTCTCTGCTCACTTCCTTAAAGCGGTTTGTTCTGCCTCCCTCTTGCGAGCCTCGTATAGCTCAGGATCGAGCCGCTGAAGGTGATCCATTCTAGACTCGTTAAGAAGGCGAATCCTAGTCAGCTAGAATTGAGATTTCTCCACAGACGACCTAATGGCCTCCAGGGTGACCTCGTGATTGGCCACCATCGGGGCGCGTCGACACAATGCTACGGTGGCCACGAGAGCCTGTAAATGACACACGATAGCTAACATCTGTGCTTGCATCACCTATAAATGGAAGCTGGTGCAATAATTACTTGGACATTAGCATGGACGGCTATCGACGCAAGCCTCTCGTAGTCGACCCTCTCCACGACAGCCCTATCCCATGGAAAGGTCATATTTTCAGCAATCAGAGAGGCGGTCCCGCAATCCAGAAGAGCGGAATCTTCTCGCCTCATCGGAAACTCCATTCGAACGAGTTCCTCCGCGAAGCAATCAAATAGAGTCTGAGGAGATCGACTCTCTAGCAAAATCGACCTGAATTCATCAGGGATGTCTATTGTACTGGATGGAACATGCCTCCCCAAGGCCAAGAATCCTCGCGCAGTGATTCGGGTTCAATATTACATATTTAACCCCCCATTTAGCCCTATTTTGTGCTCATGTGATGCTACATTATTCTCTAATTCATACGTATTTTGTACACAATTATTTATTAGAGAAAACACACTATTTGAGCACAAAATAGCAATTAATGGAGTATTTCTACACTTTTTATATTTTTCCTAGCTCGGTCTCGATCTCACGATTCCAACGACTATTTATTTGTATTTTTCTGAGATCTGTGCTAATTACTGTGTATTTTTGAATGTAGAATACAATTTAAATGGGAGAAATACGCTCAAAATACCAGAAATACGGTCGCCGCCCAATCAGGGCTTGACACGTGACGGAGATCCATCGCTTCCCACGTAATCGAACGGCTCGCGACTATTGATGCGCGGAAATTTTCAGCCGTCGGATATCAATTCAACGGCTCACAAGCAAGCGGAGCAAAGCAAGCGCAGGCAAATTCGTGGGCTACGTGGCGACATCACGCTCATCCGATCGCGATCGGACGGACGACGAAGAACTCAGCGAAGCACTCGAAGAGCGCAGCGGAACGGGCATCCGCGTGCCACGCGTCGCGATCCTATGCCATTGCCGCTGAAATGAAGGGTCGAGATCGACTCCTGTTTAAATTCGCATTCGAAATCAGAGTTCAAACGAAGCGGCGACGTGACGGCATTGGAGCCGTTGCTCGTTCGATCCGACGGCTCAGGGCGAAACGAAGCAACATTCGCAGCTGCTCTCTACGGGCGATGTGGCGAGCTTGGAGCCGTTCGATCCTGCATCCGACGGCTACCAACAAGCGGGCGTGGATCGAACGAAACGAAGCGGGCGGAGCGCGAATTTTAGCGCACACATGGCGCTCTACTATTCAATCCCGCTGCGATCAACGGCTGTGGTTTGCCCCAATCGAGATCTGCGGTTCATATCAATTCGGGTGCGGGTTTTGCAACCCGTTAAGCAACTTAAACCCGCAATGCTATTATTTAAGCGTATTCTAGGGTTTTTGGGCGTATACAAGCAGATTGGGGGAGTTTTTTGGGCGTATTGGAGGCTCTAGGAGCCGTATTTCCCCTCTGTAAAATTCTGTAAAATTCCAGAGGCCATTCTTATATTCCCAGAGAGTTTTGGTGTATATCTTGGAGATTTGGTGATGAATTCCTAAACTTCTACCTCGTATTTTAGTGTTTTTCATCGTATTTTGCTATGAACGTGAAGTATTTTGCTATGAATCTTGTTTATTTCTGCATTATGAGTAGCTAAAACTTATTTGTGCATGGTATGGAGTAGTTAGGGGATGTTATTTGTGTTAGTTTGGTTGAATATCCTTGTGCTAAATCGTTAAACGTCGTTAAAGTTGTAATTTTTGTTCGTAAATCGACTTTTTCATATTCCAAAAGAATTGATTTAGTTGATGATCGCCCCAAAAGGGTGAGTTTTGATCTCCCCAAAAGGGAGTTTCATACCGTAGTTTTGATCTCTCCAAAAGAGAGTTTCATATCGTATTATAACTTTGGCGACGATCATATTGAATATTTTGCTTGAACCCCCAAAAGGGCATCTTCCGATGAATTGCTCCCAAAAGGAGAATTCATTGAGTTATATTGGGTATTTTCCAGTGAATTGCTCCCAAAAGGAGAATTCATTGCGTTATACTTGTCAACCAAATTAATACGATTCATTGATCCTAACGAACCCATACCATGTGCATACTTTTTATAGATATTTTCTTACACGATTTTCGTTGTTCGTATTGTTCGCACGTCACCATCACGTACTTTCACACCATCATCACCACTTTCATTATTAGAGTGGTTAGTTTCTTTCCAATAGATTTCTGTTTGATTTGTGATGTGGTTTCAACAGATTTTCTCCCGAGGATTCGACATCTGGACTCCCAGATTTTACTACTTGAACGGACTCTTGCGTTTGAGAGAAGCACCTTTCGGAGCCCACCAAGTTTTTGGCGTCGTTGCCGGGGAGGAATGTTTGTGACTACGGTTTATTTCATTTAGAGGACCTTCGGTGAGATCTTTCCACTTTACTGTACATAAACTTTTGTTTTCTTATTTTATTTTATTTTTAAAAATGGAATATATGAACTTCTATTGCACAAACAATTTGTATGATGCAAAGTACGCTAATGCACACAAACATAGAAGGGAAAAGCTCAAGATTGTAAATTTTAATCAAACTGATTGTGAAACTTTCTTTCAGGCCTGGAGGAGGTTCACAAACATAGTATCGAGCTATCCGCAGCATGGGTACACAAATGAAGAGCTTATGGCGTCCTTCCTAGATGGACTACGACCACAGCTGCAAGAATTATTGGAATGCATGACGCCGACAGAGGCGTGGGAACACATGGAGTCTCTGCAAGAAAATGAAGAAATCAAGGAAGAGACTTCAAAGTGCGATTCAACGGAGCCTTCGTGCCTTGATCAAGGGGAGCAAAGCGTAGACGTACATTTGCAATCCTTGAAAGAGGAAGTTCACTCGATTATTCAGACACAGGAGGCTACATCCCAATAACTCCAAGAGAATTTCTTTGCTCGGAGTCAGCAGATTCGGAATTCCATTGAAAATCTTAATTTGATTGCCGCTTGCTTAGAAAAAAATAATTATTTTAAAATTCAACTTCAAGGATCTAATACGACTTTATCTTCTATTGCAGGTACATCGAGCGAGCCATGTCACGTTGAGGGCAAAAATAATATCTACATGGCAGAAAGCGTGTGCAAAAGAGAGGACAAGCTAGCAATTTTGGATGAACGATAGGAGGAGACAGCTAGGGACAAGGGTTTTGAGATTATCACCATGGATTCAGAACCATGCCCTCCTCCAGTTTTGTCCCAAAATCATTTACCCCTCTCCCCACCGACTAAGCATCGTATAGAGAGTAGTGCAAATCTTTCAGGGAGTAGTCGTCAACTCGATTTAATTTATTTCACTTATTTTGACGACTACATTTGGAATACTTTCATTGATTATAATTTTAAAATAATTTGGACTGACATAACTCATCTCTCGCAGGACATTGGCAAACAGCTTATAGAGATGCTTGGAGTTACGTTGCTGGAGTCCAATTTAGCTTTTGGAGGAAAAATAATCGCCGAGGAGCGCAAGGAGCAAATTGAACAACTTCCTCCACAATTAAAGATTCGGGATCCGCCATTTGATCACGGTGTGTTCTTTCCAGTAGCGTAGATTTTTATATGCTTTCTAGGTTGCTGGCTTGAATAAACCCGTGCACCTTTCGACATTGAGGACAATGTCCATCTTTAGTTGGGGGATGTGTATGAGACCTTAGGATTTTTTTTGAGAAGAATAAATCACCAAATCTCATCTTTTTAAAAACTCCTTCATATGCCTCAAATACGGATGATTACGCATTAATTGAGTTCTGAATTTTTTTTATGGCTTGAGTTGATTATTCTTCTTTCATGGAATTACCGTTAATATGCTATTCATGAAAACTTTCAATTTCCATGATTAATATCTCGAAATAGTTTGAATTTATTTCATGCATGCTAATGTGATGAAAAAGCTTAAGTATACACGATTTATAAGAATAGTCTTCTAGTTGAAGGGGAATTTGGCCTTGGTTACTAATGTTTATATTCATGTTGATGGGTTTGGAGTTGCTTACAAAGAAAGAAAAGAAAGAAAAGAAAGAAAAGAAAGAAAAGAAAATGAATGAAAAATGAATGAAGAAGTATGTCACTAATAAATAACTTGGTTGGCTCGAGTAGTACAGTCCGAGGGGTCCTTTTTGGCCTAATGCCATATTATCGTCTGATTTGGGAGCCATTGACAGGAAACTCACTCATTTGATGGAGCGATCCAAGTTATACATTTTTTTTGCAAATGTTGCTTGATGCGCGTTACGCAGAATGAATAAAAGAAAAGAAATGGTGAATATACTAAGCAACTTCAATACCCATGTCTTGAATGATTGTTTTGATAGGCCAATTCCTTGGAAACAAGAAAACTAGAGAAAAACGACGTGTTATACTTTCGCTTGCGCAAAACGATGCTTACATGTTATTTATTCATACTAAATTAGAGAAAATATCATGTGATTGATTTTCTTCATGGATGTGTATATTGATGGTCAAGATCATGTTGGAATGCGTATTATTGAGCCACGCCATGAGCAATTTGAAAGAACTTATTGTTTTATTACTCATCCGTATTTATCGCTCTTTTTGCTAGAGACTAGCAAATCGCTAGTGGGGGGGTGTGATTCGGGTTCAATATTACATATTTAACCCCCCATTTAGCCCTATTTTGTGCTCATGTGATGCTACATTATTCTCTAATTCAAACGTATTTTGTACACAATTATTTATTAGAGAAACCACACTATTTGAGCACAAAACAGCAATTAATGGAGTATTTATGCACTTTTTATATTTTTTCTAGCTCGGTCTCGATCTCACGATTCCAACGACTATTTATTTGTATTTTTTTGAGATCTGTGCTAATTACTGTGTATTTTTGAATGCAGAATACAATTTAAATGGGAGAAATACGCTCAAAATAACAAAAATACGGTCGCCGCCCAATCAGGGCTTGACACGTGGCGGAGATCCATCGCTTCCCGCGTAATCGAACGGCTCGCGACTATTGATGCACGGAAATTTTCAGCCATCAGATATCAATCCAATGGCTCACAAGCAAGCGGAGCAAAGCAAGCACAGGCAAATTCGTGGGCTACGTGGCGACATCACGCTCATCCGATCACGATCGGACGGACGACGAAGAACTCAGCGAAGCACTCGAAGAGCGCAGCAGAACGGGCATCCGCGTGCCACGCGTCGCGATCCTATGCCATTGCCGCTGAAATGAAGGGTCGAGATCGACTCTTGTTTAAATTCGCATTCGAAATCAGAGTTCAAACGAAGCGGCGACGTGGCGGCATCGGAGCCGTTGCTCGTTCGATCCGACGGCTCAGGGCAAAACAAAGCAACATTCGCAGCTGCTCTCTACGGGCGACGTGGCGAGCTTGGAGCCGTTCGATCCTGCATCCGACGGCTACCAACAAGCGGGCGCGGATCGAATGAAACGAAGCGGGCGGAGCGTGAATTTTAGCGCACACGTGGCGCTCTACTATTCAATCCCGCTGCGATCAACGGCTGTGGTTTGCCCCGATCGAGATCTGCGGTTCAAATCAGTTCGGGTGCAGGTTTTGCAACCAGTTAAGCAACTTAAACCCGCAATGCTATTATTTAAGCGTATTCTAGGGTTTTTGGGCGTATACAAGCAGATTGGGGGCGTATTTTGGGCGTATTGGGGGCTCTAGGAGCCGTATTTCCCCTCTGTAAAATTCTGTAAAATTCCAGAGGCCATTCTTATTATTCCCAGAGAATTTTGGTGTATATCTTGGAGATTTGGTGATGAATTCCTAAACTTCTGCCTCGTATTTTAGTGTTTTTCATCGTATTTTGCTATGAACGTGAAGTATTTTGCTATGAATCTTGTTTATTTCTGCATTATGAGTAGCTAAAACTTATTTGTGCATGGTATGGAGTAGTTAGGGGATGTGATTTGTGTTAGTTTGGTTGAATATCCTTGTGCTAAATCGTTAAACGTCGTTAAAGTTGTAATTTTTGTTCGTAAATCGACTTTTTCATATTCCAAAAGAATTGATTTAGTTGATGATCGCCCCAAAAGGGTGAGTTTTGATCTCCCCAAAAGGGAGTTTCATACCATAGTTTTGATCTCTCCAAAAGAGAGTTTCATATCGTATTATAACTTTAGCGACGATCATATTGAATATTTTGCTTGAACCCCCAAAAGGGCATCTTCCGATGAATTGCTCCCAAAAGGAGAATTCATTGAGTTATATTGGGTATTTTCCGGTGAATTTCTTCCAAAAGGAGAATTCATTGTGTTATATTTGTCAACCAAATTAATACGATTCATTGATCCTAACGAACCCATACCATGTGCATACTTTTTATAGATATTTTCTTACACGATTTTCGTTGTTCGTATTGTTCGCACGTCACCATCACGTACTTTCACACCATCATCACCACTTTCATTATTAGAGTGGTTAGTTTCTTTCCGATAGATTTCTGTTTGATTTGTGCTGTGGTTTCAACAGATTTTCTCCCGAGGATTTGACATCTGGACTCCCAGATTTTACTACTTGAACGGGCTCTTGCGCTTGAGAGAAGCACCTTTCGGAGCCCACCACGCAGAAGGAACTCTGGAGGGACCCGGGTCTCCCCTGAGTCTCACTCTAGTGGAGTTCCCCTCTCCTGCTGAGGGACTTGCTCCGCAGCTTCAATCAACCCAGACGGCTCCGAGTCACTAAGAAGAAGTCGCCGCTTCCTCTTACTCCCCTCAATTGCAACCACCTCGAATTCAGTGGCAGGCATCTCCTTCTTATTCCGCTAGAGACGGGCCACCTGAGTAGCCCTCTCAGCAAGAATGGGTCGATCCTCCGACGATTGAGCTGTCCTTTCTCCTATGGGAGACACCCAATGAGATAACATGCTCACCTCTGCCTCTCTAATGGACACCTCGACACCCTCCCTCAGCGCAGAGTCCTCCTGGTACTCTAGACCAGCCATGCCTGCAGAAGAAACAAACATGTTGAGTCAGATGACGAAGGTCGAACAGTTGATAGGTATGGTCGAATTAACCTTTCGTCCACACGGTCTGGCGCAACACCAAGTCGGACCACAGCCACTTCGTCTTCCTCACATTCTCCGGTAGACTTGTTAATGTGTTCACAGCTTCTTTCTCCTCTCTAGTCAAAAGCTTGTCCTCGGTAGGGCCCCAGTCAGGAATTCCCCAGCCGGTGCAGAAACTTGCCTCTCCTTGGAAGACCACAAACACGAACTCCTCTTTCCATTTGGGATTGGAGGAAGGGAGGTCGTCAAACAGCTTCATGTCCATCAATGCACCTATGGCATTTGGCATCAACTGGCAGAGACAAATGTTCAGGGTGCATAAGAAGAAGCGCATGAAGGGGTGCATGGGGAATCGAAACCCTTGTTGGAAGGCTTTGACGTAGACCCCGACTTTTTGGTTGCCAGGACGATGGACCCTCTCGTCCCTCCCCGGCACCTGAATCTGATACTCGAGGCGGACATAGTTTCTCTGAAACTCAGGGATCTAATCGGCTCCAACTTTGGACCTCAGATTAGCGATCAGACCAGGCTCCATAGCCCCCTCCTTGTTCTTCTGCATGACGGTAACCAAGCTTGATGAAGCCATTTCTTTCAAAAGGAGAAATCTGAATCAAGAAACAAGAAGACGGTATCTTTGAATTTTGTTGCTGGAACTGTCTTATATCAACAAGGCGACCGCCGCACGATGAGACACGAGCCAAAGATCGAAGTGTCTATGTATCTTGGGTTTCGAACTGGTGGCTCATCCGAATTTGCGAGGCGAACGTTGTGGCGCCTAGAACTCGAGTGCTAATTCCTCGACTGTTGTGCCCTATTAATATGATGTAACGTCGCTTGACTTCAACAGGCAGACCCGTTGAGGTCGTGCGATAGGGGCCAATATTGTTGAACCATTGGGCCGGCCCTCAAGACAAATCGACCGACGAGGTTAAGGCCCACAAAGAGAAGCCCGACATCGACTCGGTCAAAGCCCACCAGCTAGTCGCCTGTTGCACTCCCATCACTTGAACGTGGGAATGAAGGCGGCCTCATAAATAGCGGGAACATGTGCAACGTTTGCTCCTATTAAAGAGGGAAGATCATGGCACCATAATGGGTTACCGTTATCTACCCAACGTCACTAAAAGGACCCATGAGGTCTATAAATACCAAAAGGTTCCAATTCCCAAGGTATGAGATCTAATACATAGACTCTACTTTTTCAGCTTATAATTCTTTCACCAAAGGGCTTACGACGTCAGATCTGAGACGAACCTCTATGGATCGATCTCAGCTGCTCCAAGCTCAATCTCTTCCTTAAGTTTTTGTACTAACTTAAGCATCGGATGGGATTTGGGTCGGGACCCAGATCCGACCCCTAACGTTTCTTTGTGGTGTAGATTGACGAGTCTCAATCTCCTGTGAGGGTCGATTCCGAGCTTTCCAGCCTCGATCCATCGACGTACAAGCTGCTCGAGGGTCGTTCGAGCTCTGCATCCCAACCAGCATCCATCAACCGACCCTGGTTCTACCAACCCAGGGCCCCATTCAACTTGCTGACGAGGCTTCGACTCAGCACAAAGGGTCCACGTCAGCTAAACAACTGTATCGGTCATTTTTGGCCTTAACAGGTAATTAACAAGTTCGACACTAAGGGAAAGAAGTTGGTCATGTTAGGATACTTGGATAGTGTCAAGGATTATTGACAGTGGAGTCCAGATGAAAAGAAGATATTGCTTAGTTGACAGTAGACGTTTGATGAGTCGATGATGCTGCAAAGGACTGCTTCATGGAGTATGGAAGGCAAGTTGGTACCGAACGAGGTGAATGTACTTATTTCAAATCACATGATTGGCAGAGATGATGATAAAGGAGTGGTAAATGAAAGAGAGGGTCAACATGAGGATACTACTGTATGGAGTGATTGTAGTGGTAGTCTAGTCGAGATGGATATCCTAGAGTTACTGTGCAATCATAATGGGACGACCACCGTAAAGGTCCCAGCTCGCTATGGGAATTACGTGAATTTGGTTTATACATTACATGCACATGAAGGTCCTACGGTAGATAAGTTTGTGATGGATGCATGGAATTTTATGCAAACTCAGGATGGCTATGTGCAAGAAGAGACGTCAAAGTGCATCCCAAGGAAATTCACAAGAAGGAGAATCTATGGTTGGACCAGTCGACGATGAAGTTTGAGCGGTGATCAAATTTATTTTCCTTGAAGAGGTGCTAGGATGAACGAGGTGGCATATGGGGAGATCACTACGGGTTTTGTTTCAGTTATGGATTCAATAAATTAATACGACAATATCAGATGTTCATTTTTGGAAAAGTGTTCGTTAGACACTTGATTAGTTGATGATGCTTAGTGCAAAGCTCATTTGCCAAGTGCCTAGCCTCAGGACGAGGTAGTCTATTTTGTTGGAGATGGAGGACATGGAGTTTTGGCTTGGTTCGGGCTATATCGTATGTGGGTATCAAGGTGGTGTGTTGAAAAATTTTGATACTTGCCTCATTCAAAAATGTGTTACTCTCAAGTGTAAGAGTTTGTGCAAGTAGTAAAGTTCCGGGAGTCCGGATATCGTATCCTCGGGAGAAAACCTGTTGCAACCACAAGTTTAAATCAATTAAAGAATAATCATAGGAAACCTAACTACTTTGAATGGTGATGATTTAATGGTTTTGGTTTTGGTTTTTTAAGTTAATGGAAAATTGAGAAAAGAATGTTTTTGTATTCGAAAATGTTTAAGAGAAATATGTACATGATATGGGTTCATTAAAATACACGAATTGTATTAATTTGGTTGAATGGAAATAACTCAATGACTTCTCTTTTTGGGAGAAAGTCGTCGGAAGATGCCTTCGTAGGGATTAAAGCTTAAAATCGATAAAGTTGTTATTAAAACAATAATCTTTTAAATAAGAGATGTACTTCCTTTTGGGAAGATCAAAACTCACCCTTGTGGGGTGATCATCAACTCATTCATAAGCTTTTTGAAGATGAAAGAGAAGATTTTAAATTAAGATTATAGTTTTAAAAACGTGAAAGTGATAGTATTGAAATTCAACCAAAGTAACACAAACCGTGTTTTCTAACTACGCCATATCATGCACAAATAAAATTTAGCTACTCATGTTGAAAATAAAAGAGAATATAAATGTAATAGACATGATTTTATTCAAGAGAAAAGAAACTTAAAAGAAAAACAAATAAGTTGAGAAGATAACACCAATTACACCCTTCAAGCTTTGCACATGAAGCTCCTTCTTCCTCCTCTAAAATTCTCAACAAACTTACTCACAAAAGCCTCTCTATAACCAGAACTATATAGTAGAAAAACTCTCCAAAATCTGATGCCAATAGCCCAAGAGAAAACACCTATTTATAGGCTTCACATTCTTCATGGGTGTAACGACTGGTTTTCATGTAATTGGATTATCTATATTAAAATATATGCTTGGTGGATTTTCTCCTTGGATGTGTGGTTTTCGTCGCCATAGCTTTCACTTTCGATCGTTTCGTCGTGATTTTCTAGCTTCTTCCTTCGATCGTCGATTTCGGAGTAAGTCATTCGTGACGAGCTTCAAATCGCTCATATCTTAGAGTATAAATCAATCCTAGAAGCCATAGAAATCTTCCCGAAGCTTCGCGCTTCGAATCGACACTTTTCGTGCACGTTAGTTGGTTCAAGAAGGAGAACCAACCGACTAGATTTCAATCTAGTCGGTCGGCAATCCTTAATGGACCGACTAGTGGGCTTTGATTATAATTCAGGAGTTACTGTATCTGTTTAGTCGGTCTAAGTTCATCTTTCGACCGGCTAGTTGTCAAACTAGTCGGTTAAGTTTTGTACTCAGACCGACTAATTCCTAGTTCTTCGGTACAGCCGAGTTACTGTTCACTCTTAGTCGGTCTAAGAACGTTCATCGACCGACTAGATGAGAAACTAGTCGGTCAGCATTTGTTCATCGACCGACTAAATCCAAATCCTATTTTCGTTCAGAAGTTACTGTTTACACTTAGTCGGTCTGCGTTGGTCGACCGATCGACTAGTTGCCAAACTAGTCGGTCAGTGGTTGCTCTTTGACCGACTAGTCTGTGTTAAAACCCTAATTTCTGGGCAGCCGCCAGCCCAACCTATTTATACCCCTCCCAAACGTTTTCTTCTTCCTCCACTCGACCCAAAACCCTAGTTTCTCCTCCATTGAGCCCCCATCTTCCTCCAAGCCTTATTCCTTCATTCCAAGCCCAAGATCCATCATCTAAACCCTCCATCAACTCATTCCACCTCTCATCTTCCCCAAAATCTCATCAAATCCCCAAAATCCCCCAAAAACCCTAGTTCTCCAAACTTCTCCATCCTTTCCAGATCTGATCCATAGGTTCTCCGGAGTGTTTCTTCCGCCACCTCTCGGTAAGAAATCGATCTCTCGATGTTTTCATAACCTATTTGTATTTTTATGAAACCCTAATGAATGAATGTTGTTTTGATGGTTGTCTCCCCATAACAGCGATTTCCCCATAGATTAGCATCCGCGAGACGAACCTTCGTGATCATCATCCCCGGTGCTAGGCAAGTGAAACTTGCATCTCTTGATTTGGGCCATGTCTTAGGCCATTTCCTTGTTTTAGCGTAAAAGAGACTAGACGGTGAAAGGATAGCCATCTAGACGCCATTGACCTAGCTTGACAATGAAGCTTGGTCCGTCACCCTTATCATGCTTGTATGTCATGTTTAATTACAATTAACGGTACGCGAATATTGTTCATGTCATTGCATTTTGCATGTCATGTTTAATTACAATTAACGGTACGCGAATATTGTTCATGTCATTGCATTTTGCCTGTCATGTTTAATTACAATTAACGGTACGCGAATATCTGTTCATGACATTGCATACATCGATTGTTCATCGTGAATGTGTAGCTCACGCTACAAAACTGATAGTTCCTGGCTCGTGACCAGAAGCGAGCATAATGAGTTGCTAACCCTAAAGCTCGATATTGAGGCTAGGTGTCCCCTACGCCATACTTGTGTTTCCTGGCTCGTGACCAGAAGCGAGCATAATGAGTTGCTAACCCCAACGCTCGATATTGAATTGTGAACTAAGAAACAAGCTCCCGTGCGGGGCAACCCTGGCTCACTTGCTGGGCTCATGTGCAGGGACCCTGGCTTGTTTACGTGTGGGATGGGGTAAGGGTTAAGCGGCCATTCAACTGGGAGTCTGCCCGATCAGCAACTGCAGTTGTAAGGCGTAAACTCTGGGGTGGGGTAGTGTTTAGTGCCGATCGGTGTGAATGATGTACCAATCAGCTGAAGGGCGTAAACATCTACAAACAACAGTGAAACGTGAATAGTGTTTAGTGCCGATCGGTGTGAATGATGTACCATTCAGCTGAAGGGCGTAAACATCTACAAACAACGTGAAATGATTGAGATTGTTAGTAGCTTGGCTACTCTTGTCTTGTCCCGATAATTGTTCTCTTGTACTTATTGTCTCGCCATGTCTTGCTTGTGCACTCATGTTATAACTGCCATGTCATGCATACTATAACTGCTAGGTTGCTAGTTTACCTTCCTTTCAGTTTCCTTGCTCAAGTCTTTCCAGACTTGCTGACATGTGCCCCTTTCTCTTTGGGTGTCGCATGTTAGTTGCCGAGCCAGAGCTTGTTGCATAGGACGTTGTGTTTGCTGAGGAGGAGTCTTGTGGACACCGGTGACTTGTTGAGTTTCCCTTTATGTTTTAGGATTCCTGTTAGTTGTCGGTGCGTGGCACCCTTGTATGTATGTTATTCCTTGTTGGCCATGTTTAGGCCTTAGACTCTTTTTCCTTTAGCCTGGTGGCTTTTCTGCGATATTGTAATTTGTTTATGGACATTTGGAGATTCAATAAAATGTCGTCTCATTTCCTTATTATCATTGTTGTTTCGTTTCGCTTTGCAAGGACTTGCCATAATAAGTGTTTTTTTACGCTTATCAGACTTGGAGCTTCACAGCTTCAAGTTTGTGCGGACCTTCTCAAGTCTCGCCTCCACATTTTTGGGAAGCGGGGCGTGACAGGTTTTAGTGGTGGCCCATGCAGGTCCATTTGCAAATGCGAACTATCGGAACAACAATAATAATTATAGAATGTCCATTAAATAAATTAGAACATCCAAGTTATAAGCCCGGAGTCTAGGTTTTTAGCGTTCCTATGTCTTAGGTGGCTAGTAGGCGTGTTAGAGCACCTGTCCCAGCTTGATAGGAAATCCATTAGGTCTGGACTATAGTGAGACTTAGTTAGAAGTTTATGCTTGCTAGTTAGGGATCCTTGATTGTTAGTTAGACTCCATGCTAGTGATCGCTATGATAGTCTTAAGAGTTACCTTAGTGGTTTCTGTCTAGCCCTGACCATGATAGATTCCTAGGATTTCTTTAGCCGTTCGCTTGGGCTCATCGATTTCGGACCCAGCTGGACTCATTTCATCGCTGTCTAGCCCTAGAGAGTCTTAGCGCTTAGTTCCAAAATCTTTGGTTGGTTGACCGTAGGAGTTTCCGTAGATTTTCCTAAGTCATAACCTAGGCGTATTTATGTTTTGATCATCCGACCAAATCACTTGGCCTTTAGTTAACCCGATGATTAACCCCCCCTGATTCAATCTTTCCTGGTCACTACACTTTGGTGTTACTGACCGTAGATCTTCATCATGGTTTTCTTGCATTGTGATTTAGGTGCATGCCTCACACAACCACATCATTGCCCTTGATTCACATGATCCCCTCCTCACTATTATCGTTGACCTTTCAAATCTTTTCCGTTGCAAATCTTGATTCTTCCAAAGTCGTTTCAAAATTTTCCTTATTAAAAGTTTCCACTCGACTTTAAATTTTGTTTTAAACCTTCTTTCAATATATTTCCATTACTCCCATTTGAGCTAAAAGTTATTCTTAGATTTTGAAGAACTAATTGGCCGTAATTTTAAATTACTATCTTGTAACCATTTTCTAACCTATATCTTCGCTTCTCGATCTCAAAACTTTAGTACTATTTCGATAATTCGATATACCACCTTTTCTACTATTGCGAAATTCATTTTAGCTATTTACCGTACGTACTTTAAAATACTTCTTTCAAGATAAATAGAACTCCAATTAATTTATAAATATATACTAATTACAAGTTTGTCGTACCCGTACTTCAAGTCTTTTACCAACCTATTCTTGCGGCAAATCCTTATTTCCCCTAAAAGTATTTTCGATGTTCCTCTTTCGCTAAGTTTGAATTTGCTCGCGAACTTTTAATGCATATATTAGGTTTCGTACTCTTTCGCGACTTAAAATTTATTTGTTCTTTTCTGAACATTGAAACTTTTGTCGAGATTTTTGATTATTGGTTTATAACATTCTTCAGCCTATATTTTCATATCGATATAAATGACTTGCCTCCTTTCATATACCAATTTTCTTCTGAACCGTACTTTTGTTTTTCCTAACCTGAATTATAAATTTCTTTTCTTACTTATGCCATTAAAACTTATTCGAATACCGCATCATGTTTGCTTCTTATATGCCTTTCAAGTCACATGGGACTTCAGCTTTCTGCGAGTCGATTTTATGCTCAACTTTTTCCCTAGTTCAGATTTTTGTAAAATTACTTTTCGAAACCCTTTCCTGATTTAGACCTCCAAAATTCGGTTTCAAAGTTTATTACCAATTTAATAATCCTATATATGTATATATTTTTCCCCCCACTTACTTCCATACCACTAAGATGTTATTATCTTTCCATTCGCCATACATATTTCTAAAAATGATTTCTAAAGTAGAGCTTCAATTAATTTTTATATATCAGTACTACGACCGTTATGCTCCTCGTTTCCCCTATTTCAGATTTTTGTAAGAATCATTATTTCATAACCTTTTCTGATCTAGACCCTCCATAAATTTGATTTTTAAGTTTCACTACAAATTTTGATAATACTACTAATAGCTAGTGTTATCTTTCCGTTCACCATACATGCCTTTAGAATAATTTCTAACCTAAATGGAATTTCAATTCTTTTTATATCAGCACCAGGCTCGTGGTGCTCGTATGTTAAGAGCTTTGTGTAAAGCAGTCTCTTTTTGGCAAATCCTGATTCCTCTAAAAGTAGTTTCAATATTGATTACTTTAAATTTTCCCTGGCTCAAGGATTTTGAAAGCATTCAATCTGAGTTTAAACTTTTTTTCAATTAATTTCATTTCCAACTTTGCGAACGTTATTAAGTTACTACCGTGTGATATTTTCTAAACTACGACCTCAAAATTCGTGTGAATGATTCACTTTCTTTTAATGACCTTACGTGAGCCAATGAACCGTTTTCTCCTATTATGTATATTCGACTCAAACTTATTTCAAACAAATTTGTTTTGTCGACCTCTAAATATTTTTATACGGAAAAGGACTCCAACTTTGAAGTATAACGGTTTTCAAACTTTCCGTATTTTAGAATATGTTATTTACACTATTTTCCATGTGTCCTAATGGAGCATCATTACATCATTACACAACCATTTTCATGCTTTTCGATCCTTCTATTCGTTACGCTCTTGATTTCTTTCCTTTTGTCTAGCCAATAGAGCTTGTCGTCGCCGTGTCGACCTTAATATAGTTTGGTGGGCCCCATTAGTGTAATTTGATGTGTCGTCGTAGTGTATTTAATTTCATGGTGCATATGAAGTTGTTTGTGGTTGGTATTGGTGTATCGTGTGTAGGTAGTTATGTATTAGCTACGTGAGTGTAAGTATGATATACATATGATAGGAGGATTATAATGTTTGATTGGTATTACTTGTTTTTATGAGATGTCGTATGCGTGTATACCTTGAGGTATACCCGACTACTGCATATCTTAACTTATGTATGAAGTGAATGTGTATTGATGTACCAATTCAAGGTGGATGGATATGGTATGAATATATACGATGCTTGGGTGTGACTATAGGTAAATACTTTTATTAGGGAGAGTATTGTAATTATAGGTGTGCTGATGTTTGTAATAATATCATGGTATATAAAGTGATTGAAATATGTGATATTACCTGGTTAGATATTAAGGGTGTTTGACATTTAGATATGTATGTGGTTATGTTGGTAGACGTGTATGCATTAGCTAGTATTGGCATATATATGGATGCTATGTTACGTATATGGAATTATTCCGCTATGATTTTGAGTCTCACTCAAGCTTGAGTGGGTACACTCTATGTACATTGGTGTATTGTATGTGGTTGGTGTATAGTGATGGATGATGTATGTATAATGTTTGGATTGTTTGTGCCTGGTTGTGTTACGCACACGACTGTGGGTGGCTATACCAATATATAGTTATGTGAGTTGGTCTTGTGGTGTAGTTATTCACTAAGGATTTGGTTGCGTGAATATATGTGCGCTAGCTAAACTAGGTGCGTGGATGTGCTAAGCATATAGTGGTGTGATTGGTGTATATATGAATGAAATATTAGCGTGTGTGGGTGTGCACCATGCACGGGTAAGTATGTGATAGTTATAGGAATTGGTGACTATGGTATGTGTGGTGTGACGTGATTATATCTATATGACTATATATGGAGTGATAATATGGTGAAATGTGTGCATGCATTTGAATGACTATAAATGGTGAAATTATAATGATTGTGAATGTATATTAGATATAGTGAACTTGATTTAAAAAAAATCGTATGGTGTGAGTTCGCATGTTGATTGTTTGGCGCATACTAGGAGATATAGGGACTAGTGTACCCTTATTGTCTTGTCCATAGGTAGTTACCTATACGTGTAGATTCCGATGGTATTTTCTAGTGTGAAATTATTTTCAAATAAGTAAGAGACTTGGTTATTTTCATATAGTGTGTAATAAGTGTTCTATAGTTATATGGAATATACTTGCCTATATGAATGATTTGAATACGTGAATGGAGTTGTTTGATTATAATAAGTATAAGTGTACTATGTGCGTGAATATATATTTACTTCCGTGGTGTTAATAATTGACTACCTAGAGTATATATATAAGCACTTGAAATGAATGTACTTGGTTGAAATTTTGATGTGATATTGATTGAGGGTAGTTACTAGGGTGACTAGATATAGCTATAGTTAGAAAGTCCGAGGACGGACTTTATTCTAAGGTGGGTAGGATGTAACGACTGGTTTTCGTGTAATTGGATTATCTATATTAAAATATATGCTTGGTGGATTTTCTCCTTGGATGTGTGGTTTTCGTCGCCATAGCTTTCACTTTCGATCGTTTCGTCGTGATTTTCTAGCTTCTTCCTTCGATCGTCGATTTCGGAGTAAGTCATTCGTGACGAGCTTCAAATCGCTCATATCTTAGAGTATAAATCAATCCTAGAAGCCATAGAAATCTTCCCGAAGCTTCGCGCTTCGAATCGACACTTTTCGTGCACGTTAGTTGGTTCAAGAAGGAGAACCAACCGACTAGATTTCAATCTAGTCGGTCGGCAATCCTTAATGGACCGACTAGTGGGCTTTGATTATAATTCAGGAGTTACTGTATCTGTTTAGTCGGTCTAAGTTCATCTTTCGACCGGCTAGTTGTCAAACTAGTCGGTTAAGTTTTGTACTCAGACCGACTAATTCCTAGTTCTTCGGTACAGCCGAGTTACTGTTCACTCTTAGTCGGTCTAAGAACGTTCATCGACCGACTAGATGAGAAACTAGTCGGTCAGCATTTGTTCATCGACCGACTAAATCCAAATCCTATTTTCGTTCAGAAGTTACTGTTTACACTTAGTCGGTCTGCGTTGGTCGACCGATCGACTAGTTGCCAAACTAGTCGGTCAGTGGTTGCTCTTTGACCGACTAGTCTGTGTTAAAACCCTAATTTCTGGGCAGCCGCCAGCCCAACCTATTTATACCCCTCCCAAACGTTTTCTTCTTCCTCCACTCGACCCAAAACCCTAGTTTCTCCTCCATTGAGCCCCCATCTTCCTCCAAGCCTTATTCCTTCATTCCAAGCCCAAGATCCATCATCTAAACCCTCCATCAACTCATTCCACCTCTCATCTTCCCCAAAATCTCATCAAATCCCCAAAATCCCCCAAAAACCCTAGTTCTCCAAACTTCTCCATCCTTTCCAGATCTGATCCATAGGTTCTCCGGAGTGTTTCTTCCGCCACCTCTCGGTAAGAAATCGATCTCTCGATGTTTTCATAACCTATTTGTATTTTTATGAAACCCTAATGAATGAATGTTGTTTTGATGGTTGTCTCCCCATAACAGCGATTTCCCCATAGATTAGCATCCGCGAGACGAACCTTCGTGATCATCATCCCCGGTGCTAGGCAAGTGAAACTTGCATCTCTTGATTTGGGCCATGTCTTAGGCCATTTCCTTGTTTTAGCGTAAAAGAGACTAGACGGTGAAAGGATAGCCATCTAGACGCCATTGACCTAGCTTGACAACGAAGCTTGGTCCGTCACCCTTATCATGCTTGTATGTCATGTTTAATTACAATTAACGGTACGCGAATATTGTTCATGTCATTGCATTTTGCATGTCATGTTTAATTACAATTAACGGTACGCGAATATTGTTCATGTCATTGCATTTTGCCTGTCACGTTTAATTACAATTAACGGTACGCGAATATCTGTTCATGACATTGCATACATCGATTGTTCATCGTGAATGTGTAGCTCACGCTACAAAACTGATAGTTCCTGGCTCGTGACCAGAAGCGAGCATAATGAGTTGCTAACCCCAACGCTCGATATTGAGGCTAGGTGTCCCCTACGCCATACTTGTGTTTCCTGGCTCGTGACCAGAAGCGAGCATAATGAGTTGCTAACCCCAACGCTCGATATTGAATTGTAAACTAAGAAACAAGCTCCCGTGCGGGGCATGTAACGACTGCTTTGCATGTATCTGGATTTATTATAATATAATATATGTTTTGGTGGATTTTCTCCTCTTGTGTGGTTTTCGTCTCCGTAGTTTTCATTTTCGATCGATTCGTCGTGTTTTCTCGTTTCTTCCTTAGGATCGTCGATTTCGAAGTATGTCATTCGTGACGGACTTCATAACGGTCGTATCTTACTATTAGATCAAGCCTAGGAGTCTTAGGAATCGATCCCGGGGCCCCGCGCTCCGTATCGGAACTTTTGGTGCTCATTAGCCGATGTAAGAAGGGCCACCGACCGACTAGATGACGATCCAGTCGGTCGGCAATCCTTCTTGGACCGACTAGTTGGCTTTCTAAATTTTTCAGGAGTTACTGTTTATCGTTAGTCGGTCTAAGAACGTTGGTTGACCGACTAGGTTGCAAACTAGTCGGTCAGCAATGCTTCTTGAACCGACTAACTCATCATCTTATTTTTGTATCAGCTACTGTTTACTCTTAGTCGGTCTAAGAACGTTCATCGACCGACTAGATGCTAAACTAGTCGGTCAGTACTTGTTCATGGACCGACTAACTCTAAATCCTATTTTTGTTCAGGAGTTACTGTTTGCACTTAGTTGGTCTGCGTTGGTCGACCGACCGGCTGGTTGCCAAACTAGTCGGTCAGTGGTTGCTCTTTGACCGACTAATCAGTGTTAAAACCCTAATTTCTGGGCAGCCGCCAGCCTAGCCTATTTAAACCCAACCCAAACGTTTCTTCTTCCTCCAACACGACCCAAAACCCTAGAATCTTCCCCCTTCAGCCCCCATCTTCCTCCAAGCTTCATTTCTCCATTCCCAGCCCTAAATCCATCATCCAAACCATCCATTCACTCCATCTACCTCTCATCTTCCCCAAAATCTCACCAAAACCCATCAAATCTCCAAATCCCCCAAAACCCTAGTTTCCCCAAACTTCTCCAATCTTCTCCAGATCTGATCCTAGGGTTCCCCGGAGTGTTTCTTCCGCTTCCTCTCGGTAAGAAATCGTTCTACCGTTGTTTTCATAACTTATTGATAATTTTGGTGAAACCCTAATTAATTTCATGTGTTTGGTGTTTGTTTCCCCCTTAACAGCGATTTCCCCCGTAGATAGCATCCGTGTGACGAAGTGGTCGTCATTCCCGGTGCTAGGCAAGTGAAACTTGTCACTTAGGGTTTAGGCCATGTTTTAGGCCATTTGCTTGTTGTAGGCGTAAAAGAGGCTAGGCGACGAAATGATACTCGCCTAGGCGCAAATTGGGGAACTAGCTTGACAACGAAGCTAGTTCCGACATTTAGCATGTCGCACAATTACCATGTCATGTTTACTTTCCATTAACAGTACGCAAATAAATTGTCATGTCCTCGCATTCTTTAAGTGTTGCTGTGATTACGTAGCTTTGCTACGATGCATGTGTTCCTGGCTCGTGACCAGAAGCGAGCATAATGAGTTGCTAACCCCAACGCTCGATGTATTGAATTGTGAACTAAGAATGCGAGCTCAATGTGCGGGGCAACCCCAGGCTCACTAGCTGAGTTCCATGTGCGGGGACCCCAGGCTCCATATCGTGTGGGTATTGGGTAGTGTTTAGTGCCGATCGGTCTGAAATGTTATACCATTCAGCGAAGGGCGTAAACACCTACAAAATGTGAATTGATTGAATTGATAGTAGCTTGGCTACTCTTGTCTTGTCCCGATAAATTATTCCCTTGTACAAATTGTCTTGCCATGTTTTAATTGTGCACTCATGTTATAACTGCCATGTCATACATACTAAACTGCTAGGTTGCTAGTTGCCTTACTTTCAGTTTCCTTGCCCAAGTCTTTTTAGACTTGCTGACATGTGCCCCTTTACTCTTTTGGGTGACACATGTTAGATCCCGAGCCCGAGTACCTTGTTGAGGACGAGGTGTTTGCTGACGCCGAGCCCGAGCTTGTGTTTGACGGGGAGTACGTGGACACTGGGGACCAGTCCTAGTGTCTTCGTTGTGTTTTACTTTTGTTAGACAGTTGTTTTGTTATCGGTGCGTAGCACCCATACTCTGTTATGTCGTTTCTTTTGTTGGCCTTGTTCTGGGCCTTAGACTCTTTTCTTTTAGCCTGGTGGCTTTTCTGGATGTTGAACTTATTTTTCTTGTTGGACAATGTATGAGATGTGAGATTTTATTTCAGTCTCTCCTTGTGTTATTATTGTTATTCTGTTGTGGTTACATGGACCTGCTTATGTATTATTGACGCTTATCGGGTTTGGGGCTTCACAGCTCCACTCCCGTGCGGACCTTTTTCACGTCTCGCCTCCATTTTAGGGAAGCGGGTCGTGACAGGTTTTGTTGGTGGCCCATGCAGATCCTTCTGTAACTGCGATTTTTGGAATAGCAATAATAATATTAGAATGTCCAATAAATTAAGTTCGACGTCTGATGTCATAAGCTATGAGTCTAATCTGATTCGTTCTCTGTGTCACTAGATGGCAGGAAGGCGTTTCACCCGTGGTGGGGGTAGTGGTGCGCTCCCTTATGATGAGGAGCCTGAGCGGGAACCCACCAGTGGTGAGATGATGCGGATGATGCTCCAGATGATGCAAGTGCAGCAGGGCGTGCTTTTGCAAGTCCAGAATGCTCCACTTGCTCGAGCTGCCCGGGCTCTTCCGGATGCCCCTCGCTCTGAGCCAGGAGCGAAGCAATTTCGGGAGCTGGGTCCCGCATATTTTGATGGTTCTGAGGGTCCTCTAGCTGCCGATGAGTGGATTCGGAACGTCGAGGACAATCTGAAGATGGCCAAGATCACCCCGGCTGGATGGGTTGATTTGGCGAAGAGGCAACTCAAGGATAATGCTCGGAATTAGTGGGATGCTGAAGAGAAGATGTTGGTGGAGCCGATCGCTTGGGCTACCTTCAAGGCTAGATTTGAGGGTGAGTTCTTCCCGAAGGCTGCCAGGGAGGAGATGCTGCAGCGTTTTATCGATTTGAAGCAAGGGAACTCGTCGGTGGACATGTATCACCAAGAGTTCATGAGGCTGAGTCGGTTTGCACCAAAGATGGTGCAGGATGCTGAGGAGAAGGCTCAGAGGTTCCTACAGGGGCTTGCTTCGGAGCTCCAGAGTTTTGTGACCTCTTCTGACCGGGAGTCTTATCAGAAGGTTCTGGTCGCTGCCAAGAGGCAGGAGCTGCTCGTGAACCAGAGGAGAGGGTCTGTTGTTGGCGCTGGGAAGAGGCCTGTGGAGCAGGCGAGAGCTGTGGTTAGACCTGGATTCAGGCCTAATCAGTCTGCTCAGTTTAAGAGGCCAGGAGGGCCTATTCTGAAGTTTTGCCATTTCTATGGCAAGCCTGGCCACGTCAAGGATCAGTGTCGGAAGTTTCTGGGCCAGTGTTTGATTTGCGGTGATGCTTCTCATGTCGCGAAGGATTGTCGGCATGCGGACCCGCTGCGGAGGGCTCCTGTTGCAGCTCAGCCGTTGCAGCAGCGAGCGTCTGTTCCTGCTGGTCGTGGAGCAGCTCTTGTTCCGCAGAGGCAGGCTTTTCAGCAGGCTGTTCCTCCGAGGAGGCATGCTTTTCTGATGACCGCTGCGGAGAGCGAGGCTGTGGATGAGGTTATCGCAGGTAATCCTCGATCTAGCTGTTACTTTCCTAGCTGGTTTGATTGTTAGATTGTGTTGTTTGCTTGAACATGGTTGTTTGCCAGACTAGGGTTTGATTGTTAATTGCTTGTTAGGTGTGATTTTGGTTTGCACATTTCCTGCACGAGTCCTCTTTGACTCTGGTGCATCGATGTGCATTATTTCTCGGAGCTTCGTGGAGAGGCATTCCTTATCGACGTCCCCTCTTCCCAAGAGTTGGAATATCGTCACAGGGAATGGCGTGGTCTCGGTGCATCGTGGTTGCAATTCTTGCTCGTTGGTGGTCTGTGGACATGAGCTTTTCGCTGATTTCATTGTCCACGACATCATCAACTATGATGCAGTTCTTGGGATGGACTGGCTTGCGAGCTTCTATGCTACGATCGACTGCAGGAGGAAGAAGGTGGTGTTCGAGATTCCCGGACATCCAGTATTTGAGTTCAGTCGTGGTAGCAGTTCGCTTGGTCCTGTCAGATTTCGGGCCAGGCCGGTGGAGGCTGTGGCTATGCAGATGGAGTTGGAGTGGCCAGCTGTGGTGCGAGATTTTGGCGACGTCTTCCCCGAGGAGATGTCTGGTTTGCCGCCTGATCGGGCTTTGGAATTTTCTATCGATCTTGTCCCAGGTGCGCAGCCGATTTCGAAGGCGCCGTATCGTATGGCACCTGCAGAATTGGAGGAGTTGCGGAAGCAGTTGGATGAGCTTTTGCTGAAGGGTTATATTAATCCTAGCGTGTCTCCGTGGGGAGCACCGGTGTTGCTGGTTAAGAAGAATGATGGTTCGCGTCGCATGTGCGTGGACTATCGGGAGTTGAATGCGGTGACCATTAAGAATAAATACCCGTTGCCTCGCATCGATGATATTTTTGATCAGCTTGGAGGTTCGAGGGTGTTTTCAAAATTGGATTTGAGGAGTGGTTACCATCAGTTGAAGGTGAAGAAGGGAGATGTTCCGAAGACAGCGTTCAGGACGAAGTATGGACACTATGAGTTTGTGGTTATGCCTTTCGGCGTAACTAACGCGCCCGCAGTTTTCATGAATATGATGAACCTGATTTTCTACGACTTTTTGGATAAGTTTGTCGTTATCTTTATTGACGACATTCTGATCTATTCGAAGTCGGAGGAAGAGCATGCCTCGCACTTAAGAACGGTGTTGGAGATTTTGAGGAAGCATCGGTTGTATGCTAAGTTTTCGAAGTGCGAGTTTTGGCTGGATAGAGTTGCTTTTCTCGGGCATGTGGTGACTGGAGATGGTATTTCAGTGGATCCCGAGAAGATTAGGGCCATCAGGGAGTGGCCTGTTCCGTCGTCTGCGTCTGAGATTCGGAGTTTCCTTGGACTTGCTGGTTATTATCGGCGATTCATTAAGGACTTTTCTCGTATTGCTGAGCCGATGACCAGGTTGACGCGGAAGGATGTTGCTTTTGCTTGGTCGGGTGATTGTGAGAGCGCTTTTGGTATTCTGAAGGAGAGGTTGACGACTGCCCCTATTTTGGTTGTGCCTGATCGCAGCGGTGGATTTGAGATCTTTTACGATGCTTCTGACAAGGGTCTCGATTGTGTGTTGCATCAGCACGGGCATGTTGTGGCGTATGCGTCTCGTCAGCTTAAGGTTCATGAGAAGAACTATCCGACGCATGATTTGGAGTTGGTTGCCGTTGTGTTTGTTCTTAAGATTTGGAGGCACTTCCTGCTGAGTGAGAAAGTGAAGATTTTCACCGATCACAAAAGCTTGAAGTATATTTTCACTCAAAAGGAGCTCAACATGCGACAGCGTCGATGGTTGGAGCTTATGGCGGATTATGATATTGATTTGCAGTTTCACCCTGGCAAGGTGAATGTGGTTCCGGATGCTTTGAGTAGGCTTCCAGCGGTGATGATTTTGACCTCGCAGTGGAGATTGCAGCAGGATTTTTGCGAGTCTGGCGTGGAGATTGTTCTTCCTGGAGAGGCTTCGTCGTTGATGTACATGCAGGTACAGTCGACAATCGTGGATCGGATTAAGGCTGGCCAGGCCGAGGATCCGAAGCTGGTGAGGATTCGGGAGCAGGTGGAAGCCGGTCTGCGGACTGAATTTTTGATTCATGAGGATGGCTCGCTGAGGTTTGGAGCCAGGTTATGTGTGCCAGCTGGGGACATCAGAGAGGAGTTGATGGTGGAGGCACACAGTTCGCCGTATTCTGTGCATCCTGGTGGCACCAAGATGTACCAGGATCTTCGTCTGAATTATTGGTGGCATGGTATGAAGAGGAGCGTGGCTCGGAGTGTAGCCAAGTGATTGGTTTGCCAGCAAGTGAAGGCGGAGCATCAGCGTTCGGCCGGGTTGCTACAACCGCTTCCGATTCCGGAGTGGAAATGGCAACACATCACTATGGATTTCGTGACTGGACTACCTCGGAGTCCGAAGCAGAATGACGCGATTTGGGTAATCGTGGATCGGTTGACCAAATCTGCGCATTTTATTCCGTTCCGAGTGGGACAGTCCACTGAGGCGCTAGCAAGGAGATATATGGAGGTAAAATTCTTTTACTCTCCGTTTTTATTTCCTTTTCCTAGTTTGGATAGTGATGTAACGTGAATCGTGCAGGAGGTTGTGCGACTTCATGGAGTCCCCGTGAGCATCGTGTCGGACAGAGACACGAGGTTCACATCTCAGTTCTGGCAGAGTTTGCAGAAGAGCTTGGGTACGCGTCTGAGTTTCAGCACGGCGTACCATCCGCAGACGGATGGCCAGTCCGAGAGGACAATTCAGATTTTGGAAGACATGCTGAGGGCGTGCATGTTGGATTTCAAGGGTTCGTGGGAGGACCATCTGCATTTGGTGGAGTTCTCTTACAACAACAGCTTCCAGGCGAGTATTGGCATGGCGCCTTTCGCCGCTCTTTATGGGAGGAAATGTCGATCGCCATTGAGTTGGGATGACATTGGTGATCGGGAGTTGTTGGGACCTGAGATGATCGTGGAGGCCGTGGATATCGTCAGGAATATTCGGGAGAGGTTGAGGATTGCTCAGGACCGTTTTAAGCATTGGGCGGATGCTAAACGTTGTCCTTTGGAGTTTCAGCCGGGCGACCATGTGTTCTTGAAGATTTCCCCGAATCGTGGTGTGATTCGTTTCGGGAAGCGTGGGAAGTTGAGCCCGCGATACATTGGACCGTTTGACGTTTTGGAGAGGGTTGGCGAGGTAGCTTATCGCTTGGCCTTGCCGCCATCTTTGGAAGGAGTTCACAATGTTTTCCATGTGTCGCAGCTTCGTCGATACATTAGCGATCCGTCTCATGCGGTGGATTTTTCGGAGATTACCGTTCGCCCCGATATGACGTATGACCAGCATCCAGTGCAGATTCTGGACAGGCGTCAGAAATCGCTTCGGTACAAGATTATCAATCTTGTGAGGGTGATGTGGCGACACGGTTCACCTGGAGAGTCTACTTGGGAGAATGAGGATGAGATGCGAGAGCGTTTCCCACTTTTGTTTCCGGACTCGTGAGTATTTGGAAATTCCGAGGACGGAATTTTTCTTAAGTTGGGGAGGATGTAACGACTGCTTTGCATGTATCTGGATTTATTATAATATAATATATGTTTTGGTGGATTTTCTCCTCTTGTGTGGTTTTCTTATCCGTAGTTTTCATTTTCGATCGATTCGTCGTGTTTTCTCGTTTCTTCCTTAGGATCGTCGATTTCGAAGTATGTCATTCGTGACGGACTTCATAACGGTCGTATCTTACTATTAGATCAAGCCTAGGAGTCTTAGGAATCGATCCCGGGGCCCCGCGCTCCGTATCGGAACTTTTGGTGCTCATTAGCTGGTGTAAGAAGGGCCACCGACCGACTAGATGACGATCCAGTCGGTCGGCAATCCTTCTTGGACCGACTAGTTGGCTTTCTAAATTTCTCAGGAGTTACTGTTTATCGTTAGTCGGTCTAAGAACGTTGGTTGACCGACTAGGTTGCAAACTAGTCGGTCAGCAATGCTTCTTGAACCGACTAACTCATCATCTTATTTTTGTATCAGCTACTGTTTACTCTTAGTCGGTCTAAGAACGTTCATCGACCGACTAGATGCTAAACTAGTCGGTCAGTACTTGTTCATGGACCGACTAACTCTAAATCCTATTTTTGTTCAGGAGTTACTGTTTGCACTTAGTCGGTCTGCGTTGGTCGACCGACCGACTGGTTGCCAAACTAGTCGGTCAGTGGTTGCTCTTTGACCGACTAATCAGTGTTAAACCCCTAATTTCTGGGCAGCCGCCAGCCTAGCCTATTTAAACCCAACCCAAACGTTTCTTCTTCCTCCAACACGACCCAAAACCCTAGAATCTTCCCCCTTCAGCCCCCATCTTCCTCCAAGCTTCATTTCTCCATTCCAAGCCCTAAATCCATCATCCAAACCATCCATTCACTCCATCTACCTCTCATCTTCCCCAAAATCTCACCAAAACCCATCAAATCTCCAAATCCCCCAAAACCCTAGTTTCCCCAAACTTCTCCAATCTTCTCCAGATCTGATCCTAGGGTTCCCCGGAGTGTTTCTTCCGCTTCCTCTCGGTAAGAAATCGTTCTACCGTTGTTTTCATAACTTATTGATAATTTTGGTGAAACCCTAATTAATTTCATGTGTTTGGTGTTTGTTTCCCCCTTAACAGCGATTTCCCCCGTAGATAGCATCCGTGTGACGAAGTGGTCGTCATTCCCGGTGCTAGGCAAGTGAAACTTGTCACTTAGGGTTTAGGCCATGTTTTAGGCCATTTGCTTGTTGTAGGCGTAAAAGAGGCTAGGCGACGAAATGATACTCGCCTAGGCGTAAATTGGGGAACTAGCTTGACAACGAAGCTAGTTCCGACATTTAGCATGTCGCACAATTACCATGTCATGTTTACTTTCCATTAACGGTACGCAAATAAATTGTCATGTCCTCGCATTCCTTAAGTGTTGCTGTGATTGCGTAGCTTTGCTACGATGCATGTGTTCCTGGCTCGTGACCAGAAGTGAGCATAATGAGTTGCTAACCCCAAGCTCGATGTATTGAATTGTGAACTAAGAATGCGAGCTCAATGTGCGGGGCAACCCCAGGCTCACTAGCTGAGTTCCATGTGCGGGGACCCCAGGCTCCGTATCGTGTGGGTATTGGGTAGTGTTTAGTGCCGATCGGTCTGAAATGTTATACCATTCAGCGAAGGGCGTAAACACCTACAAAATGTGAATTGATTGAATTGATAGTAGCTTGGCTACTCTTGTCTTGTCCCGATAAATTGTTCCCTTGTACAAATTGTCTTGCCATGTTTTAATTGTGCACTCATGTTATAACTGCCATGTCATGCATACTAAACTGCTAGGTTGCTAGTTGCCTTACTTTCAGTTTCCTTGCCCAAGTCTTTTTAGACTTGCTGACATGTGCCCCTTTACTCTTTTGGGTGACACATGTTAGATCCCGAGCCCGAGTACCTTGTTGAGGACGAGGTGTTTGCTGACGCCGAGCCCGAGCTTGTGTTTGACGGGGAGTACGTGGACACTGGGGACCAGTCCTAGTGTCTTCGTTGTGTTTTACTTTTGTTAGACAGTTGTTTTGTTATCGGTGCGTAGCACCCATACTTTGTTATGTCGTTTCTTTTGTTGGCCTTGTTCTGGGCCTTAGACTCTTTTCTTTTAGCCTGGTGGCTTTTCTGGATGTTGAACTTATTTTTCTTGTTGGACAATGTATGAGATGTGAGATTTTATTTCAGTCTCTCCTTGTGTTATTATTGTTATTCTGTTGTGGTTACAGGGACCTGCTTATGTATTATTGACGCTTATCGGGTTTGGGGCTTCACAGCTCCACTCCCGTGCGGACCTTTTTCACGTCTCGCCTCCATTTTAGGGAAGCGGGTCGTGACAGGGCAACCCTGGCTCACTTGCTGGGCTCATGTGCAGGGACCCTGGCTTGTTTACGTGTGGGATGGGGTAAGGGTTAAGCGGCCATTCAACTGGGAGTCTGCCCTATCAGCAACTGCAGTTGTAAGGCGTAAACTCTGGGGTGGGGTAGTGTTTAGTGCCGATCGGTGTGAATGATGTACCATTCAGCTGAAGGGCGTAAACATCTACAAACAACAATGAAACGTGAATAGTGTTTAGTGCCGATCGGTGTGAATGATGTACCATTCAGCTGAAGGGCGTAAACATCTACAAACAACGTGAAATGATTGAGATTGTTAGTAGCTTGGCTACTCTTGTCTTGTCCCGATAATTGTTCTCTTGTACTTATTGTCTCGCCATGTCTTGCTTGTGCACTCATGTTATAACTGCCATGTCATGCATACTATAACTGCTAGGTTGCTAGTTTACCTTCCTTTCAGTTTCCTTGCTCAAGTCTTTCCAGACTTGCTGACATGTGCCCCTTTCTCTTTGGGTGTCGCATGTTAGTTGCCGAGCCAGAGCTTGTTGCATAGGACGTTGTGTTTGCTGAGGAGGAGTCTTGTGAACACCGGTGACTTGTTGAGTTTCCCTTTATGTTTTAGGATTCCTGTTAGTTGTCGGTGCGTGGCACCCTTGTATGTATGTTATTCCTTGTTGGCCATGTTTAGGCCTTAGACTCTTTTTCCTTTAGCCTGGTGGCTTTTCTGCGATATTGTAATTTGTTTATGGACATTTGGAGATTCAATAAAATGTCGTCTCATTTCCTTATTATCATTGTTGTTTCGTTTCGCTTTGCAAGGACTTGCCATAATAAGTGTTTTTTACGCTTATCAGACTTGGAGCTTCACAGCTTCAAGTTTGTGCGGACCTTCTCACGTCTCGCCTCCACATTTTTGGGAAGCGGGGCGTGACAATGGGTTTTAATGTATTTGGCTTTTCATCTTCCTCATAATCAAAATAAATAAAACTCCAAAAACCCTTCAAATCCTGTCTCTTGAGCTGCTGGTCATGAATATAAGATGAAGAGTCACATTCAGCTTCGAATTCTGATCAAAATCAAGTCCAAATTCATCAAAATCCATCAAGAAACGCATCCAATATGCTTTAAAGAACATTGCGGGTCTGTTCTTGTGCTTTCCGGTCGGATCTGGGCGGGCGCTCGCCCGCAAACTGCATCAAAACCCGCGTGCGCTTGGAGGCTGTTGGGGGCCGGGTCGCGCTGCTTAGCAGCCCGACCCGCGGGCTGGGAACGGAAAGCTCCCGCTCGAATGAGCGGGAGCTGCTTGCTGCGCGCGCGTTTCTTTTTTTTTTCTTTTTTTCTTTTTTCCTTCTCAGCACGCCCACGGGCCGGCCCGCTGGGCCTTTTCATTTATTTATTATTATTTTTAATTGTTTTTAATTGTTTTTTGCTTTTTTGCTTTTTCTCTTTGAACTGTTTGGCTTCTAAAAATTGTAGAAAATTCATCCGAGCTCCGAAAAATATGAATGAACAGCCGTTGGAATCGTGGGCTCGAGTACTTCTCTGAAAAATATAAAGAAGCACAAATTAGTTCACAAAAATTGATAATTGTGCAAATTATGAGATTAGGCTCTAATATCATATGATTTTCTGAATATAACTTTACTAGAGCTATTTTAACACGTACGTATGCACAAATTGGGTCCAATGAGGGGAAAATAACGTAATATTATGCTGAAATCAATACAAAACACCAAAAATATCATGGGATGAATCTCGGATTTATCAAGATTTTTAAGAGATTTTTTGGAGCCCGAAACATGGAGTTTGAAATAGCCCTGTCAACGAATTATTCGGATTTAATTGCACTGTTCAAATCCCAAGATTAAGCCCGTGCTAGGCGGCCTAGCTTCTAGAGGCCCAGCGAAAGTCACGCGCTTGAAAAACACCCTAGAGGTGGGTGAATAGGGTGTGTGGCACAAATTTAAAAACAATCACAATCACATAGATAATCAGACATAGATATTTTTAACGGAGTGGCTCCCTACCAAAACTCCGACCCCAAGACCTATGAGGATTTCACTCAATAAAACTGATCACACTTACGTGTAGTAATCTCACCATACAAAGATATAGTTCAAGAGTTAAAGCGTAGAGATAGCTTCAGAGTAAAGCTATTCACAATACAATCCCACAATAAAAACGGATTAAATTATCTTTAATACTGCGGTGAAAAATCAGACGGATATCGCCGTGATAAAGTTTGTGAGATTTTGATCGCGTGGGTGCAAACGATTTGCTGATCCGATGTCTGGATTGGAAGATATAGTCTTCTAAAGATGACTGCGCGAATCTGAATTCTGCAGTGGCTGATCTGTAGAAAAACGCTCGAACTGAGTATGATCATGTGGACTGAGCAATAGATACTATCAACGTTGTGAAGAGCATGAAGATGTGGTCGTGTGGGCCTAAATGGTGAGTCGATCCGACGTCTGGATCAGGAGATATGGACGTTTGAAGTTGACTGCACAATCAAAAACAGATTTCACGAATCTGAACACTTTGTATCTTGCTGTGGATCAACTCCTCCACTGGATTGAAACTTGAAGAGAGAACTTGAAGATGGTGTTGTGACCCTTGCCGTGAGATGTATGGAGTTGCAGCAACAACAAAAAAACAAGGTGCTTTGATGATTGAAGGAGGAGCACTTGCGTTTTTTTACAAAGGAAGACGCAACACACACAAAAAACTCAGCAAGAAAAACTTATGTTTATTTTTTTGTATGATAGTCGCACAAAACGAAACTCAAAAGGGGTCTTGTTTTCTTTTCTTTTTTGGTTTTATATTTGACAGGAGGAAAAAATTTTGTGCGTTGAAAATTATTTGTGCTTTCAAAATTTTTGGTGCATTCAAAATCTTTTTACTTTCAAAATTTTTGGTGCATTCAAAATATTGGCACGTTCACCCTTATTTTCTTTGTTTTTTAAAAAATGCGGCTGCAAAAAGATTGTAATGAAGAGTATTTCAAAAAACAGAGCCCCTTTTTTTGTTGCTTCTATCACATAGTGCGTGATAATGGAATAAGGATTTTTATTTTGAGTGTTTCCTTTTTTGCACCAATGTCCACATACAATCTCTCTCTTGCAACCAAAATTTATTTTGCACTTTTTCCCCTTGAAATCACTTAATGAAAGATGTTAGTCACACATGACTTGTTTATCATCATCAAAATTAAATCGTATGACCTAGTTAGTAGACTAACTAGGCTAACAATCTCCCCCTTTTTATGATGGCAAACAAGTCTGGAAAAATTGAGAAATGATATTAAAGAGCAAGTCATATAGTGCGCATGATTATAAACATCATACAAAGCTCCCCCTATCGATGTGCTCTCATGAAAAGTTGTGACAGGCTCCCCCTCAAAATATGCATCTCTCCCCCTTGCGCATTATTTTTCTACTCTCCTCCTTTTGCCATTAATCAAAAAGACTATAAAAATAAATTGAAGACGTTAAGAATGAGACATGAAACAAGTTTAGCATACTGAAGAAACAAGAATTGATGACGATGCTCATATTAATGCTTTTTCCTACGAACTTAAAGTATAACAAATGTCATGAGCATACGGTCGATGTAAGAAATATAACAAGAAGATGTATTATGAAACACTTTGACAATATGAAGGGTGCTTAGAAACTAGGAGATCAAAATAAAACATTATCTAATACAATTTGTGAGCCTTCTTTGCTATGGAATAATCAATAAGTAATGTGTAGGGAGACACCAAACAAGGAATAGCATGATGCTAAATTTCGGGTCCTTTGGAATTAAGATGCGCTAAGTGATTACTTCATCTACCATATTTCATACGCATTGCTCAACAAACCCCCGAAATCCGGTTACTAGCCGCCGGTATCAAATGTCGCATATTTGAAGATGTTAAGCTAATCCCATTCCTTTTTATTGCTCATTGCAATTTTTTTATACATTATAATTACAATGTTGGTGTCTCAGAATAGTGACATATGAAGGCATCGACATATTCGGCTCCTACTAAATAATTTTCCATAGAGATTTAAGCACACAAAATTGTAAGGATAAAAAATAAATCCAAAAACTTTAGAATCTAAGCACATCCAATTGTCTCCATAGTTTATAAGACTCAATCATTCTAATTGATCATACAATTTGGCATGCTTACGAGTTTCACTTTTTCATTAATAATTCAAGCATGTGGAGTTTACAATAATATAGTGCATCATCATCAAAATCATTTTAATGTTTCTAAGATGTCTAACAAGGTTCATATCAAATTCTCAACTAAAATCAATAATAGTTATGACGACCATGCATGCACATACAAAGAATGATCAAACCCATGTTGAGATGAAATAGTGTGTAATATGTGTAGCTTAGATACAATATTTAAGCATGTGTATGTGCATGGATATGCATGCTAATGCTCAATTAATGACATAATCCCCAACTCCCTTCGAATGAATCAAAATTGTTTTTGGTTTAAGGGTTTGGTGAATATGTCCGCTAATTGTTTTTCGGTATCAATATATCCTAAAGAGATATCTTTCTTATCAACACGATCTCTAAGGAAGTGGTGACGAATATCAATATATTTTGTCCTAGAGTGTAGAATATGATTTTTAGATAGATTTATAGCACTCTTGTTGTCACACCAAATGGTTGTAGGTTGGAAAGTAAGATCGTAGTCTCTGAGGGTTTGTCTCATCCATAGAATTTGAGCACAACAACAACCTGCTGAAACATATTCGGCTTCGGTTGTACTCAATGCTATGGAGTTTTTCTTCTTGGAAAACCATGAAACAAGAGACATACCTAGTAGTTGGCACGTGCCCGTGGTACTCTTACGATCGGTCTTACTTCCGGCAAAATCCGCATCACAATATCCTACAAGCTCAAATGAGTGGAACAATGATAGCATAAACCAAAATCTAAGGTCTCTTTAACATATCGAATTATTCGTTTAACCAAAAAAAGATGAGATTCTTTTGGACAAGATTGAAACCTAGCACATAAACATACACTAAACATTAAATCAGGCCTACTAGCTGTCAAATATAATAGGCTACCAATCATACCTCAGTACAAGCGTCTATCCACTTTCTTTCCATTTTCGTCTTTATCCATTGTTGTCGTCGTTGACATAGGAGTAGAGCATTACTTAGCATTTTCAAGACCAAACTTCTTCACCAACTCCTTTGCATATTTTGCTTGATTGATGAAAATTCCGTCCTCACATTGTTTGATTTGCAAACCAAGCATGAATGTAAGTTCACCCATCAAGCTCATCTCAAATTCCCTAGACATACATGTAGCAAATTCCTCACACAGTAGATTGTTAGTAGCACCAAAAACGATATCATCAACATATATTTGTACTACAAGTAGATCTTTACGTTAATGTTTAATAGAGTTTTATCCACCATTCCCATGGAAAAATTATTTTCAAGCAAAAATTTACTAAATCGCTCATACCAAGCTCTGGGAGCTTGTTTGAGCCCATATAAAGCACGTTTAAGCTTGAAAACATAGTCCGGGTGGATGGAGTCTTCAAACCTAGGAAGTTGTTTGACATAGACTTCCTTAGATAAAACTCCATTCAAAAAGGCACTCTTGACGTCCATTTGAAAGAGTTTGAATTTCATGAAACTATCAAATGCTAAAAGCATCCTAATTGCTTCCAATCTTGCGACGGGAGCAAAGGTTTCGTCAAAATCAATCCCTTCCTCTTGGTTATAACCATGGGCGACTAATCTAGCTTTATTACGCACAACATTTTCCATTTCGTCAAGTTTGTTTCTAAATACCCATTTAGTGCCTATAATTGTTTGATTTTTTTGGTTTAGAAACAAGTTCCCAAACTTGATTCCTATCAAATTGTGACAATTCCTCCTGCATTGTCATAATCCAATAGGAATCTTCTAAAGCACTATCAACATTTTTAGGCTCCAAAATGGATATAAATGCAAAGTTAACCATCAAATTAAAGCTACTTCTAGTGCGTATACCTTCCGTCGTTTCTCCAAGGATTTGGTTCTTTGGATGATCCTTCTTGAAGCGCCAATCCTTAGGAAGATCTTGTGATGACGTAGTAGCTTCTGCTTCTTTTGGTACAACATCATTGTTATTCTCTTGTTCATTGGAATTGCTAGTGTTTATCTCCAGTCCATCCAAGCCACATGCAATATCTGAAGATTCTGCAGTACTAGAAGATTCATTAATAGCACTTTTCTCGTCAAATTTCACATGCACAGTTTCTTGAATAGTAAGCGTTCTTTTGTTAAATACTCGATAAGATTTGCTATGTGGTGAGTAGCCAACAAAAATACACTCATCGGATTTTGCATCAAATTTATCCAGATTTTCGCCTACTTTCAGAATATAGCACTTGCATCCAAATGGTTTTAAATGTGATAAGTTGGAAGTCAACTCTCTATAAAGCTCATAAGGTGTTTTCTTCAAAATGGGTCTAATGGACACATGATTTAAAATGCAGCAAGAGGTATGTATGGCTTCAGCCCAAAAATATAAAGGCAATTTGTAATCATGAATCATGGTCCTAGCCATTTCTTGCAAAGTACGGTTTTTCCTCTCAACCACCCCAATTTGTTGTGGTGTCCTCGGGGCAGAAAAATTATGTGAATAACCTTTTAAAATGCAAAAATCATCAAAGCTAGTATTAACAAACTCTCCTCCATGATCACTTCTAACTTTGTCAATTGAAACACCTTTTTCATTTTCAATCTTTTTACAAAACATTTTAAAAACATCAAAAGTTTCATGTTTGTGTGTCAAAAAAATAAACCCAAGTGAAACATGAAAATTCATCGATAATAACAAAGCAATAATGCATGCCACCTAAACTAGCAACCTTTGTGGGTCCAAATAAATCCAAATGTATTAGTTGCAATGGCTTAGAAGTAGTTACAACGTTTTTAGGATTGAAACTACTTTTATGTTGCTTACCTAGTTGACATGCATCACAAAGCTTATCCCGATCAAAGCTAATTTGAGGTAAACCTCTCACCAGTTTCTTTCGAGCAAGCTTTGAGATCAGGTCCATGACGGTATGGCCGAATCCTCGATGCCAAAGCCAACTAGTCTCATGTGATGCAACTAAACATTTTAGATTATTTGAATCAATAAGTTTGATAGTGTAGATGTTATTATAAGATGTACCCTTGAAAAGAATATCATCACCCTTCAAAATATATACTTTGCCATTTTCGAAATGCACCTTAAGGCCTATAGAGTATAGCTGACTCACAGTTAAGAAATTATGTGCCAAACCATCAACAAGATTAACATTCTCAATAACCAAAAGAGGATGCTTACCAATGTTATCTTTACCCAAGATTTTGCACTTCTTTCCATCTCCAAGAATAACCGTCCCTCCATCTTTTCTTGATAGCGTTGTGAAGAGGGATTCGTTGCCCGTCATGTGGTTCGAGCAACCGCTATCAAGGTACCAAATGCTGTCATTTTCCACTTGAAGATGCACCTTTTCGTTTCCAGCCATAAAGCAAGTTCCAGTATTGTTGTTCCAGTCATCATCTGAGGAGAGCTCCTCTACGTCATTTTCTCCCCGCGTAGCCACCATTCCTCGCTTTGATGTCCTCTTTTCTCCATCACCAGTCTTTTCCTTTCCTTTTACTTTCAGAAGTGGACATTCTGCTTTCATGTAGTCCTCTCTTGTTGCATCTGAAACACTGAGGTGCAGAACTTTCTTCATCATTTACTTCATTTTTCTTGGTTCTCCAAATGATTCATGTCCTTCTTTTGTTGTTTTTCATGAATTTCAAAAATTTTCTTGTAACAAGAGCCACAATTTCATCGTCTGATTCATTCATCTCCTCCTTGAGCATTTTGGAGACTTGAAAAGCTAAATTCTTTTCCTTTGTTTCCTCCTTCTTAGATTTCTCTTCCATCTTTGGCGTGCTATCATTGGCCATCTTCAATTGAACCTCATAAGCCATTAATTTTCCTATTAACTTCTCGAAACTGATAGCTGCCAAGTCTTGTGTTTCTTCGATCGCCGTCCTCTTTTGAATCCAATCGCTAGATAAGGAGTATAAAATATTTCCAACCAAATCTTCCTCTGGGATGTCCTTCCCTAAGGATTTCAATGGATTGGCGATATCTGCAAAACGAGAAAACATAGCATCAATAGACTCATCAGGCATCATAGCAAAATTTTCATATTTCTGTAATAACATTCTAATACGATTTTTCTTAACTTCACTAGTTCCCTCATGAGTTACTTCAAGTCTCGTCCAAATATCCTTAGCAGTAGAACAAGAACTAATGCGGTTAAATTCAGTTTTACTAAGACCACAATACAAAATGCTCATGGCCTTAAAGTTTAGATTTTGTAACCTATCATTTTCTTTTTGCTGCTCAGGAGTGGGTTTATCAAATAGTGTAAAGCCTTCACTGATTATTTTCCATAATGCCATATCGATACCTTTGATGTGTATGGACATACGTTGTTTCCAGTCACTATAGTCTGTGCCATCAAATAGAGGTGATCTAAGATACGACTGTCCTTCTCTTTGATTGTGCGTGTCATATGAGTATGTGTGCAGAATTTGTGCCATAGGATCGAAATTTCACTAGACTTTGAGTCTAAAAGGAATCCCGCTCTGATACCAATTGAAAAACACCCTAGATGGGGGTGAATAGGGTGTGTGGTACAAATTTAAAAACAATCACAATCACATAGATAATCATACACAGCTATTTTTAATGGAGTGGCTCCCTGCCAAAACTCCAACCCAAGACCTATAAGGATTTCACTCAATAAAACTGATCACACTTATGGGTAGTGATCTCATCGTACAAAGATATAGTTCAAGAGTTAAAGCACATAGATATCTTCAAAGTAAAGCTATTCAAAATACAATCCCACAATAAAAACAGATTCAAATAGCTTTAATACTGCAGTGAAAAATCAGAGTGATATCACCGTGATAAAGTTTGTGAGATTATGATCTCGTGGGCGCAAACGATTCGCTGATCCGATGTCTGTATTAGAAGATATAGTCTTCGGAAGATGACTGCACGAATCTGAATTCTGCAGTGGCTGATTTGTAGAAAAACGCCTGAACTAAGTACGATCCTGTGGACTGAGCAATGGATACTATCACCGTTGCGAAGAGCATGAAGATGTGGTCGCGTGGGCGCAAACGGTGAGTCGATCCGACGTCTGGATCAGGAGATATGGACATTTGAAGTTGACAACACGATCAAAAACAGATTTCACGAATCTGAACACTTTGTATCTTGTTGTGGATCAAATCCTCCTCTGGATTGAAACTTGAAGAGAGAACTTGAAGATGGTGTTGTGACCCTTGCCGTGAGATGTATGGAGTTGCAGCAACAACAAAAAAACAAGGTGCCTTGATGATTGAAGGAGGAGCACTTGCGTTTTTTTTACAGAGAAAGACGCAACACACAAAAAAAACTCTGCAAGAAAAACTTCTGTTTATTATTTTGTATGACAGCCGCACAAAAAGAAACTCAAAAGGGGTCTTGTTTTCTTTTTTTTTTGGTTTTATATTTGACAGGAGGTGCACCAAAAAAACAAAAGATGTTGTAAACTTGGTGGCTACGGAATCCATAGCCCTGTATTTATAGCAATATGGTTACATAATGGGTGGATACCCAATAACAAGTTGGGCCTCCAAAAGCCCGTTTATAACACTTTCCCTTATCCATCCATTGGTGTAAGCCGTAATGAACGCTTCAGGATTCATAGAGCTTATCTGATCATGGGTCTATGGATACTTCTGGATCCTAAGTTAAAGAGCACTTGCCTCGTTAAAACCTTTGCCAAGGAAAACCCAGTGGGAAAAACTAGTGGCTAAGGGAAAAGAGTACAAGTCTCTGTAACTTCCACTGGTCGATGGATAACATCAGAGGTGGATACTTCTGGATCCAGAATTGATGTGGTTTCCTCGTTAATACCTTTGGCTATGGAAAACCCAGTGGAAAAAACCAGTAGCCAAGGAAAAAGAGTACAACGTGACATTAACTCCCCCTGAAACGTACAAGCTTCAGGCTTGTAAATCTCTCAACTGTCTCATCCCAATTCCTAGTACAAGTTTTCTAAATGTACTGTGATGTAAAGCTTTAGTAAATAGATCTGCCAGGTTGTTACAAGACTATATCTGCTGGATGTCGATCTGGTTGTCTACTTGTTGTTCATGCGTCCAGAAGAGCTTGGGAAAAATGTGCTTCGTCTGTCACCTTTGATGTAGCCACCTCGTAGTTGAGCGATGCATGCAGCATTGTCTTCATACATGGTGGTTGGTCCAAGATCTCCCGTCTTCAGGTCGGTGGTCTTGAGGATGTGGTGGATGACTGATCGAAGCCAAAAGCATTCTCCGCTAGCTTCATGGATCGTTATGAGCTCGAAGTGGTTGGATGAGGTCGCTGTCGAAGTCTGCTTCACATATCTCCATGAGATGGCCATCCCACCGTATGTGAACACGAAACTGGTCTAGGACTTTGCGGTGTGTGAGTCGGACCTGTATCCTACATTTGCATAACCGACTAAGTCGGAGGATACACCTTTCTTGAAGTATAGTCCCAGATCCACAAACCCTTGGAGGTAGCGCAGAAGGTGCTGAACTGTATATGGCTAGTAGGTTAACTGTGAATGCTATATCGGGACGCGTGCAGTTTGCCAGGTATAGGAGTGCTCCAATCGCACTTAGGTAGGGTACTTCAGGACCCAGTACTTCCTCCCCCTCTTCCAGCAGTCGGAAGGGGTCTGTGTTAACATCCAATGATCTGACGACCATTGGTGTGATGAGCGGATGACATTTGTCCATAAGGAAGTTGTTTAGAAACTTCTTCGTGTATGTCGATTGGTATAACAGGATTCCTCCACTCAAGTGTTCAATTTGTAAGCCTAGGCAGAACTTCGTTCTGCCAAGGTCTTTCATCTCAAAAGTCTGTGTGAGACTCTTAGATATCTCACCTATCTCTTCAGGAGATCCGATGATGTTAAGGTCGTCTACGTAAATGGCTATGATTACGAATCATGTTCCCTTTGCTCTTATAAAGATGCAAGGGCAGACTTCATTTGTTGTGAATCCTTGTTGCACTAGGAATTCACTGAGTTTGTTATACCACATTCTACCTGACTATTTTAGACCATACAGTGATCTTTGGAGTTTGACAGAATAGACATCCCGAGGTCTTTATGTCATTTTAGTCGGTAGTTTATATCCGTCTGGGATTCTCATATAGATATCCTTATCTATATTTCCATATAGGTATGCAGTCACAACGTCCATAAGCTGCATATCCAGGCCTTCCTTTGTAGATAGGCCAATGATGAAACGGAAGGTGATCGCCTCCATGACCGAGGAATAGGTATCGTCATAGTCTATTCCTGGTCGTTGGGAAAACCTTGTGTAACAAGGCGCGCTTTGTAGCACACGATCTCATTATTCTCGTTTCTTTTTCTCACGAATACCCATTTATATCCCACGGGTTTAACACCTTTTGGTGTTACATGTCCAAAAACTTTGCACTTCGAGAGTGAGTCCAGCTCTACTCCTATAGCCTCCTTCCACTTTGGCCAATCCTCTCTGCGTTTACATTCTGCTAGAGAGCGTGGATCGGTCTTATCGTCGTATTCAGTGACGTGAGTGGCAATAACGAGTGCGAAGTGATCATCAATGATTGTGCTTTTTCTATCCAGTACCTCCCCAGTACGTACATAGTTTAATGATATTTCTCCTACATTTTCCTCTTCAGGGGTTTTTAGGAGGGGAGAGGTATCTGGGATGAGCTCAGCATCCTGTGGTGGTATCCTTATCATTGCTCCAGGACTTTTCCCTCTTCCGAGGGTTTTTATCTTTGGAGCCTGGGGGTCGTCCTCTCTTTTGTTGAGGTACGGCTGCTTCTACTGCAAGTGGATTGCATCCATCTTTGGGTATGTCAATCCTACCTGGCGTATTTGCAGCAGGGACGTGTGATCTGACAATCTTCTGGTTGTCAGGGAATTTTTCCGGTAAAATGTGAACTGTATTTTGTATTTGAAGGATCTTCAGGATCTCGTCTTCACATTGGTTTGTACGCGGATCAAAATGGGATAAAGTTTTGGTATCCCATGAAATGGTCTTTGAAGCTTCTGGCTTCTTTGTGTCAATGCCTAGTTTAGGAAAAGTGTTTTCGTCAAACTCACAATCTGCTAGACGTGCCTTAAAGGCTTCCCCCGTTAGGGGTTCCAGGTATCTAATGATCGATGGTTAGTCGAAACCAATGTAGATACCTAGTCACCATTGAGGACCCATCTTGGTCCTCTGCGGTGGTGCTATGGGGACATAGACAGCACATCCGAATCTCCTCAGGTGAGAGATATCCGGCGGGTTCCCATATGCAAGCTGCATCGGAGAATAAGATTGACTCCCTGACGGTCGTAATCTTATTAACGATGCAGCGTGCAAGATGGCATGTCCCCATGCATTTACCGACAACTGGCATTGCATCAACAATGGACGGGCAATCCATTGTAGTCTCTTTATAAGAGATTCGGCTAACCCGTTCTGGGTGTGAACATGAGCTACATGATGTTCAACTTCTATGCCGGTTGCTTGGCAGTAGTCTAGGAAGACTTGTGATGTGAATTCCCCAGCGTTGTCCAGACGCAGTTTTTTGATCTGGTTATCTGGGAAATATGCCCGCAACTTTATGATTTGTGTCAGTAGCTTTGCAAAGGCTACGTTGCGAGTGGACAGGAGGCACACATACGACCATTTGGAAGATGCATCAATCAGTACCATGTAGTACCGAAATGGTCCACTTACAGGGTGAATAGGCCCGTAAATGTCTCCATGTATTCTCTCTAGAAAGCTCGGAGACTTAGAGTCCACCTTTAGGGGGGATGGTCTCATAATCAATTTCCCTTTGTGACAAGGGGGCAAGGAGATGCACCCTTTCGAAGTAGCTTCAGGCTTTTCGAGTTAATTCCACGGGATTGGGATATTATGCGGCGCATCATATTCCTTCCAGGGTGTCCTAGTTGGTTATGCCAGAGTTGGAATTCTGGTTGATTGTCGCACTTCTGGTTCTCGAGTGTGTTTGCTTCCATTGCTCTTATCCTTGTATGGTAGAGACCCGACGGGAGTCCCTCAAAATGCTCAACAGTGGTTTTAGCACCGTTTCTATGAGACGTTACATACAAGAATTCTCTATTTTTTTACTCGCCGTTTCAAGGTGGTATCCGTTTAAACGGATATCTTTAAAGCTTAACAGATTTCTATGAGAGCTAGGGGAGAAAAGTGCATCTTTTATTAGTAGTTGTGTTTTGTTGGGGAGCATAAAATGTGCTTCCCCTGATCCTTCAATAATTCCTGATTGACCGGATATTGTATTCACGGTTCCATCGTATTTATCGATGCTTTTGAAAAAGCAGATGTCTTGGAGGATCGTGTGCGTGGAGGCACTGTCCACTAGGCATTTATAATCCATCTAATTTTAAGAGAAAAACATCGCAGTACACACAAGAAGAGATATACTACTAATAATTATTCAATGTCTGAAAAGTTCATCCAACATGCTAGAAATCAAACAAGCAGATAGTAAATTGTTTTTCAAAAATTCAATGCATAGGAAATAGATAATGCCTCAGTCGAGCAGGCCATCGTTTGAGAAGTCCTCAGCGATGAACCTGATTGGTGCCAGGTCTTCTTGTTCCACCAGGTTTGTCTCAGTTTGCTTCTGGCTCACTTTGTACAAGTCCTGTAGGTGGCGTGGAGTCTGACAATTCCTGGACCAGTGTCCAGTCATGCCACACTGGTGGCACTTATCTTCCCAGTCCTTTATGGGGATAGATGTCTGGCCGTCGTCCTTTCTCTTCCACACATTTTTCTTCTTTTCCTCATTGTTGGTTCTTGGAGGGGGTCCTCTAGCATGCTTCTTCATTGCCTTACCCTTCTGAGGTTTGCCTTTGAAGTTGCTCCTCTTCTTCTGGGAGGAGCAGTGATGCACTTCAGGCGCAAGAGCAGTGCCTGTAGGGCGTGAGTTATGGGTGGCCAGGAGGAGGTCTCTATTCTGCTCTGCCATCAGAAGGCATGAGAGAAGCTCTGAGTATTTCGTGAAGTTTGGTTCATGATACTGTTGCATTAGTATAACATCCTTCTCGTGGAAGGATGTATACGTCTTCTCTAACATGCGCTCCTCCGTCACCTTCTCACCACACAACTTCAGGCGTGAGATGATACTAAAAAGTGCCGAGTTGTACTCGGAAATAGACTTAAAGTCTTGGAGACGGAGGTTCTCCCATTCATATCGCGCTCGGGGAAGTATAACATCTCTTTGATGTTTATACCTGTCCTCGAGGGCGGTCCATAACTCATAAGAGTCTTCCACCGTGAGGTACTCGGCCTTCAGGGTCCGATCGATATGGCGCTGATATAGATAATTGCTTTCGCTTTATCTATATTAGAAACCTTATCGCCTACAGCGATGGCATGGCTCAATTCCTGTGCACGCAGATGGAATTTTATGTCCAACTGCCAGCTTAAATAGTTCTTGCCTGTAGCATCCAATACGTCAAAATCGACGCTCGTAATTTTGGCCATTATCTCTCTAGCATGTTTAAAGATAAGCAATAATTAGATATTTTTAAAGAAAAAATAAATAATTAAGCATTTCAGACATAGATATCTGCTGTGTGGGTCGGCTAATCACCATATTAATTACAGTCCATACAGTCCCAAAAAGAATGAAAGTACAACTTGGGAACCCCCCTGGGGGCCCTATTCTTCTGGAATGGATCTTCATCTTCCTGAGGCATCCGCCAGTCTTGTAATTTTACAAAAATATCCTCACTACATTTTTCTCTCAAAAAAATAAAATAATGCAAGGGAAATAATGGTGATAACTAGCCGATCCAAAACCACTGCAAATATAAACATTCGTGGCAGGCAGAAAAAATGCAGCATGCATTTAATCATCAGAGGCAATTTAGTCATTACAGGCAATTATTCATCGCAGGCAGTTTATAATGGAAATGAAAATTTTTCGTTTAATAATTATTGGACCACTGGGCAACGTCATACACCGTTAGGTTAGTTGATTAACGGCAGAGTGGTCGCATGATCTTCCTAATTATTAAACGATGATAATCAGATAATCCAGCCAAAATGCGGTGAATTAAAAATGTGTAATTTATCCAGATTTTTAACGAAAAAAGAAATCATAATTAAATCTGAAAATCAATCGAAAAATAGAAAATTTTTGTGGTCAAACCAGTTAGGGTTTTTGGTCGCGTGAGTTGCCGCTTCTGGCAGCTAGGGTTTCTGGACACGCGCGCACACGGGGGACCGCTGTAGGCGGCGGGGCCCGTCCGCTGCTACTGGCGGCGGCGCAAGGCGGTCTGCCGATGTGGGCGGCAGTAGTCCCGCCGCTGCGGGCGGCGGAAACAGCCCGCCGCTGCAGGCGGCGGGGGAGGCCCCGCCTTCGCAGGCTGTGGGGGAGGCCCGCCGCTTCCAGCGGCGGGGTCGCCCGCCACTGAGAGCAGCGGCGATTGCCGCACGCCGCTTCGAGCGACGGCGGTGATCGGCGGGATGGGGGTTCGCTTGACGGCTTCCGGACGCGTAGCGAAGAAGGATCCCCTTAGGGTTTAGTAGTTTTTGGGGAAGAAGATGATAAAAATCCGATTTTTATTGGGAAAATCCATTTTTAATCTTCAAAAAAAGCGTTTTTTATTGTAAAAAGTTAATTTTTAACAATAAAAACGTTGATTTTTCATTAAACAATCGATCCAAAAATTTGGATCTAGACATATGCGCATACGATTTAGATCTAGGGAAAAGAATTACCTCTAGATCCTACCCGCCGGATCTAGCGACGTTCGGTGAAGAAAGCCCGTTCGCGTCGCGTTCATCCGTCGGCAGAGGTTCGGCTCAGCCTCGAGCTTGCTGATAACGTGTTGTAAACATGGTGGCTACGGAATCCGTAGCCATGTATTTATAGTAATAGGATTACATAATGGGTGGATGTCAAATAACAAGTTGGGCCTCCTAAAGCCTGTTTATAACAAAAGAAAATTTTTTGTGCGTTGAAAATTTTTTGTGCATTCAAAATTTTTGGTGCATTCAAAATTGTGGTGCGTTCAAAATCTTTATGCTTTCAAAATTTTTGGTGCATTCAAAATATTGGTGTGTTCACCTTTTTTTCCTTTGTTTTTTAAAAAATGCGGCTGTTTCAAAAAATTTTCCTTTGTTACATAATGGGTGGATGTCAAATAACAAGTTGGGCCTCCTAAAGCATGTTTATAACAAAAGAAAATTTTTTGTGCGTTGAAAATTTTTTGTGCATTCAAAATTTTTGGTGCATTCAAAATTGTGGTGCGTTCAAAATCTTTATGCTTTCAAAATTTTTGGTGCATTCAAAATATTGGTGTGTTCACCTTTTTTTCCTTTGTTTTTTAAAAAATGCGGCTGTTTCAAAAAATTTTCCTTTGTTACATAATGGGTGGATGTCAAATAACAAGTTGGGCCTCCTAAAGCCTGTTTATAACAAAAGAAAATTTTTTGTGCGTTGAAAATTTTTTGTGCATTCAAAATTTTTGGTGCATTCAAAATTGTGGTGCGTTCAAAATCTTTATGCTTTCAAAATTTTTGGTGCATTCAAAATATTGGTGTGTTCACCTTTTTTTCCTTTGTTTTTTAAAAAATGCGGCTGTTTCAAAAAATTTGGTGCATTCAAAATATTGGTGCGTTCACCCCTTTTTCTTTGTTTTTTAAAAAATGCGGCTGCAAAAAGATTGAAATGAAGAGTATTTCAAAAAACAGAGCCCCATTTTTTTTTGTTGCTTGTATCACATATTGCGTGATAATGGGATAAGGATTTTTATTTTGAGTGTTTCCTTTTTTGCACCCATGTCCACATACAATTTCTCTCTTGCAACCACAATTTATTTTGCACTTTTTCCCATTGAAATCACTTAATGAAAGATGTTAGTCACACGACTTATTTGTCATCATCAAAATTAAATCGTACGACTTAGTTAGTAGACTAACTAGGCTAACAACGTGCTCGACACGTGATTGCGGCTGTGTGCGAAGCGCGAAGGGTAGTGGAGAGTGATGTGCCGTGGACACGCGTCGTTCATCCACGAGTAACCGCCTGATCGAGCGGTCGTCGTCGACGGGCGCTAAGCAGCGCGAGGCACGAGAGCTGGCATACACATGGTACGATTTGGTGTCTCCCACCCAGCTTCCGACGGACGAGAAGCTCCAGCCCGCTTGAAAGCTGATTATAAACTGGATTCGGATCCGATTCCGGTCCATTTTACGCACAAACCAGTAAGGCTATATGTACGTGTTTTGTCTAGTTTTTTATGCAATCCTTGAGAGATCTTTGAGTGGTTTTCTTTGTAAAGTTAACGGCTACATGTAGGATATACAGAGAGCAAAGTGAGGGCTTTGGGGGCTTAGTTGAGAGGGTTTCTCCATAGTTTTTTCTCTGATTCAGTAGCGGGTTTAGTTGTTTCCCTTCAACCAAAGTCATAACGTGTAATCCAAAGTTATTGAAGCATTAGTGATCTCTTCAACTGGATGTACACCAAGTATTGGATTGAACCAGTATAAATCTTGGGTGTTATGTGCGCGATTTCTTTTGCTTTGTTTTAACGTCATATTATTACTTGTGTTGCGGGTTTTGCAACGAATCTTCGTCTGCTTTTTTCGTTGCCACAAAGATCCAAAAAATTTCTGTTGGGTTATCGATCGAGGTGGTCGTCATCTCTCATCTCACCAACAACTGGTATGAGAGCCCAACACGGTTGTGAAATTCGGGGAAGCATAGAATTTGGATAACCAGTAGTTTATTTGATTTAATATTTACAACAAGAACCTTATTTACACGAGGAAAACCTAGGACATTCACAAATAAAATTGCTTAATAAATGAATTCATTAACCAGCCGAGGAACTCGATCGATTTACGACGTTGTGAGCGGCAGCACGAGCCAGCATCCTCCTCAGGGTCCTCATCATGAGGCCGAAGCAGAACCCGAGAGGGCCATTGACGCAGCCCTGCCACCTCGAACGCAGCGCCCCTTCCCGCTCGCTCTGGCCCCAGACCGTCCCGAACCAGTCCTGGTCGCGGGCCGCGACGATGGCGGCCGACTGCAGGTATGCGGACGCCGCGTGCTTCACCAGCTGGTTCTTGATCGAGATGGCGGACGAGTCGAAGTCGTGGATGCTGCTGTGGAAGGCGGCGAAGCCGGAGGAGCCCCCGGCGGCGTCGGGGGAGTCCTCGAGGGACATCAAGACGTCCTTGAGGCTGGTGTACCTGATGTCCGTCTCATCTCTGATGCTGCTGCTGCTCGACGATTTCACCATGGATCCCTCCATCACGTCCAGCTCCGCCTCCATCTCTCCTGGCCATTCAATGGTTGGAGTTCCGATAGAGGAGATTGATTATTAGTTCGTGATCGAGGGAGGGTGATTAATTAGGAGGCTGATCGAGGAGAGTGCACAAAATGTGGGATTTAGATCCAATGAGGATTAATTTGGTTAAAGAGTGATTGTTACGATTTTCCTCGATTTAGGGAGATTTGCTCGGACAACCATGGACTTCTGTTGCCGCTTACTGCATTTAGATTTGGCAAGCCATGGATATTGATGTCACTGTTCATATTTGATGAAACAAATTTGAGGTCGGATTGGATCCGATTAACAATTTGGTATTATTGAATAAGGCTGTCCGCATTCATGTTGGATAACGCTTTATCGGCAAATATAGATATGTTAGTTTTCATGTTGGATTACGCATGAGTACAAATATGATGATTTTCAAACTGGATCATGCTGGAAAAATTTGCGTTCGTATTGGAAGAATGTATATGTGCTGTCGGCGTTGAAAATGAAACTTTTCCCACGTTGACAGCAAATATGTGTGTTAATATTTATTTTAAAAAAATTCAGATGTGTTCTATGCATCATATATTATCACCAAACCAAAAACTAAGCGATCCAGCGTTATTTGACCCTTGATCTAACAATTGCAAATTAAGGTTTTAGAAAAAATAGCACTTTTTACAATGAGACGATCTAGGATCAAACCCCACCCAGAGTTCATCCAAATTTGGGGTTTTAGGGAATTAGAATGTGACAACAACCTGAAAAAATAATTTCAAATTTTTTGGGGTTCTTAGTTACTAACAGCGGAGGAAGTTTCTTACACTGTAAAAACACATCTAACAACGTTTTGTGTGTGTGAGCAATATGAGGTCAGCCAACCAATAAGAAAATTTCCTCCTTGGCTTGCTCACATAATCCAACCCCACCCCGGCCCAATGGTTTTCGATGATCTGGTCCGTTTATTTTGATTTTCATGTTCTAAAACACGAAATCTTCAATTTTCCTTGTGAACCTTAAGGGTTTTAACCATCTATCTAGTTGTTGCAAAGAGTTCTATTACTATGAAAATATTCAATTTGCGACAGAAATGAATGAAGATCAAAATAAACAGATCTAATCGTCAAAAATAATATGGAGGCGAGGTTTTGACATCCATTTTTCTCCTTGGTTAGTTGACGCACAAATAAACACTGTTGAATCATCGGGTCGGCACTCGAGATGACTCGTCCGACGTGTAACTAAGGCCCAAAGAGTTCATGAGAGAAGCCTGATACTGAATCAGTCAAGACCCAGCTACCCATCGCCCGTCGCACTCCCACCCATTGAACGTGGGATTGAAGGTGAACTCATAATTAGCGGGAACGTGTGCTATGGTTACTCCTATTAAAGGGGAGAGATCATGTCACTATAATTGGTGATCGTTATTCCCCCAACGTCACTGAAAAGACCAAGTAGGTCTATAAATATGGGAGGTTCCAATTCCCAAGGTACGCGATCTAATACATAGACTCTACACAGTTCGATCTTACATTTCTTCCACAAAAGAGCATGCGACGTCAGATCTGAGACGAACCTCTGAGGGTCGATCTTAGCTGCTCCAAGCTCCCTCTCTTCCTTAAGTTTCATTCTAACTTAAGCATCGGATGTGATTTGGGTCGGGGCCCAGATCAGACCCACCCTGACGCTTCCTTGTGGTGCAGATCTATGATTCTCAATCCTACGCGGGGGTCGCTCCTAAGATTCTCAGCCTCGATCGATCGATATACGAACCGCTCGAGTGTCGATCGAGCATCGCAAGTCAACCATCATCCATCAACGACCCTGGTTCTTCCAACCTAGGGTCCCACTCAACCGACTGACGAGGCTCCGACTCATCAGGAAGGGTCCACGTCAGCACCACAATTGTTTCGGTCATTTTTGGCCTTAACACACACATACACATATATACATACATACATACATACATACATATATATATATATACATATGGAAACATATGTCATATTTGACCCTCATAAAGTCCATTCTCCCTTATTTTTTTGAAATTTTTTTCAATTTTTTTATGTTTAATCCATACAATTATATACCCCATGGAAAATAATGGGTGAATACTAAGGGAATTTGAGCACCTATCCATCTGTTACAAAATTTAACGATTCAAAACCATAGAACTTTCTGAAATGCCGTTATTGAAGGCCAAATCACATCTTTTCAATCATTGTTTTTAGGGGTGTATAACAACATGAAGTGAGGGTGGAAAATAATTTGAAAAAAATTTCAAAAAAAATAAAAATCTTTTCGCACGGTTAGAACTGTACGAAATGTTCTTATTTGAAGATTTACCTACACACATGGGTAAAAGGGATCTAGGGTGCCTCCTTAGATGCAATCTAAGGAGGTGTCCCCATTTCCCCCCATTTCTCACATTTTTTGGAAATTTTTCATGGGATTGTTTTTCACCTCATGAATGATCAGCATACCAAATTTCAAAGGATTCCAATACTTTTTAGCCTCCATCTAACCCTTGCAACTTTATGAGTTTTTTAGTACGTTTTTATACCATTGAAGTTGTATGGGGTAGATGTGGGCTCAAAAAGTAATGGAATCCTTTTAAATTTGGTATGTTGATCATCCATGAAGTGAACAACAATCCCATGAAAAAAATTCCAAAAAATGTGGAAAATGGGGTCGCCTCCTTAGATTGCATATAAGGAGGCACCCTAGATCCACTTTTCCCTATATACATATACATATAGCCCCCTCCCCCCCCCCCCCCACACACATTCAACAGTTTTAGAATAGAAGAACATTTAGGACCAATCTGATCTAGGGGCAAACGAACATTTAGTACCAATCCGATCTAGGGGCAAATATGCATAGTGGATTTTCTTGATTTTTGGTACGTATATTAGCATGTGCAGAACATATTCAACGGTTTGGATCGTTGAGAAAAACCCCACAAAACTCTTTTCTCACTCTTTTAGCACCGAGTGTTTTTTTGCATATGAAAATTTGCCAATACATGCATATACATATATACATATACATGTACATATACACATATGCATACATATATGTATGTGTGTGTGTAGGGTAAAGTGTTCCTAGGGTGACTCCTTAGATTTAATCTAAGGAGTCGCCCCCATTTTCTCCCATCTCCCACAATTTTTTTGGATTTTATTTTTCATAGGATTGTTGATCACATCATGGATGATCAACATACCAAAAATCAAGTCATTCTAATACTTTAAAGCCCACATCTACCCCTTGCAACTTTATGGGCTTTTTCGCATGTTTTCAGACCGTTGAAGTTGCAAGGGATAGATGTGGGCTTTTAAAGTATTGGAATGACTTGATTTTTGGTATGTTGATCATCCATGATGTGACCAACAATCCTATGAAAAATAAAATCCAAAAAAATTGTGGGAGATGGGAGAAAATGGGGACGACTCCTTAGATTTAATCTAAGGAGTCACCCTAGGAACACTTTACCCACACACACACACACACACACACACACACACACACACACACACACACACACAGAGAGAGAGAGAGAGAGAGATGGACGTTAGATAACTAATGAGGAAATTTCCTCCTTGGTTAGCATTAAAGTCTCACCCTCTCTCCCCCAAAAAAAATTCCTTTGATACGATACGTTTATCTTGATCGTCATGTTCTAAAATTCCAAACGATCAATTTTCAAGAAAATCCAATGTGTTTTTCTTGTTCAATCCCTCATCACAAATTTAACGGGTTTATAGTAAGAGAACTTTTTGCAACGGCTTAATGAAGGACTCAACTCCTTTGGATACAATTGAAAATTGGTGGTTTAGTGTTTTAGAACATGCAGATCAAAATGAACAGGACTGTTAAAAATATGAGAGAGGTGGGGTTGCATGAGCTAGCCAAGGAAAAAGTTTTCTCCTTGGCTTGCTGACCTCCGTATTGCTCGTGTGTGTGTGATTTGTGTGTGAATAATGAGAAACATATGATCAGCACTGTCGACTTTAATGTTGATATTCTAAAACCCTAATATACCAAATATCTAGCGAACCCCATGTTAAGTGTTTTGTTTGTTCATATAGCCATTACAGAAAGTTCTATTGATGTAAAACCATCAAGTTTACAATGAGTATATGAATGAGCAAAACACCTTGGGTTCAGTAGATATTTAGTATGTTGGGGTTTTAGACTATGAAAGTCATAATCAATGGTTCTGATCATCGAAAAAATAATGCGCGATGGACTTTTCGAAATCGCATATGTGGATGTCGCTGTTGATGGCTGGGTTCCTCCCAACAATAAAGGTGGGCCAACCAGGACGCCTTTGTCTAGTGGACCCTTCGCTGGCTAAGACGTGAGACCCGCGGAGAGGAGTTCCCGTGTCATGGATAGCTAGGACTGATCTCCTTAGGTGAGGTTTATTCTAGCTTCGTGATATCTCCCTTGATCTGCATCATAGGAAATATCGTTAGGGGGTCGGGTTTGGGGCCCAACCAAAACCCCTCAGATGCTTAAGTCAATAGATGACTTAAAATGGTAGAAGAAATGTAGAATAGAGAAGGAAAGATTATTGTGAAACCTTGAGGTAGGGTCTGACCCCCCCCCCCCCTTTCTACATGGTCATCTGGAGTATTTATTCCCACTGCATTTGCCTTGTAACTTCCACCTCACAAAGTGGCCTCCTTGGCGTAACTGCCACCATCAATGTAAATACTAATTGCTTAATTCATGGCCATTAATATGGGCCGTGATGGAGTTGTAACCGCCCTTTATTAGTGGCTCTTCATGAAGGAAGTGTGGGTTGACTCATTCGACCAAGTAGTTATGGGCCGTGGGCCGGCGTGGCAATGGCCCAACCATGGCGTGCCATATATGATGTAACATTCGCATATGTCGTACTGTTAAGGGCAAAAATGACCGAAACAGTTGTCAAACTGACGTGGGCTCTTGTACTGAGTCAGAGCCTCATCAGCATGTGAAGTGGGACCCTAGGTTGGAAGAACCTGGGTCGAGTGATGGATGTAGATGATGATGTGGTGCTCGATCGACCCTTGGACAACTAATGCATCGATCGTTCGAGGCCGGGAAGCTCGAAAACGACCTTCGCGGAAGAAGGCGATTCATCGATCTACACCACATAGACATGTTAGGGGGGTCGGATCTAGGTCCCTACCCAAATCTCCTCCGATGCTTAAGTTAGTATGGGAACTTAAGGATGAGGGGGAGCTTGGAGCAGTTGAGATCGACCCATGGAGGTTTGTCTCAGGTCTGACATTGCAAGCTCTATAATGTAAGAAATATCAGCTGAATAAGTAGAATTCTATATCTTATATCTCGTACCTTGGGAATAGAACCCCTTTACCTTTGTCCTTTCGTCTATTTATAGGTCGCTTCCCTTTGATTGTATGTAACGATCCCTCATTGATTTGGACACGATCTCCTCCGGGATTTGAGATAACGGCTGCACATTTACTCGGCCCCATTAACCTCCCCCTGAATATCAGCGGGGGCCTAACGGTCGAGTGGGACGTTCGCTTGACTGGGCAATACCTCACTCTAAGCGATGGGTATCGGGTTGTTGACACCATTTGGGTCGGGTATGCGGATATTTCACCCAGAACCATACCCGTGCACTAACAATGGCCCCCATCATTCGTGCCTAAGAAACTGCACTGAATGAGACCGAATTATATGTAATCTCCTTAAATGCGCACGGTTTTCAAAATATTTGATTTGATTTGTGTCTCCAAAATCTCTTCGCCTTTGAATTGATCTCCGTCGCTTCTTGCGGCTGGCTTTGGACACGTGTCATCCATCGACCATCAGTCGGTTGAACTCCTTCGTATAAAAAGAAAAGCGAGGAAGAAGAAAAGATCTTTCTGTTTCACCTTCTTCCTTATTTCGAAAGCTTGCTTCTAGCATCTTCTCCCTGGAGATTGCTTGTTCTTCCTAAGGTGCTCTCTCCTGATTGACTCTGGTTCTCTTTTAGATCTGTCAGGTATGTTCACACTGGTTAGAATTAAGGATCCGTCCTACGAGGAGCTCATGGCATACCTTCGACCACCTCAGTGCGAGGAAGTTCCTGGGAAAAGGAGAGGGGTTTGGAGTGAACCAGCCCTTCCCATTCGTCGAAGGAATCCGAGTTCGAAGGTTACCCAAGTTATCCTAGAGATGGTAACTGGGTTTTCTCTTGATCTATCCGCAGAGGTCTGGTTAGATTGTCTCTGTCATCCTTTTAGGGTTAGGGTGCCCAATTTGTATGAGAGGGTTTGCTTTCCACAGGAGAATGAGGTTGGAGTGTATCTTAAATCTTTTCGCCTAGGACTCTGATTTCCTCTTCACCCCTTCATCGTAGAAGTTCTATGCTCTTAGGAGCTTTCCATTTGTCAAATCGCTACCCAAGCTTTTCTCCCTTAGTTGGCTTCATCATACTCTATGAGCTCTGTGGGGTTCGACCATCCCTTGGATTATTCAAGTATTTCTTCAGGATAATACTCGACCCTCGCCAAGTGTTACCATATCGTTGCTCGCCCGACAGTGAGGCTTATATACGACCTTCCGATTTTCGACCCTGGGTGGAAAGACACCTTTGTGTTTGTCGTCCTTTCCAACATGGGACCGATGCTCAATAGTTGGAGTTCTCTGAATCCCGCGCTCGCTGAAGAGTCCCGGTTATCATCAGATGTGGTCAAAGCCATGCTGTCGCCGGGCGAGGTTAAGGCAACAAAGCTTCTTCTGGGTCGACCAAGACGATATAGGTCGACTCAGTATCTATTGGATGGTCATAAGTTGAAGACCCTTTTGTGGATCCCGTGTAATGTATTTCGACTCTATGTCTTTATCTTCGTCACTCACGATAATTATATCTGTTATCTGCAGATATGACTAACGAAAACTATCGGAGTGGTGATTCTAGAATGGACCGCATCTGGAGGGAGTAGCGGAAGAAAAGGGAGAGCACTGAGAGGTCGAGTGCTCGTGCAGAAGGGTCGAGCGCTCGTGCTGAAGGTTCGAGCTCTCGATCTCCCTTCCCAGTCAACCATAGCTCTTCTTCTGAGGGAGGAGGTCAGGCAGATGATTCGGGATATAAATTGCTTATTTTCCCCCCCATTTTCGGGTATTTTATGTGTATATCTTGTTAAATTTGGCTTTAATACGGGCGTCTTTGTGATATTGTGTAATATTGAAGCTTATTCGTATTTTATACATAAAATTTGATTTTTATGAGCTAATTTTTGTTTCTCATATTTTTCAGGTACTCCTGGGATTTTTGGGGATTTTCCAGAATTTTTTGGGATTTTTCTGAGATTTCTAGGTATTTTTTGGATTTATATGGAGGAGAAATTGGGTTTAAAAGCAAAAGGGGGGATTTACTGGGGCGCCACGTGGCGCGATCTGGTGGCGCCACGTGGCGCTAGATCGGGCTGCTCAATTGCCGCTGGCGGCCGCGTTTCCTCTTTATAAAAAACAAAATTTAAAAAAAAATTATTTTTTTTATAGAAAAGCACTGCGGGCCGGCCCTAATGGCCGGCCGGCCCGAAGTATTTTAGCGGGGGGGCGCTTCGAAATCTCGAAGCGGGAGCGGCCCGCTTCGAAATTTCGAAGCGGGCCCCGCTCCGCATTACGGCAACTGCGCGTGCTAATAAAAAAAATTTAAAAGAAAGCGCGCGCAGCGACAGCTGGGGCACACGAGCAGCGCATGCCCCCATTTTGATTTCATGCGGGTGCGGGCTCAGTGGCCTGCGGGTCGGGCGCTCCTCTGACCCGACCCGCAACGAAAAATTAAAGCCCTGTTGCGAAAATTAAAGAGGGGATTCGGCCGTGAGCTTGAGTTGGATTTTTTTTGCGTTTTTTGAGTTCCAGGTTGCGGCTCTTGGAGTTTTTTAGGGCTTGGAGGGGCTTCTTCTTCCCCAAAGCCTAGGGAGGAGCTTGGAGGCCATGGGGATGGTGGAGAAGCTTGGTGGAGGTGCAAATTGGTAGAGGGAAGCTCATTTGGGAGAACTCTTGGTGAAATCTTTCCTCTTCCCATTTGTATTTTAATATCTCTTTATTGTAATGAATTTGAACGAATTTGTGAATGAAAATTCCATCGTTTGTTTCTTGATGATAGAGTAGTATTGAATGGTTTGGGTTGTGATTAATTGAGTTGGATGTTAATTTTAGCCCTAATTCCCTCTTGCCCAATTTCAATGTTAATGTTAGATGATTATTAGGGCACAAATTTAATTGGTTAAGTCCCGAGAGGGCACAGTTCGAGATGAATCCATGCTCCTAACTTGATTAGTGTCGTGATAATAAATCCATCCCTATTGCAAAATTTCATGTTCATGAACGCTAAATATTCCGATTGGGCTTCCTTAGCCGGATGACCGATTGTGTTATATGCGGTAATTAGAGCTTAATTAACGCCAATCTCAATGAACCCACAACCCATTCTACTCGCCTAGGAATCCTAATTCCCCTTTGGCTCTCCAACCCTACCCACTTAGGATAGATTTTTAGTTTCACCACACTCTTTCCTACTCAGGCTATCGAAAGATAGAAAAGGGTAGCTCTCTTTCAAGAAGACTAAGGAAGGTGTAATTATATAAAGCAGAAGATATTTTAGCCATTTGCATCAAGCTCAAACTTCCTTCTTGCATGCGTGCTCCTCCAGAAGCACACACAATAATGACAGGTAAAGAGCGATTAGTAGCATACTCGATCAAACGAGTGATTTTCTCGCCTACTACAGATCCCATACTACCTCCCATGAACTGAAAATCCATAGTCGCTTCAGTTGCAGCAACTTACGAGTGCTACGGTTTACGCTCTCGCCCTCACCTTCGCTGATTAGCTTCCGTTTACGCTTCGTTAGAACTGCTGCTTAGGTGCTACAGCTTCTCAGCTTTCGAACTGTTCGGGATGGGTGTTTTAGGCAAGCGACGAGCGGAGGGATTGAAGGAGGAAGCTTTGAGGTCTCCTTGCTATCATGATTCCAACCCGTTTTTTTTAACTTGAAGTTCATCGACCATCCGCTCCATCAATTTATGGAGTTGTAGCGGTAACATGCCAATCTGGTTGGTTCTTATTCATTCCCGCCGTCTCGATCTCGTACTAAACGAATTTCACTTTTAGAGTCGAAAGAAAAAAAATCCTGCAATTGCGGAAAAGAATGGTACCGTCTCGCTACCTCTTAAGTGAAGTTGCCGCCCAGCAAACGGAGGCTCGAAAGCCTACGTGCGCTAGCGCGCACTTCCGTTTTCTTCGTAGGGTCTCGAAGACTGAAGGAAGCTGCCAACCTATAGCAGCAAGCGGGGTAGAGTAAATAGGTCAACTCATCAGGCTCATGACCTGAAGACTGCAGGTTCGAATCCTGTCCCCGCCTAATCACGGCTGAGTGTTTTATCACAACCTTTTAGTCCCTCTTTAGGGAAATGAAGCTCACCCTCCTGGGGATTGAAGACTGACTTTCCTTCTTCGCTTAACTTAGAATAGAATAGTTACCTTCCTCCCTTACTTAGTCTCCCTTCTTCCCATCCCAATCGAGGTCTTCCACGTTGAAGATGGGACTGATCTTCCAGTCTTCTGGTAACTCCAAGAGATAGGCATTGGTTCCCAATCTCTTAAGAATCGTCGAACTTTTCACAACCTGCTTTCAAAGAATGCAGCTTATGACTGAGAGAAATAAGTCATAAATTTCTTGATCGGTATATCTCTTGGATTTCCAGTATACCTATTTCTCTACCGCTCATGCGAAAGCTATCGACATTGCATTCCATTCTCCCCTCGTTTTGTTGGAAAAACCAACGCCGACGTCTCTATCAGTCTCTTTGATCTTTTCGGGAGCAGATCGTAATTGAGGTAGCTGTAAAACACTTTATTTTTTGTTATCGATCAATTTTGTGAACGTAGAACGACTTGTCCCTGTGATCCGACCCGGTACTCACCGGTTATTTTTATATTGCATTGACACTCCTACGCTTGGGAGTGGAAGGCGTGCACTTGCGCGTTTTGCGAGTCAACCAATTGGCGCCGTTGCCGGGGACAACGGTTTCTACTATTAGCAATTTTTGATTGATTTTGAAATATTTAGTGTGATACTTCTATCTTTTAGTGTGTGTCTTTTCGTTTATTTATTTTCCTTTTATTGAGTCTTTTGGTTGTTTATTTTCATTTTCTTTGAATTTTTTTTACCATGGCATCATCTTCAGATTTTTTTGGACTTTGATTTGGAGGATATCCCACTTCCGCCATTCTTTCATGGCACGGAGTGGGAGAACCCTCATTTACATATTAAAAAATTTGAAGAGTGGATGTTTTCATGTCTTGGTGGGAATATTGATGATGATTGCATATATTTTAGATTCTTTCCCTCTACTTTGCATGATGATGCTAGATTGTGGTTTGATTCGTTGTCTCTTGACTCACATTTTACTTGGTTGTCATTTCAGGCTGAATTTCTCCGAGTGTTTTTGCCTATCTTTTTGGAGCAGGTACAGGGGCGGCAGGCCATGGAGCAGTACATAGCAAGCTTTGCCCAATCTAAATGGGAGGCCTACCATCAGGCTTGGCAGAGGTTCACTGATTTGGCCCACACCAGAGCTTTCACGAGGATCATCTTCTGCAGATCTTCTACACTGGATTATCGCCATCTGGGCGAGATTTCGTGCAGATGAGCTGTAGTGGGGAGTTCTTCGATTATTCGACCGAGGATTCATGGTTGTACCAGAGGGACCTTGCAGAGTGGGAGCAGACTGCGCCATCTGGAGAGCCGTCACTTGGTATGGGGATGATGGCCAGTCCCAGTTTTCACTTGAGGACACAGTCCAGCAGGTTCAGTTCCAGCTTGAGGAGTCATCTAAGGGCTCTTTCCAATGCGGCCCTATGGAATACCAATAAAAACTTGTGAAGAGGGTGCATTGGGGCCAAGTAGAGGAATTTGAGCATATATATTTTGAGGAGTCAGAGGAGATAGATGATGGAGTGCGTGTCGACCACGACGGTGACACAATGCATTTTCACTTTGAGGTTGAGGATGAAGCAGATGTGCATGATGGCCTAGAGCAGATTAAGGACACCATGGAGCCTGAGCCACAGTCCACTTCAGAGTTAGCCTCACAGGTCGAGGCGGTTGAGTATTTAGGGAGGACAACTGAGATGAACTATTTTTGGGATGAAGAGGGTGATGCGTGCTTGGATTTGCCCGAGACGAGTCTACCTCCAGTCCTATCACATATGTCACTTCCCTCGCCTCAGGATGCGCACTTGCCAGTCATCGAGGAGGTTTGTCAGGAGCAGTTACCCATTGTGGGGAGTGCCGCAGAGATCGTTGATGTTGATATTGATGTCGAGGACGAGGATAGTGACAGGGATTGCGAGATGGTATATATTGAGCCCGAGCTCCCTCCTACTCAAGTTTTCCCTCTGCAGCCACTTCCACCTCCTCCTGAGGCAGAGTATCATGCGACACCTAGCACCGCATTTCAGGGAAGTTTCCACCATCTCATACCTTGCATTTCTGAAACCAAATTTTCACTTCCATATACATTTGTTTCAGATTGTCGTCCATTGCATCTAAATTCTTTTATTTGTTTTGACGACCCGTTTTGGAATGCTTTTGCAGGGCATGAGGACATGACTTGGATTGATGCAGCTCGTCTCCCACATGATCCATATTATCCAAAGGAGATGATTGGAGTTGCATTGCTGGAATCCAAGGAGGCCGGTGGCAGCCTAGCTCCAAAGCAGCTTGCGGAGAAGCAAAAGGATATGATCGAGCAGTTGCCACTGCCGTTATACATCCGGGATCCGTCATTTGCCAAGTTGTATTCTTTCCTTTAAGTAGTGTAAATAAATAAAAAATTAGTTAGTTTGCTTTTGCATGTTTGCTTTCGTATTTTTTTCTCTTTTCTAGGATCTTTTGCCAAGATCTGATACTCTTCCATCATTGAGGACAATGCTTATTTTAAGTTGGGGGGAGAGTGTTAGAATCTTTAGGATTGTTAGGATTTTGGTGTTTAAAAAAATTTTTTTTTAGATCCCTCCATGTTTCGCCTCATCCCATGATTTTCATTGCATATCTTATTTTGGCCTCCTTATCCCTACACCATTAGCTTTGTTTAGTCCCTACATGCTTAATGCCACGCTATTTTTTCGGATTATCATTTTGGTATGAATTCTTCGATGTTTGATTGGCATCTTTCATTTCTTTCCAATTTGGAGTCAATGCTAATATGCCATGTATGAAACTACGTTATATGTCGTGATATCTCTTTGAAATAATTTGGAAAAAGTTTGGTGTAAGTGATCGCATAAATTGGGATGAATGGAGTAGTTTTTGGTTGAATTGGATTTGGCCAATTGTGTATGTTTCGTTTTCTTCTAAGGAATGGGTGGATGAGTTGCTAACTCGTGTTGGAAAATGAAGAAAAAAGTTAGTATAAGTGAATGTTTCTTTCTAATCGAATCGAGTAGCCGGTGCCCCACGAAACATTGGGGAGGACGCCAAAGATGACATCTAGGAGATCATTCCATCCATTTGCATATATATCATCATCGGGTGTATGCAAATGTGCCGGTGTTTACATTTATGGCGTTATCGCGTGAATGCAAAACATAAACATCAAAAACAAAAAAAATAAAAGAAAAGAAAAGAAAAGAAAAATGAATGAAAAAATGAAAGAATAAGCCACATAAGTGATGCAATCTCATCTCCCACAACTTAGATGAATTTCTTTCGTTTTGGCCACTTTCATGAAAATTGGAAATTTTGACATCGTGATATTTTCCCGATACGTGTGATACGGTGCTTATTACCTTACTTTTCGTTGAATTGGATTGGAGAGAGTTTCATTTGTTATCTATTTTCATACATTTGGTATATTGGCTTTGAAATCAATTGGAAATACCATTTTGAGTGTGCCATGAGAGTATCTTGAAGTTGGTGCATGTTTTCAATTTTATCCGAATTTATAGCATATTTTGCTAGGGACTAGCAAAAAGCTAGTTGGGGGTCTGATTCGGGATATAAATTGCTTATTCCCCCCCCCCCATTTTCGGGTATTTTATGTGTATATCTTGTTAAATTTGGCTTTAATACGGCGTATTTGTGATATTGTGTAATATTGAAGCTTATTCGTATTTTATACATAAAATATGATTTTTATGAGCTAATTTTTGCTTCTCATATTTTTCAGGTACTCCTGGGATATTTGGGGATTTTCCAGAATTTTTTGGGATTTTTCTGAGATTTCTAGGTATTTTTTTTGGATTTATATGGAGGAGAAATTGGGTTTAAAAGCAAATGGGGGGGATTTACTGGGGCGCCACGTGGCGCGATCTGGTGGCGCCACGTGGCGCCAGATCGGGCTGCTCAATTGCCGCTGGCGGGCCGCCTTTCCTCTTTATAAAAAAACAAAATTTAAAAAAAAAGCATTTTTTTATAAAAAAGCCCTGCGGGCCGGCCCTAATGGCCGGCCCGCCCGAAGTATTTTAGCGGGGGGCCCGCTTCGAAATCTCAAAGCGGGAGCGGCCCGCTTCGAAATTTTGAAGCGGGCCCCGCTCCGCATTACGGCAGCCGCGCGCGCTAATTAAAAAAATTTAAAATTAAAAGAAAGCGCGCGCAGCGACAGCGGGGGCACGCGAGCAGCTCGTGCCCCCATTTTGATTTCATGCGGGTGCGGGCTCAGCGGCCTGCGGGTCGGGCGCTCCTCCAACCCGACCCGCAACGAAAAATTAAAGCCCTGTTGCGAAAATTAAAGAGGGGATTCGGCCGTGAGCTTGAGTTGGATTTTTTTGTGTTTTTTGAGTTCCAGGTTGCGGCTCTTGTTTTTTAGGGCTTGGAGGGGCTTCTTCTTCCCCAAAGCCTAGGGAGGAGCTTGGAGGCCATGGGGATGGTGGAGAAGCTTGGTGGAGGTGCAAATTGGTAGAGGGAAGCTCATTTGGGAGAACTCTTGGTGAAATCTTTCCTCTTCCCATTTGTATTTTAATATCTCTTTATTGTAATGAATTTGAACGAATTTGTGAATGAAAATTCCATCGTTTGTTTCTTGATGATAGAGTAGTATTGAATGGTTTGGGTTGTGATTAATTGAGTTGGATGTTAATTTTAGCCCTAATTCCCTCTTGCCCAATTTCAATGTTAATGTTGGATGATTTTAATGTTGGATGATTATTAGGACACAAATTTAATTGGTTAAGTCCCGAGAGGGCACAATTCGAGATGAATCCATGCTCCTAACTTGATTAGTGTCGTGATAATAAATCCATCCCTATTGCAAAATTTCATGTTCATGAACGCTAAATATTCCGATTGGGCTTCCTTAGCCGGATGACCGATTGTGTTATATGTGGTAATTAGAGCTTAATTAACGCCAATCTTAATGAACCCACAACCCATTCTCCTCGCCTAGCAATCCTAATTCCCCTTTGGCTCTCCAACTCTACCCACTTAGGATAGATTTTTAGTTTCACCACACTCTTTCCTACTCATCCATCGTTAATTGAGGTAGCTGTAAAACACTTTATTTTTCCTTATCGATCAATTTTGTGAACGTAGAACGACTTGTCCCTGTGATCCGACCCGGTACTCATCGGTTATTTTTATATTGCATTGACACTCATACGCTTGGGAGTGGAAGGCATGCACTTGCGCGTTTTCTGAGTCAACCAGCAGACCTCGAGGCCTTCTTCTCGTGCCCCCTCAAGGGAGGCTTCGAGTCAGGCCTTCGTTCGAACTACTGTGCCCCTTGCCTTTGTCGTGGTCTCGGAGCCGCTGGTGGTGGTTGACGTCGATGCTACCGACGTCACTGAGCCGATAGAAGATGTTGGCCAGAAACGAGAGATGCCCTCACAAGGGGAGGAGGAGCCGGGAAAAAGGAGGCGAGTGGAGGAGGACGATCCTCTCCCTTTGCTCATGGAGAAGGGTATGGGGTCACCCCTCTCGAGTCTCAGGGGCGATCGAGACTTCTTCGGCACATCAGGCTCCCATGACACCCTTCTGGATCGATGGCCCTGGGGCGGTATTGTGTCACATGTCCCTTTGGTCAGCCCAATCCCCGCAGAATTTAATCGAGCTTTACTACTCAATTACCTTTCGTCTCGCTCCTTAGGGCATGTACGGAGTGACCTTTACCAACCTCCCTTCGACGTTGGAAGGGAGGAGTCGATACTGTTGGACTTTGGGATGAATGCTCGATTGGTGGAGAACTCGATTCTCCCCAGGGACCTGGAGCTTCTTCAGACATTGAACCTCGAACGGGTGGCCAACTTCTTTGTGGGGAGAGGATACCAGGTACGTTGTCTGCCTTCTGTCTATTGATGCCCGAGTTAGCCGTCCCTGACTAATCTTTTCTGCAGATGTCTGCTCTCGGTGTCGTGCTGCATCGTCAAGCCGTCGACTTGATCGAGAGAGGTCGACGGGTGGCAGACACAGAGCGCAAGGAGTTCGAGCTTGAGGCTCGGACGAGGAGGGCGGAGGAGGACCTGGATAAAGCCCTCGCAGCTAAGGCGGCGGCCAAGTGGGCAGTTGTAGAGGCTAAGAATAGTCTCTCGTCCATGTCGGACCTCCGCAAGTTTGCTGAGCTCCAGTGGAGGATGGAGAAGGCTCAACTCAGGGTGGAGCTCGATTCTTTTAAGAAGGAAGCGATCGAGCTCCGAACCAAAGCTTTCGACTCCGAGAGATGGGCAGAGACTTGCAAGACGGAGGACCCAGAGTTTCAGGCCAAAGTCGACGAGCTCGAGGAGGCTGCTGCGAGGGAGAAGGCAGAGCTCACGGCAAGGTTCACAAAGGCGATGGAAGCTTTCTCCGATGTCTTTGCACACGGAGGCGCTCCTCCTCCCTCTTAGGCTGACAGGCCTTAGTTTAGGCATCTTGCAATTTTTCTTTTTTCCTTACCTTTCCATTTGAAATGAAAAAAATGAAAAAAATTTGCAACTTTTGGCGTACTTTTGCATTTTCGTTTACTTGAATATATGTATGTGTATGGCCCCTCAACGACCCAACTTCTAATTTCATAGGAATCGAAGGTAAGTTTTGTCGTTGAGAAGTTAGGCGTCTTCAATTAATGAATGCAATCTTTCAAACCATAGATCACGCTTCGTTTGGTAGCAAGAAGCCCAGCCCCTTCGGCTTAGAGCTCACGACTGTGGTGGGTCGTTCAGTGGTGATGGAGGATCCCTCGGCTTACGGCTGACAACAAGGGTCGTTCGGTGGCGAGGGGCGAGGCCCCTTCGACTTACGACCGACGAGCGGCATGGGTCGTTCATGGCGCGGGGGATCCCTCGGCTTACGGCTGACAACAAGGGTCATTCAGTGGCATGGAGAGAGGCCCCTTTGACTTACGATCGATGAGCGTCGTGGGTCGTTCAGTGGCGAGGGGGGATCTCTCGACTTACGGCTGACGACAAGGGTCGTTCGGTGGCGAGAGGCGAGGTCCCTTCGACTTACGGCCGACGTACATCATGGGTCGTTCAGTAGTAAGGGGTGATCCTTCGGTTTACGGCTGACGACAAGGATCGTTCGGTGGCGAGGGACGAGGCTCCTTCGACTTACGGCCGACGAGCATTGTGGGTTGTTGAGTGGCGAGGGGGGATCCCTTGGTGTACGGCTGACGACAAAGGTCGTTCGGTGGCAAAGGGCGAGGCCCCTTCGACTTATGGCCGACGAGCGTTGTGGGTCGTTTAGTGGCAAGGGGGAATCCATCGGCTTATGGCTAATGACAAGGGTCGTTTGGTAGCGAGGGGCAAGGCCCCTTTGACTTACAGCCGACGACAAGGGTTATAAAATCGTTAGACAGATATCGAGAAACGATTGAATTTGTATTTATCATGAATAGTGTTAAGATAAAAGACAAAGATAAGTTTCGATCAATTGGTGCATTTACCCTTGTTGGTATAATCATTGATAGTACTTCCGTAAATGCTCAGCGTTCCAAGGGTGAGGAAGTTCTCTATCGTCCAATGTAGCGAACCGGTAGGTGGCAGGACTGAGCACATCGATCACTGTGTAAGGTCCTTCCCACTTCGCAGTGAGCTTTCCTTGCTTGAGAATCTCTGGAGTGAAAGCAGCTTTATGCAGCACCAAGTCGCCTACACAGAAGCTACGTTTGCAAACCCTTGAGTTGAAATATTGGGCCATGCATCCTTTTTGTTCAATGAGGGTTTCCAAAGCCCGTTTGCGGACCTCGTCAACCAGTTGTAGGTTGAGTTCGAGTCCTTCTGATTTTCTTTCTTCGTCATTATATTGGAGACGAAGCGAACGTTCGTTAACTTCCACTGGGACGACAGCCTCACATCCATAAGCCAGCATGAATTGTGTTTCTCCCGTCGAGGTTCTGTGGATCGTTCTGTACGACCATAGTACGCCGGAAATTTCTTCTGGCCATGTCCCCTCGAGCTGGGTTATTCTCTTCCGAAGGGGTCCGAAGATGCATTTGTTGTCTACCTCAACCAATCCATTTGACTGGGGATGGGTGATAGAGGCGAAATGCAGCTTGATCTTCAGCTCGGAGCAGAAGTCTCTGAAGCCGGCACTGTCGAATTGTGTCTTATTGTCCGTCACAATGGATTGTGGGATGCCAAAACGATAGACTATGGATTTCCAGACGAAGCTCCGAGCTTCCTTCCAGGTGATTCAGGACAGGGGCTCTGCCTCGATCCACTTCGTAAAGTAGTCGATCGCCACTATTAGGAACTCCCGTTGTCCGCCTGCTTGTTTGAACGGACCAATGAGGTCCAATCCCCACTTTGCAAAAGGTACTGGATTGATGATGTGGATTAGATCAGTTGAAGGAGCTGCACTGATCTTTGAGAATTTTTGACAAGTCGGGCACTTTCGTACGTACTCGACGGCATCAACATCATTGGCCAAAAATAGCATTGTCTCACAGCCTTCAAAGCTATAGCTTCCTCCCGCAATGGTTTTCGCAATCACCCTCTTGGATCTCTTGGATCACATAATGCGCTCCTGCGGGGCTAAATATTTGAGGTAGGGAAAAACGTCATACCTGGTCCATCGCCTTTTGTACAATGAACCATCTAGCAGAATGAATTGGTATGCCTTCCGTTCTAGCCTTCGTGCCTCCATTGGGTCGATCCGCTTCTCCCCCGTGTTCAGGTAATGGATTATGGGATCCATCCAAGTGATTCCTCTGTCGAGGCTTAGTATCTCCGGCTCCAACCCGGTGGGATGTGGTAGACATCGTACATACACTGTCTGACCGAGCCCCACGGGGGAGGATGATGCGAGCTTCGACAGGGCGTCAGCTCGGTGATTCTTTGACCTTGGTACATGATGGATTTCCACGTGTCTGAACTTGGCGAGCTCCGCTTTAACAACTTGCATGTAACTCTGCATTGAGTCTTCACAAGCCTCGAAGGTTTCGTTTAGTTGGTGGACTACGAGGCTGGAATCGCTGAGTAGTTGGACCACTTTTGCTCCTAGGGCTCGAGCTAATCGGAGTCAGTTGATGGCCGCTTCGTATTCAGCCCCATTATTTGTGGTCTGGAAATTGAAGCGGAGAGCGTACTCGAATATATTGCCCGCTGAGATTTGGACAATTATTCCAGCCCCGCTCCCGGCTTGAGCGGCCGAAGCGTCAACTTGTACGATCATGGTTCCCTCGTCTTCAATTGTATCAGTTGGCGAATTGATACCTGTCGAGGGTGAGGGGGCAGCTTCGGGTAAGGTGTTAGTGACACATACCTCTTCCTTTGGGTCGTCGTCGTTAGTGAGTTCAACAATGAAGTTGACGAGAGCCTGCCCTTTGATGGCGGTCCTTGGCTTGAACTGGATGTCAAATTCGCTTAGCTCGACTCCTCATTTCATCATTCTCCCTGAATGATCCAGCCTATTTAGGGTTTGTTCCAAAGGAGTGTCGATGAGAACCACGATGGTGTGCGCTTGGAAGTAGGGTCGCAACCTCCTCGCAGAATGGATTAACGCAAAAGTCATCTTTTCTATCCTCGAGTAATTTATCTCCGCACCTCGAAGAACCTGACTGACGTAGTAGATGGGTCGTTGTATTCTCGAGTCTTCTTTGATGAGTGCCGAACTTACGGCCTCCATGGTAGCGGCCAGATAGATGATGAGTTGATCATCTTTATCTGGCTTGGTCAGAAGTGGTGGGCTGCGAAGGTACTCCTTTAACTCAGAGAAATCTTTCTTACAGTCTGCATCCCATTCAATGACTCATTTTCCACTCAATGCGGAGGCTATCACTTTTCTCAACACTTTGAAGAAAAGCAACGACCTCTCGGCTGACTTAGACTAGAATCGGTCCAAAGCTGCTATTCTTTCGTTCATCCTTTGGAGTTCTCTGATGGTCGAAAGCTCCTTCATCGTAAAGATCGCAGCGATCTTGTCGGGGTTGGCCTCGATCCCTTGATTTGTCAACATGAAACCAATGAACTTCTCCGACTGAACGCCAAAGGTACATTTGGCAGGGTTCAACCGAAGGTTGTATCGCCGGATCTGTGCAAATATCTCTCGGAGATCTGCGATATGATCTGTCGGCTTCTTCGACTTGACCAACATGTCGTCGACGTAGACTTCTAAGTTCCGTCCGATTTGAGCCTCGAAGACTCCGTTCATCATGCGTTGGTATGTGGCCCATGCATTCTTCAAACCAAATGGCATTTTGGTATAGGAAAAAATACCTCGATTAGTGATGAAAGAAGTCTTCTCTTCGTCTTTCGGTGCCATCTGGATCTGGTTATATCATGACAAATCATCCATGAAGCTAAGAAGTTTGTAGCCCAAAGCACTGTCGACCAGATGGTCGATCCGGTGCAGGGGATAACTATCCTTCGGACATGCTTTATTGAGATCGGTGAAGTCGACGCACATTCGACATTTGTCGTTTGCCTTCTTCACCATCACGACATTCGAGAGCTAATCAAGATATTTGACTTCCCGAATGAAACCTGCCTCCAGAAGTTAATCCACTTCCCCAATTGCAGCCTTCATCTTTTTTCCCCCCATGTTTCTCTTCTTTTGCTTCTTGGACTTGGAAGGCAGGTCGACCTCCAGCTTGTGGGATATCACCTCGGGGTTGATTTCGGGCATATCCTTCTGGGACCAGGCGAAAACATCTGCATGCTGTAACGACTGGTTTTCATGTATCTGGATTTATTATATTATATATGTTTTGGTGGATTTTCTCCTTATATGTGGTTTTCGTCTCCGTAACTTTCATTTTCGATCATTTCGTCGTGTTTTCTTAGCTTCTTCCTTAGAATCGTCGATTTCGGAGCAAGTCATTCGTGACGGGCTTCGTATCGGTCATATCTTATTGTTAGATCAAGCCTAGGAGTCTTAGGAATCGATCCCGGAGCTTCGCGCTCCATATCGGAACTTTTGGTGCTCATTAGCCGGTGTAAGAAGGGGCATCGACCGACTAGATGACGATCCAGTCGGTCGGAAAACCTTCTTGAACCGACTAGTTGGCTTTGTAAATTTCTCAGGAGTTACTGTTTGTCGTTAGTCGGTCTAAGAACGTTGGTTGACCGACTAGGTTGCAAACTAGTCGGTCGGTAATGCTTCTTCAACCGACTAACTCATCAACTATTTTTGATACTAGCTACTGTTCCTTCTTAGTCGGTCTAAGTTCATCTTTCGACCGACTAGTTGTTAAACTAGTCGGTTAAGTTATGTACTCAGACCGACTAATTCTTAGTTCTTCTGAACGGTCGAGTACTGTTTACTCTTAGTCGGTCTAAGAACGTTCATCGACCGACTAGATGCCAAACTAGTCGGTCAGTAGTTGTTCTTTGACCGACTAAATCTAGATCCTATTTCTGTACAGAAGTTACTGTTTAGACTTAGCCGGTCTGCGTTGATCAACCGACCGACTAGTTCCCAAACTAGTCGGTCAGTGGTTGCTCTTTGACCGACTAATCTGTGCCAAAACCCTAATTTCTGGGCAGCCGCCAGCCCTTCCTATTTAAACCCCTCCCAAACGATTTCTTCTCCTTCCTCACGACCTAAAACCCTAGTTTCTCCCCCATTGAGCCCCCTACTACCTCAAACCATTATTCCTTCATCCCAAGCCCAAAATCCATCATCCAAACTCTCCATTAACACATTCTACCTCTCATCTTCCTCAAAATCTCATCAAACCACCAAAATCCCCCAAAACCCTATTTCTCCAAACTTCTCCAATCATTTCCAGATCTGAACCCTAGGTTCCCCGGAGCGTTTCTTCCGTCGACGTGGTTGCTCGGCGTCATTCTTCCGTTTCCTATACGGTAATAATCGATCTCTTGATGTTTTCATAAACCGTTGTGTTCTTGTGAAACCCAAATGAATGAATATTGTTTTGATGGTTGTTTCTCCATAACAGCGACTTCCCCGTAGATTAGCGTCCGTGGGACGAACCCTCGTTGATCGTCATCCTCGGTGCTAGGCAAGTGAAACTTGCCACTTAGGGTTTAGGCCATGTTTTAGGCCATTTGCTTGTTGTAGGCGTAAAAGAGACTAGGCGACGAAATGATACTCGCCTAGGCGCAAATTTAGGAACTAGCTTGACAACGAAGCTAGATCCGACATTTATCATGTTGCACAATTCACATGTCATGTTTAATTTCCATTAACGGTACGCAAATTAATTGTCATGTCATTGCATTCTTTAAGTGTTTCCGTGATTGCGTAGCTTCGCTACATTGCTTGTGTTCCTGACTCGTGTTCCAGAAGCGGGCCATGTGTTGGTTGATAGCCAATGCCCGAATTGCTTGTTTCCGGCTAGGTGCACCCCTATGCCAAATGCTTAAGAATCGTGAACTAGAATGCGAGCTCCTGTGCGGGGCAACCCTGGCTAATTTACTGAGCTCGTGTGCGGGGACCCTGGCTCGTTTACATGTGGGTATTGGGGGTAAGAGTGTCACGACCCGCTTCCCTAAAATGGAGGCGAGACGTGAGAAGGTCCGCTCGAGCGTGGAGCTGTGAAGCCTCACGCCCGATAAGCGTAAATTTAGTATAAGCAGGTCCCTGTAATTGCAATCGAAACAACAACAATAATAATAATATGAGACGGATATGAAACACCAATCCCAAAGTTTGTCCACAAAATATTCAACATCACAGAAAAGCCACCAGGCTAAAAGAAAGAGTCTAAAGGCCCAGAACAAGGCCAAACAAAAGACAAATATAACAGAGTATCAAACTAGGTGCCACGCACCGACAACCCAAAAGATCTAGCAAAACTAGACGTAGACACTAGGACTGATCTCCAGTGTCTACGAAGTCCTCGTCCAACACGGGCGCAAGCTCGGCGTCCGCAAACACCTCACCCTCAGCAAGCAACTCGGGCTCAAGGTCTAACATGCGTCACCCAAAAGAGAAAGGGGCACTTGTCAGCAAGTCTAAAAGACTTGAGCAAGGAAACTGAAAGTAACTAGCAACCTAGCACTTATAATATTAAGCAATGACATGGCAGTTAAGTATGATGCAACAGTTTAAAAGAGAGGCAAGCACGCACGATGTAGCAAAAGCTACCAAATCACTAATCACTTATCATTTAACACTTATCACTTATCACTTATCACTTATCACTTAGTGCATAGAGAGTCCACCTGCTGGCCAGCTCGTGGCTCAGGCCGCTTATCTCTATCACTATTAATCACTCGTGCACTAGAGAGTCCACCTGCTGGCCAGAGTGGTGGATCAGGCCAACTCGGGGCTCAGTCCGCTTATCTCTTACCCCACCCATATGTGTCGAGCGTTGGGATTTCCAACTCACTGAGCTCGCTTCTGGAACACGAGCCAGGAAGTGTATTTGGCATAGGGGTGCACCTAGCCGGTATCCGAGCGTTGGGGTTTCCAACTACAGGGCTCGCTTCTGGAACACGAGCCAGGAACACAAACATCGTAGCAAAGCTACGCAATCACAGCAACACTTAAAGAATACAATGACATGACAATTAATTCGCGTACCGTTAATGGAAAGTAAACATGACATGGTAATTGTGCAACATGCTAAATGTCGAAACTAGCTTCGTTGTCAAGCTAGTTCCCCAATTTGCGCCTAGGCGAGTATCATTTCGTCGCCTAGCCTCTTTTACGCCCACAACAAGCAAATGGCCTAAAACATGGCCTAAACCCTAAGTGGCAAGTTTCACTTGCCTAGCACCGGGGATGACGACCACTTCGTCACACGGATGCTATCTACGGGGGAAATCGCTGTTATGGGGGAAACAAACACAAAACAACATGAAATTTATTAGGGTTTCATAAAATTATAAATAGGTTATGAAAACAACGGTAGATCGATTTCTTACCGAGAGGAGGCGGATGAAACATTCCGGAGAACCCTAGGATCAGATCTGGAAAAGATTGGGGAAGTTTGGAGAAACTAGGGTTTTGGGGGATTTGGGGATTTTGATGGATTTGGTGAGATTTTGGGGAAGATGAGAGGTAGATAGAGTGGATGGACGGTTTGGATGATGGATTCAGGGCTTGGAATGAAGGATTGAAGCTTGGAGGAAGATGGGGGCTCAAAGGGGAAGATTTTAGGGTTTTGGGTCGTGTTGGGGAAGAAGAAAACGTTTGGATTGGGTTTAAATAGGTTGGGCTGGCGGCTGCCCAGAAATTAGGGTTTCAACACTGGTTAGTCGGTCAAAGAGCAACCACTGACCGACTAGTTTGGCAACTAGTCGGTCGGTCGACCAACGCAGACCGACTAAGTGTAAACAGTAACTCCTGAACGAAAATAGGATTTAGAGTTAGTCGGTCCATGAACAAGTACTGACCGACTAGTTTAGCATCTAGTCGGTCGATGAACGTTCTTAGACCGACTAAGGGTAAACAGTAACTGATACAAAAATAAGATGATGTGTTAGTCGGTTAAAGAAGCATTGCCGACCGACTAGTTTGCAACCTAGTCGGTCAACCAACGTTCTTAGACCGACTAATGATAAACAGTAACTCCTGAATAATTTAGAAAGCTAACTAGTCGGTCCAAGAAGGATTGCCGACCGACTGGATCGTCATCTAGTCGGTCGGTGCCCCTTCTTATACCGGCTAATGAGCACCAAAAGTTCCGATACGGGGCGCGGGGCCCCGGGATCGATTCCTAAGACTTCTAGGTTTGATCTAATAGTAAGATACGACCGTTATGAAGTCCGCCACGAATGACATACTTTGAAATCGACAATCCTAAGGAAGAAACGAGAAAATACGACGAATCGATCGAAATGAAATCTACGGAGACGAAAACCACACAAGAGGAGAAAATCCACCAAAACATATATTATTTTATATTACATCCAGATACATGAAAAGCAGTCGTTACATCCTCCCCAACTTAAGAAAAATTCCGTCCTCGGAATTTCCAAAAACTCACGAGTCCGGAAACAAAAGTGGGAAACGCTCTCGCATCTCATCCTCATTCTCCCAAGTAGACTCTCCAGGTGAGCCGTGTCGCCACATCACCCTCACAAGATTGACAATCTTGTTCCGAAGCGATTTCTGACGCCTGTCCAGAATCTGCACTGGATGCTGGTCATACGTCATATCGGGGCGAACGGTAATCTCCGAAAAATCCACCGCATGAGACGGGTCGCTAATGTATCGACGAAGCTGCGACACATGGAAAACATTGTGAACTCCTTCCAAAGATGGCGGCAAGGCCAAGCGATACGCTACCTCGCCAACCCTCTCCAAAATGTCAAACGGTCCAATGTATCGCGGGCTCAACTTCCCACGCTTCCCGAAACGAATCACACCACGATTCGGGGAAATCTTCAAGAACACATGGTCGCCCGGCTGAAACTCCAAAGGACGGCGTTTAGCATCCGCCCAATGCTTAAAACGGTCCTGAGCAATTCTCAACCTCTCCCGAATATTCCTGACGATATCCACGGCCTCCACGATCATCTCAGGTCCCAACAACTCCCGATCACCAACGTCATCCCAACTCAATGGCGATCGACATTTCCTCCCATAAAGAGCGGCGAATGGCGCCATGCCAATACTCGCCTGGAAGCTGTTGTTGTAGGAAAACTCCACCAAATGTAGATGGTCCTCCCACGAACCCTTGAAATCCAACATGCACGCCCTCAGCATGTCTTCCAAAATCTGAATCGTCCTCTCGGACTGGCCATCCGTCTGCGGGTGGTACGCCGTGCTGAAACTCAGACGCGTACCCAAGCTCTTCTGCAAACTCTGCCAGAACTGAGATGTGAACCTCGTGTCTCTGTCAGACACGATACTCACGGGGACTCCATGAAGTCGCACAACTTCCTGCACGATTCACGATACATCACTATCCAAACTAGGAAAAGGAAATAAAACGGAGAGTAAAAGAATTTACCTCCATATATCTCCTTGCTAGCGTCTCAGTGGACTGTCCCACTCGGAACGGAATAAAGTGCGCAGATTTGGTCAATCGATCTACGATCACCCAAATCGCATCATTCTGCTTCGGACTCCGAGGTAGTCCAGTCACGAAATCCATAGTGATGTGTTGCCACTTCCACTCCGGAATCGGAATCGGTTGTAGCAACCCGACCGTACGCTGATGCTCCGCCTTCACTTGCTGGCAAACCAAGCACTTGGCTACGCTCCGAGCCACACTCCTCTTCATACCATGCCACCAATAATTCAGACGAAGATCCTGGTACATCTTGGTGCCACCAGGATGCACAGAATACGGCGAACTATGTGCCTCCACCATCAACTCCTCTCTGATATCCCCAGCAGGCACACACAACCTGGCTCCAAACCTCAGCGAGCCATCCTCATGAATCAAAAAGTCAGTCCGCAGACCGGCTTCCACCTGCTCCCGAATCCTCACCAGCTTCGGATCCTCAGCCTGGCCAGCCTTAATCCGATCCACGATCGTCGACTGTACCTGCATGTACATCAACGAAGAAGCCTCTCCAGGAAGAACAATCTCGACACCAGACTCGCAAAAATCCTGCTGCAATCTCCACTGCAAGGTCAAAATCATCACCACTGGAAGCCTACTCAAAGCATCTGGAACCACATTCACCTTGCCAGGGTGATACTGCAAATCAATCTCATAATCCGCCATAAGCTCCAACCATCGACGCTGTCGCATGTTGAGCTCCTTCTGAGTGAAAATATACTTCAAGCTTTTGTGATCGGTGAAAATCTTCACTTTCTCACTCAGCAGGAAGTGCCTCCAAATATTATGAGCAAACACAACGGCAGCCAACTCCAAATCATGCGTCGTATAATTCTTCTCACGAACCTTAAGCTGACGAGACGCATACGCCACAACATGCCCGTGCTGATGCAACACACAACCGAGACCCTTGCCAGAAGCATCGCAAAAGATCTCAAATCCACTGCTGCGATCAGGCACAACAAGAATAGGGGCACTCGTCAACCTCTCCTTCAGAATACCAAAAGCACTCTCACAATCACCCGACCAAACATAAGCAACATCCTTCCGCGTCAACCTGGTCATCGGCTCAGCAATACGAGAAAAGTCCTTAATGACTGCCGATAATAACCAGCAAGTCCAAGGAAACTCCAAATCTCAGACGCTGACGACGGAACAGGCCACTCCCTGATGGCCCTAATCTTCTCGGGATCCACTGAAATACCATCTCCAGTCACCACATGCCCGAGAAAAGCAACTCGATCCAGCCAAAACTCGCACTTCGAAAACTTAGCATACAACCGATGCTTCCTCAAAATCCCCAACACCGTCCTTAAGTGCAAGGCATGCTCTTCCTCCGACTTCGAATAGATCAGAATGTCGTCAATAAAGATAACGACAAACTTATCCAAAAAGTCGTAGAAAATCAGGTTCATCAGATTCATGAAAACTGCGGGCGCGTTAGTTACACCGAAAGGCATAACCACAAACTCATAGTGTCCATACTTCGTCCTGAACGCTGTCTTCGGAACATCATCCTTCTTCACCTTCAACTGATGGTAACCACTCCTCAAATCCAATTTAGAAAACACACTCGAACCTCCAAGCTGATCAAAAATATCATCGATGCGAGGCAACGGGTATTTATTCTTTATGGTCACCGCATTCAACTCCCGATAGTCCACGCACATGCGACGCGAACCATCCTTCTTCTTTACCAGCAACACCGGTGCTCCCCACAGAGACACACTAGGATTAATATAACCCTTCTGCAACAGCTCATCCAACTGCTTCCGCAACTCTTCCAACTCTGCAGGTGCCATACGATACGGCGCCATCGAAATCGGCTGCGCGCCTGGAACAAGATCAATAGAAAATTCCAAAGCTTGATCAGGCGGTAAACCAGACATCTCCTCGGGGAAGACGTCGCCAAAATCTCGCACCACAGCTGGCCACTCCAGCTCCATCTGCATAGCCACAGCCTCCACCGGCCTGGCCTGAAATCTGACAGGACCAAGCGAACTGCTACCACGACTGAACTCAAACACTGGATGTCCGGGAATCTCGAACACCACCTTCTTCCTCCTGCAGTCGATCGTAGCATAGAAGCTTGCAAGCCAATCCATCCCAAAGACCGCATCGTAGTTGGTGATGTTGTGGACAATAAAATCAGCATAAAGCTCATGTCCACAAACCACCACAGAGCAAGGACTACATCCACGATGCACCGTGACTACTCCATTCCCCGTAACGATGTTCCAACTCTTGGAGAGAGGGGACGTCGACAAGGAATGCTTCTCCACGAAGCTCTGGGCCAAAATGCACATCGATGCACCAGAGTCAAAGAGGACTCGGGCAGGGAACGTGCAAACCAAAACCACACCTAATAAACAGTCTAATCAATCAAATCTTATTCTAGCAACATTCATACACAAGCATCCAACATAATTTTAACAATCAACTAATTAGGGAAGGAACAACTAGATTGGAAGTTACCTGCAATGACCTCATCCATGGCCAAAACCTCCTCCTCGGTCATCAGAAATGCCTGCCTCCTTGGCGGAGCAGCCTGCTGAAAAGCCTGCCTCTGCGGAACGAGGGGCACCCCATGACCAGCGGGCACCGGGGCTCTCTGCTGCAACGGCGGGGCAGCAATAGCTGTCCTCCAAGGCTGCTTCAACCTCGTGCACTCCCTGAGAACATGGGCGGGATCTCCACAGGCAATACATTGCCCCAAGAACTTCCTACATGATTCCTTGATATGGCCCTCCTTGCCACAGAAATTGCAAGTCCTCCGAACGGGCCCTCCTGGCCTCTTAAACTGAGCAGGCCAGTTCGGCCTGAATCCAGGTCTAACCACAGCTCTCGCCTGCTCCACAGGCCTCCTCCCAGCACCAACAACAGACCCCTTCATCTGGTTCACGAGCAGCTCCTGCCTCTTGGCAGCGACCAAAACCTTCTGATATGACTCCCGGTCAGAAGAGGTCACAAAACTCTGGAGCTCCGAAGCGAGTCCCTGCAGGAACCTCTGAGCTCTCTCCTCAGCGTCCTGCACCATCTTCGGTGCAAACCGACTCAGCCTCATGAACTCTTGGTGATAATGGTCCACCGACGAGCTCCCTTGCTTCAAATCGATAAAACACTGCAGCATCTCCTCCATGGCAGCCTTCGGGAAGAACTCACCATCAAATCTGGCCTTGAAGGTAGCCCAGACGATCGGCTCCACCAACATCCTCTCTTCAGCATCCCACCAATTCCGAGCATTATCCTTCAGCTGGCGCTTCGCCAAGTCAACCCAACTAACTTCGTTGACCTTGGACATCATCAGATTGTCCTCGATATTCCTCATCCATTCATCAGCAGCTAGTGGACCTTCGGTTCCATCAAAATACGCAGGACCCAGCTCTCGGAACTGCTTCGCCCCGGGCTCAGGGCGAGGGGCTTCCACCACCCGAGCAGCTCGGGCCACCGGAGCATTCTGTACCTGTAGAAGCACACCCTGCTGAACCTGCATCATCTGCAACATCATCTGCATCATCTCTCCGTTAGTGAGCTCCCGCTCAGGCTCCTCGTCATGAGGGGGCGCACCACTACCACCACCACGGGTGATTCGCCTTCCTGCCATCTAATGACGCAGAAAACGAAACGATTAGACTCATAGCTTAGGGCTCAGATGTCGAACTTATTTGTTGGACAATCTTGCATTATTATCGTTATCCCGATAATTGCAGTTACAGAAGGACCTGCATGGGCCACCACTAAAACCTGTCACGACCCGCTTCCCTAAAATGGAGGCGAGACGTGAGAAGGTCCGCTCGAGCGTAGAGCTGTGAAGCCTCACGCCCGATAAGCGTAAATTTAGTATAAGCAGGTCCCTGTAATTGCAATCGAAACAACAACAATAATAATAATATGATACGGATATGAAACACCAATCCCAAAGTTTGTCCACAAAATATTCAACATCACAGAAAAGCCACCAGGCTAAAAGAAAGAGTCTAAAGGCCCAGAACAAGGCCAAATAAAGGACAAATATAACAGAGTATCAAACTAGGTGCCACGCACCGACAACCCAAAAGATCCAGCAAAACTAGACGTAGACACTAGGACTGATCTCCAGTGTCTACGAAGTCCTCGTCCAACACGGGCGCAAGCTCGGCGTCCGCAAACACCTCACCCTCAGCAAGCAACTCGGGCTCAAGGTCTAACATGCGTCACCCAAAAGAGAAAGGGGCACTTGTCAGCAAGTCTAAAAGACTTGAGCAAGGAAACTGAAAGTAACTAGCAACCTAGCACTTATAATATTAAGCAATGACATGGCAGTTAAGTATGATGCAACAGTTTAAAAGAGAGGCAAGCACGCACGATGTAGCAAAAGCTACCAAATCACTAATCACTTATCATTTAACACTTATCACTTATCACTTATCACTTATCACTTATCACTTATCACTTATCACTTAGTGCATAGAGAGTCCACCTGCTGGCCAGCTCGTGGCTCAGGCCGCTTATCTCTATCACTATTAATCACTCGTGCACTAGAGAGTCCACCTGCTGGCCGGAGTGGCGGATCAGGCCAACTCGGGGCTCAGTCCGCTTATCTCTTACCCCACCCATATGTGTCGAGCGTTGGGATTTCCAACTCACTGAGCTCGCTTCTGGAACACGAGCCAGGAAGTGTATTTGGCATAGGGGTGCACCTAGCCGGTATCCGAGCGTTGGGGTTTCCAACTACATGGCTCGCTTCTGGAACACGAGCCAGGAACACAAACATCGTAGCAAAGCTACGCAATCACAGCAACACTTAAAGAATACAATGACATGACAATTAATTCGCGTACCGTTAATGGAAAGTAAACATGACATGGTAATTGTGCAACATGCTAAATGTTGGAACTAGCTTCGTTGTCAAGCTAGTTCCCCAATTTGCGCCTAGGCGAGTATCATTTCGTCGCCTAGCCTCTTTTACACCCACAACAAGCAAATGGCCTAAAACATGGCCTAAACCCTAAGTGGCAAGTTTCACTTGCCTAGCACCGGGGATGACGACCACTTCGTCACACGGATGCTATCTACGGGGGAAATCGCTGTTATGGGGGAAACAAACACAAAACAACATGAAATTTATTAGGGTTTCATAAAATTATAAATAGGTTATGAAAACAACGGTAGATCGATTTCTTACCGAGAGGAGGCGGATGAAACACTCCGGAGAACCCTAGGATCAGATCTGGAAAAGATTGGGGAAGTTTGGAGAAACTAGGGTTTTGGGGGATTTGGGGATTTTGATGGATTTGGTGAGATTTTGGGGAAGATGAGAGGTAGATAGAGTGGATGGACGGTTTGGATGATGGATTCAGGGCTTGGAATGAAGGATTGAAGCTTGGAGGAAGATGGGGGCTCAAAGGGGAAGATTTTAGGGTTTTGGGTCGTGTTGGGGAAGAAGAAAACGTTTGGGTTGGGTTTAAATAGGTTGGGCTGGCGGCTGCCCAGAAATTAGGGTTTCAACACTGGTTAGTCGGTCAAAGAGCAACCACTGACCGACTAGTTTGGCAACTAGTCGGTCGGTCGACCAACGCAGACCGACTAAGTGTAAACAGTAACTCCTGAACGAAAATAGGATTTAGAGTTAGTCGGTCCATGAACAAGTACTGACCGACTAGTTTAGCATCTAGTCGGTCGATGAACGTTCTTAGACCGACTAAGGGTAAACAGTAACTGATACAAAAATAAGATGATGTGTTAGTCGGTTAAAGAAGCATTGCCGACCGACTAGTTTGCAACCTAGTCGGTCAACCAACGTTCTTAGACCGACTAACGATAAACAGTAACTCCTGAATAATTTAGAAAGCTAACTAGTCGGTCCAAGAAGGATTGCCGACCGACTGGATCGTCATCTAGTCGGTCGGTGCCCCTTCTTATACCGGCTAATGAGCACCAAAAGTTCCGATACGGGGTGCGGGGCCCCGGTATCGATTCCTAAGACTTCTAGGCTTGATCTAATAGTAAGATACGACCGTTATGAAGTCCGCCACGAATGACATACTTCGAAATCGACAATCCTAAGGAAGAAACGAGAAAATACGACGAATCGATCGAAATGAAAGCTACGGAGACGAAAACCACACAAGAGGAGAAAATCCACCAAAACATATATTATTTTATATTACATCCAGATACATGAAAAGCAGTCGTTACAAAGAGTTAAGCGGCCAATCAACTGGGAGTCTGCCCGATCAGCAACTGCAGTGGTAAGGCGTAAACTCTGGGTTTTGGGGTAGTTGTTAAGCGGCCAATCAGCATAAATGCCAAACCATTCAGTTGTAAGGCGTAAACATCTACAAACAACTTGAAACATGAATAGTGAAATGATTGAGATTGTTAATAGCTTGGCTACTCTTGTCTTGTCCCGATAATTGTTCTCTTGTACTTATTGTCTCGCCATGTCTTACTTGTGCACTCATGCTATAACTGCCATGTCATGCATACTATAACTGCTAGGTTGCTAGTTGCCTTGCTTTCAGTTTCCTTGCCCAAGTCGTTTAGACTTGCTGACATGTGCCCCTTTACTATTTTGGGTGACACATGTTAGATCCTGAGCCTGAGTACCTTGTTGAGGACGAGGTGTTCGCTGACGCCGAGCCCGAGCTTGTGTTTGACGGGGAGTGCGTGGACACTGGGGACCAGTCCTAGTGTCTTCGTTGTGTTTTCCCTTTTGTTTAGACTGCTATTTTGTTGTCGGTGCGTAGCACCTATACTTTGTGACGTTGTTGCTTTTGTTGGCCTTGTTCTGGGCCTTTAGACTCTTTCTTTTAGCCTGGTGGCTTTTCTGGATGTCAAACTTAATTTTCATGTTGGACAAATTATGAGATATGAGAATTTTATTTCTGTCTCTCCTTGTGTTATTATTGTTGTTCCGTTGTGGTTACAGGGACCTGCTTATGTTTTATTGATGATTATCGGGTTTGGGGCTTCACAGCTCCACTCTCGTGCGGACCTTTTCACGTCTCGCCTCCATTTTAGGGAAGCGGGGCGTGACAGGTTTTGTTAGTGGCCCATGCAGTTCATCTTCTGTAACTACGATTATCGGAATAACGATAATAATATTTGAACGTCCAATAAACTAAGTTTGACGTCTGAGTCATAAGCTATGAGTCAAATCTGCTTCGTTTTCTGTGTCATTAGATGGCAGGAAGGCGATTCACCCGTGGTGGAGGTAGTGGTGCGCCCCCTCATGATGAGGAGCCTGAGCAGGAACCCACCAACGGTGAGATGATGCGGATGATTCTCCAGATGATGCAAGTGCAGCAGGGCGTGCTCCTGCAAGTCCAGAATGCTCCACTTGCTCGAGCTGCCCGGGCACTTCCGGATGTCCCTCGCTTTGAGCCGGGAGCGAAGCAATTTCGGGAGCTGGGTCCCGCATATTTTGATGGGTCTGAGGGTCCTCTGGCTGCCGATGAGTGGATTCGGAACATTGAGGATAACTTGAAGATGGCCAAGATCACCCCGGCTGGATGGGTTGATTTGGCGAAGAGGCAACTCAAGGATAATGCTCGGAACTGGTGGGATGCGGAAGAGAAGATGTTGGTGGAGCCGATAGCTTGGACTACCTTTAAGTCCAGGTTTGATGAGGAGTTCTTTCCGAAGGCTGCCAGGAAGGAGATGCTGCAGCGCTTTATTGATCTGAAGCAAGGGAGCTTGACGGTGGACATGTACCACCAAGAGTTCACTAGGCTGAGTCGGTTCGCACCGAAGATGGTGTAGGATGCTGATGAGAGGGCTCAGAGGTTCCTGCAGGGACTTGCTTTGGAGCTCCAGAGTTTTGTGTCTTCCTCTGATCTGGACTCTTATCAAAAGGTTTTGGTCGCTGCGAGGAGGCAGGAGCTGAACCTGAGTCAGAGGAGAGGACATGTTTCTGGTGTTGGGAAGAGGCCTATGGAGCAGGCCAGGGCGGTGGTTAGGACTGGTTTCAAGCCTAATCATCCAGCTCAGTTCAAGAGGCCAGGAGGGCCTGTTCAGAAGACTTGCCATTTCTGCGGCAAGCCTGGCCACATCAAGGATCAGTGTAGGAAGTTTCTGGGCCAGTGTTTGGTTTGTGGTGATGCTTCCCATGTCGCGAAGGATTGTCGGCATGCGAATCTGCTGCGGAAGGCACCTGTTGCAGCACAACCGTTGCAGCAGCGAGCGTCTGTTCCTGCTGGACGTGGAGCGGCTCTTGTTCCACAGAGGCAGGCTTTTCAGCAGGCTATTCCGCCGAGGAGGCAGGCTTTTCTGATGACCGCTGTGGAGAGCGAGGCTGTGGATGAGGTTATCGCAGGTAATCCTCAATCTAGTCGTTACTTTCCTAGCTGGTTTTGATTGTTAGATTGTGTTGTTTGCTTGAACATGATTGTTTGCTAGACTAGGGCTTGATTGTTAATTGTTTGTTAGGTGTGGTCTTGGTGTGCACATTTCCTGCACGAGTCCTCTTTGACTCTGGTGCATCGATGTGCATTATTTCTCGGAGCTTAGCAGAGAAGCATTCCTTGTCAACGTCCCCTCTTTCCAAGAGTTGGAATATCGTTACAGGGAATGACGTGGTCTCGGTGCATCGTGGTTGCAATTCTTGCTCGTTGGTGGTCTGTGGACATGAGCTTTACGCTGATTTCATTGTCCACGACATCATCAACTATGATGCAGTTCTTGGGATGGACTGGCTTGCGAGCTTCTATGCTACGATTGACTGTCGGAGGAAGAAGGTGGTGTTTGAGATTCCCGGACATCCAGTATTTGAGTTCAGCCGTGGTAGCAGTTCGCTTGGTCCTGTCAGATTTCGGGCCAGACCGGTGGAGGTCGTGGCTATGCAGATGGAGTAGGAGTGGCCAGCTGTTGTACGGGATTTTGATGACGTCTTCCCTGAGGAGATGTCTGGTTTGCCACCTGATCGGGCTCTAGAATTTTCTATTGATCTTGTTCCGGGAGCGCAGCCGATTTCGAAGGCGTCGTATCGTATGGCACCCGCTGAGTTGGAGGAGTTGCGGAAGCAGCTGGATGAGCTTTTGCAGAAGGGTTATATCAACCCTAGTGTGTCTCCATGGGGAGCACTGGTGCTGCTGGTGAAGAAGAAGGATGGTTCGCGTCGCATGTGCGTGGACTATCGGGAGTTGAATGCGGTGACCATCAAGAATAAATACTCGTTGCCTCGCATCGATGATATTTTTGATCAGCTTGGAGGTTCGAGGGTGTTTTCTAAATTGGATTTGAGGAGTGGTTACCATCAGTTGAAGGTGAAGAAGGGAGATGTTCCGAAGACAGCGTTCAGGACGAAGTATGGACACTACGAGTTTGTGGTTATGCCTTTCGGTGTAACCAATGCACCCGCAGTTTTCATGAATCTGATGAACCTGATTTTCTACGACTTTTTGGATAAGTTTGTCGTTATCTTTATTGACGACATTCTGATCTATTCAAAGTCGGAGGAGGAGCATGCCACGCACTTGAGGACGGTATTGGAGATTTTGAGGAAGCATCGGTTGTATGCTAAATTTTCGAAGTGCGAGTTTTGGCTGGATAGAGTTGCTTTTCTCGGGCATGTGGTGACTGGAGATGGTATTTCAGTGGATCCCGAGAAGATTAGGGCCATCAGAGAGTGGCATGTCCCGTCGTCTGCGTCTGAGATCCGGAGTTTCCTTGGGCTTGCTGGTTACTATCGGCGTTTCATTAAGGACTTTTCCCGTATTGCTGAGCCGATGACCAGGTTGACGCGGAAGGATGTTCCTTTTGTTTGGTCGGGTGATTGTGAGAATGCTTTTGGTGTTCTGAGGGAGAGGTTGACGACTGCCCCTATTCTTGTCATGCCTGATCGCAGCGGTGGATTTGAGATCTTTTGCGATGCTTCTGGCAAGGGTCTCGGTTGTGTGTTGCATCAGCACGGGCATGTTGTGGCGTATGCTTCTCGTCAGCTTAAGGTTCATGAGAAGAATTACCCGACGCATGATTTGGAGTTGGCTGCCGTTGTGTTTGCTCTTAAGATTTGGAGGCACTTCTTGCTGAGTGAGAAAGTGAAGATTTTCACCGATCACAAAAGCTTGAAGTATATTTTTACTCAGAAGGAGCTCAACATGCGACAGCGTCGATGGTTGGAGCTCATGGCGGATTATGATATTGATGTGCAGTTTCACCCTGGCAAGGTGAATGTGGTTCCTGATGCGCTGAGTAGGCTTCCAGCGGTGATGATTTTGACCTCGCATTGGAGATTGCAGCAGGATTTTTACGAGTCTGGTGTGGAGATTGTTCTTCCTGGGGAGGCTTCTTCGTTGATGTGTATGCAGATACAGTCGACGATTGTGGATCGGATCAAGGCTGGCCAGGCTGAGGATCCGAAGCTGGTAAAGATTTGGGAGCAGGTGGAAGCCGGTCTACGGATTGACTTTTTGATTCATGAGGATGGCTTGCTGAGGTTTGGAGCCAGGTTATGTGTGCCAGCTGGAGATATTAGAGAGGAGTTGATGGTGGAGGCACACAGTTCGCTGTATTCTGTGCATCCTGGTGGCATCAAGATGTACCAGGATCTTCGTCTGAACTTTTGGTGGCATGGCATGAAGAGGAGTGTGGCTCGGAGTGTAGCCAAGTGTTTGGTTTGTCAGCAAGTGAAGGCAGAGCATCAGCGTACGGCCGGGTTGCTACAACCGCTTCCGATTCCGGAGTGGAAATGGCAATACATCACTATGGATTTCGTGACTGGACTACCTCGGAGTCCGAAGCAGAATGACGCGATTTGGTTGATCGTAGATCGATTGACCAAATCTGCGCACTTTATTCCGTTCCGAGTGGGACAGTCCACTGAGGCGCTAGCGAGGAGATATATGGAGGTAAATTCTTTTACTCTCCGTTTTTATTTCCTTTTCCTAGTTTGGATAGTGATGTAACGTGAATCGTGCAGGAGGTCGTGCGGCTTCACGGAGTCCCCGTGAGTATCGTGTCAGACAGAGACACGAGGTTCACATCTCAGTTCTGGCAGAGCTTGCAGAAGAGTTTGGGTACGCGTCTGAGTTTCAGCACGGCGTACCATTCGCAGACGGATGGCCAGTCCGAGAGGACGATTCAGATCTTGGAAGACATGCTGAGGGCGTGCATGTTGGATTTCAAGGGTTCGTGGGAGGACCATCTACATTTGGTAGAGTTTTCTTACGACAACAGCTTCCCGGCGATTATTGGCATGGCGCCTTTCGCCGCTCTTTATGGGAGGAAATGTCGATCGCCATTGAGCTGGGATGACGTTGGTGATCGGGAGTTGTTGGGACCTGAGATGATTGTGGAGGCTGTGGAGGTTGTCAGGAACATTCGGGAGAGGTTGAGGATTGCTCAGGACCGTTTTAAGCATTGGGCAGATGCTAAACGTTGTCCTTTGGACTTTCAGCCGGGAGACCATGTGTTTTTGAAGATTTCCCCGAATCGTGGTGTGATTCGTTTTGGGAAGGGAGGGAAGTTGAGCCCGCGATACATTGGACCGTTTGACATTCTGGAGAGAGTTGGCGAGGTAGCTTATCGCTTAGCCTTGCCGCCATCTTTGGAGGGAGTTCACAATGTTTTCCATGTGTCGCAGCTTCGTCGATACATTAGCGATCCATCTCATGCTGTGGATTTCTCGGAGATTACCGTTCGCCCCGATATGACCTATGACCAGCAGCCAGTGCAGATTCTGGACAGGCGTCAGAAGTCACTTCGGAACAAGATTGTCAATCTTGTGAGGGTGATGTGGCGACACGGCTCGCCTGGAGAGTCTACTTGGGAGAATGAGGATGAGATGCGAGAGCGTTTCCCACTTTTGTTCCCAGACACGTGAGTGTTGGGAAATTCCGAGGACGGAATTTTTCTTAAGTTGGGGAGGATGTAACGACTGGTTTTCATGTATCTGGATTTATTATATTATATTATATGTTTTGGTGGATTTTCTCCTTATATGTGGTTTTCGTCTCTGTAACTTTCATTTTTGATCATTTCGTCGTGTTTTCTTAGCTTCTTCCTTAGAATCGTCGATTTCAGAGCAAGTCATTCGTGACGGGCTTCGTATCGGTCATATCTTATTGTTAGATCAAGCCTAGGAGTCTTAGGAATCGATCCCGGAGCTTCGCGCTCCATATCGGAACTTTTGGTGCTCATTAGCCGGTGTAAGAAGGGGCATCGACCGACTAGATGACGATCCAGTCGGTCAGAAAACCTTCTTGAACCGACTAGTTGGCTTTGTAAATTTCTCAGGAGTTACTGTTTGTCGTTAGTCGGTCTAAGAACGTTGGTTGACCGACTAGGTTGCAAACTAGTCGGTCGGTAATGCTTCTTCAACCGACTAACTCATCAACTATTTTTGATACTAGCTACTGTTCCTTCTTAGTCGGTCTAAGTTCATCTTTCGACCGACTAGTTGTTAAACTAGTCGGTTAAGTTATGTACTCAGACCGACTAATTCTTAGTTCTTCTGAACAGTCGAGTACTGTTTACTCTTAGTCGGTCTAAGAACGTTCATCGACCGACTAGATGCCAAACTAGTCGGTCAGTAGTTGTTCTTTGACCGACTAAATCTAGATCTTATTTCTGTACAGAAGTTACTGTTTAGACTTAGTCGGTCTGCGTTGGTCAACCGACCGACTAGTTCCCAAACTAGTCGGTCAGTGGTTGCTCTTTGACCGACTAATCTGGGCCAAAACCCTAATTTCTGGGCAGCCGCCAGCCCTTCCTATTTAAACCCCTCCCAAACGATTTCTTCTCCTTCCTCACGACCTAAAACCCTAGTTTCTCCCCCATTGAGCCCCCTACTACCTCAAACCATTATTCCTTCATCCCAAGCCCAAAATCCATCATCCAAACTCTCCCTTAACACATTCTACCTCTCATCTTCATCAAAATCTCATCAAACCCCCAAAATCCCCCAAAACCCTATTTCTCCAAACTTCTCCAATCATTTCCAGATCTGAACCCTAGGTTCCCCGGAGCATTTCTTCCGTCGCCGTGGTTGCTCGGCGTCATTCTTCCGTTTCCTATACGGTAATAATCGATCTCTTGATGTTTTAATAAACCGTTGTGTTCTTGTGAAACCCTAATGAATGAATATTGTTTTGATGGTTGTTTCTCCATAACAGTGACTTCCCCGTAGATTAGCGTCCGTGGGACGAACCCTCATTGATCGTCATACTCGGTGGTAGGCAAGTGAAACTTGCCACTTAGGGTTTAGGCCATGTTTTAGGCCATTTGCTTGTTGTAGGCGTAAAAGAGACTAGGCGACGAAATGATACTCGCCTAGGCACAAATTTAGGAACTAGCTTGACAACGAAGCTAGATCCGACATTTATCATGTTGCACAATTCCCATGTCATGTTTAATTTCCATTAACAGTACGCAAATTAATTGTCATGTCATTGCATTCTTTAAGTGTTTCCGTGATTGCGTAGCTTCGCTACAATGCTTGTGTTCCTGGCTCGTGTTCCAGAAGCAGGACATGTGTTGGTTGATAGCCAATGCCCGAATTGCTTGTTTCCGGCTAGGTGCACCCCTATGCCAAATGCTTAAGAATCGTGAACTAGAATGCGAGCTCCTGTGCGGGGCAACCCTGGCTCATTTACTGAGCTCGTGTGCGGGGACCCTGGCTCGTTTACATGTGGGTATTGGGGGTAAGAGTTAAGCGGCCAATCAACTGGGAGTCTGCCCGATCAGCAACTGCAGTGGTAAGGCGTAAACTCTGGGTTTTGGGGGTAGTTGTTAAGCGGCCAATCAGCATGAATGCCAAACCATTCAGCTGTAAGGCGTAAACATCTACAAACAACTTGAAACGTGAATAGTGAAATGATTGAGATTGTTAGTAGCTTGGCTACTCTTGTCTTGTCCCGATAATTGTTCTCTTGTACTTATTGTCTCGCCATGTCTTGCTTGTGCACTCATGCTATAACTGCCATGTCATGCATACTATAACTGCTAGGTTGCTAGTTGCCTTGCTTTCAGTTTCCTTGCCCAAGTCTTTTAGACTTGCTGACATGTGCCACTTTACTCTTTTGGGTGACACATGTTAGATCCTGAGCCTGAGTACCTTGTTGAGGACGAGGTGTTCGCTGACGCCGAGCCCGAGCTTGTGTTTGACGGGGAGTGCGTGGACACTGGGGACCCGTCCTAGTGTCTTCGTTGTGTTTTCCCTTTTGTTTAGACTTGGTGCGTAGCACCTATACTTTGTGACGTTGTTGCTTTTGTTGGCCTTGTTCTGGGCCTTTAGACTCTTTCTTTTAGCTTAGTGGCTTTTTTGGATGTCAAACTTAATTTTCATGTTGGACAAATTATGGGATATGAGAATTTTATTTCTGTCTCTCCTTGTGTTATTATTGTTGTTCCGTTGTGGTTACAGGGACCTGCTTATGTTTTATTGACGTTTATCGGGTTTGGGGCTTCACAGCCCCACTCTCGTGCGGACCTTTTCACGTCTCGCCTCCATTTTAGGGAAGCGGGGCGTGACACATGCTCTCTCAGGAGAGCGATCAACTGTTCCCTTAGGTCAAAAGGGAGCATTGATCTAATACTGACAGTTTTTTTCCTCTTCTTCGGAGATCCGGATGTTCTCCGTTTCTTCGACTACTGCAGGCCATCGATCTTCGCATTTGGGATCAACTGGGGCTGCCTACCTGATCCTTCTTAAAGCGGTGGACAGTGTATAGCACGACCGCGCCTGCTTCTGATTTCCTCTTGCTTTCCCGGCTCCTTCGGGGTTCTGGAATTTGATCATCTAATGGAAAGTCGAGACCACCGCTTCTATAGCGTTCAACAGCAGTCTTCCGATGATCTCGTTGTACGCTGAGTTGATCTTCACCACCATGAAACTAGTCAGGCAAGTGACTTGTCGCGGATACGTGCCGAGAGTCACCGGTAGGGTGACGATGCCTGCTATTGGGGTGGAATGTCTGGTGAATCCCACTAGGGGCCCCGAGCAGGGTGTCGACTCTGCGGATGACAACCTCATTCTCTCCAACGTGGTGAAGAAGATTATATCGCACGAGCTTCTGGTGTCAACAAGTAATCTATTTACGACGATCTCGTTGATGGTGGCCGTGATGATGACGGCATCATCATGCGGTAGTTTCACACCCTCTAGATCTTCATCCGAGAAGGAGATAGGCGATGTAGAATCTTTGGGGCGCTTTCACCCCACAGATACTGCCATCAACCTGCCGGCATATGAGCTTTGGAGCGAGATTGACAACTCCGGGTGCAGGGAACCTCCCATTATCATGTTGATAAGGCCGATGGTGGGAGGTGTCGAGGCATCCTCGGAGGATGTTGATGGGTGAGTCGACATGGTCGAGGTATTTCGTCGATCTGGATGTTGACTCGTGGTTTCTCACAGACGGCACCAAACTGTTAAGGCCAAAAATGATCTAGACAGTTGTCAAACTGGCATGGGCTCTTCGTACTGAGTCAGAGCCTCGTCTGCAGGTGAAGTCGGACCCTAGGTTGGAAGAAGCTGGGTCAAGTGATGGATGTAAATGATGATGCGGTGCTTGATCGACCATTGGACAGCTGATGTGTCGATTGTTTGAGGCTGGGATGCTCGGAAACGACCTTCACGGAAGATGGCGACTCGTCGATCTACACCACAGAGACACGTTAAGGGGGTCGGATCTGGGTCCCGAACCAAATCTCCTCCGATGCTTAAGTTAGTATGGGAACTTAAGGATGATGTGGAGCTTGGAGCAGTTGAGATCGACTCACGGAGGTTCGTATCAGGTCTGGCGTCACAAGCTCTATAATGTAAGAAATATCAACTGAGAAAGTAGAGTTCTATGTCTTAGATCTCGTACCTTGGGAATGGAACACCATTACCTTTGTCCTTTCATCTATTTATAAGTCGTTCCTCTTTGATTGTACGTAACCATCCCTCATTGATTTGGGCACGATCTCCTCCGGGATTCGAGATCACGGCTGCCCATTTACTCGGCCACATTAACCTCCCCATGAATATCAGCGAGGGCCTAACGGTTGAGTGGGCCGTTCGCTTGACTCGGCAATACCTCACTCTGAGCGACGTGTATTAGGTTGTTGGCACCATTTGGGTCGGGTATGCGTATATTTCACCCGGAACCATACCTGTGCACTAAAACATATGTTTCACATTATTCTATGTGTTTGTGCTGCATTCTCCATCTCAAAAGGTATATGGGATAAAAAATTCACCTCTTGTGACCCTTTGTACCATGTGATGTAAAATGAGTCATGTCATCGTATATGAGAGAGATCTCTCATGCCATATGCTTACCATTATTCTCTCATGTGTGGCTAAATTTTGTAAAACTATCCTAAATTTGGCCTAGTTTCATACAAAATACTGACCTTTGAAAAAATGCAAAACTTATTTGAAGTGTTGAAGCTTCAAAAAACTATCTTATAGTAACTTTTGTAAATATCTACTAATTTTTGTCTTGATTTCATAAAATAACATTGAATTTAGGTTCGATTTCACAAAACCACACTAACTTTTGCCATAAAAACTACTCTGAAACTACGCTAGAGCTCAGGCTATTTTTAGAAATTTCGGAAATTTACGGTAACTTGTTTATTTCAAGTTTCGGTTATTTTTATGAGAGTTTATCAAAGTTCAAGATAATTTGATAAAATTTAGCATATGCAACTGTATGTGCATAATAGATATTATGACACATGAGACTGAGAGATCTCTATTATATACAGTAATACATCACGGTCTTGAGTCTTCTTTAAAAAAACATGTGGAACTAAACATACACCAACACGTAAAACTTAATACTAGTATATTGTTATATGATAATGAACTCAAGAGAGAGAGAGAGAGAATTTCATTGCTAAGAATAAGTCACCATCGCTAAGAGCCATGGTGCTCTATTTATATATCTCATAGTGGGGAGGCCAAAAGCCTCTAGGAGACCAAGGGTCCCCATTACTCTAAGTAATGGGGGCCTAATGAATGGGTAATGAAGGAGGGGAGGCCAAAGGCCTCCCTCATTCATAACACTCCCCCTTACACATTCATCACTTCGGTCTCAGCTACTGAGGCAAGGGGTGGATACTTCTGGATCCAGAGTAAGTGTGTTTGCCTCGTTAAAACCTTAGCCGTGGAAAACCCAGTGGGAAAACCCAACAGCTTAAAGAAAAAGAGTGCAACTCACATGTTACTCCCCCTGATCCGTACAAGCTTCAGGCTTGCAGGTCTTTCAACTGTCGCATACCAATGTTCTTTACAAGCTTTACAAAAGTACATTTAGGCAATGCCTTAGTAAAAAGATCAGCTAAGTTGTTGCATGACTGGATCTGTCGAACTTCAATCTGCTTGTCGTTCTTCTGCTCGTGCGTCCAGAAAAACTTGGGAGAAATGTGTTTTGTCCTGTCGCCTTTGATGTAGCCCTTCTGAAGCTGAGAAATGCATGCGGTGGTGTCTTCGAATAGGGCAGTAGGCTCCAGATCACTGGTCTTCAGGCCAGTGGATTGGAGGATGTGTTGGACTACGGAGCGTAGCCAAAAACATTCTCTGCTCGCCTCATAGATCGCGATGAGCTCTGCATGGTTGGAAGATGTAGCAGTAGTGGTTTGTTTTACCGATCTCCAAGAGATAGCAGTACCTCCGTAGGTAAATACAAAACCTGTTTGAGATTTTGCCGTGTGCGGATCAGAGAGATAACCTGCATCAGCATAACCAAACAATTTGGGGGAGGCACCTCTCTGGTAGTAAAGTCCAAAATCAATGGAACCCTGAAGGTATCGCAGAAGATGCTTTACTCCGTTCCAGTGGCGCTTTGTGGGCGCAGCACTGTGTCTGGCTAGTAGATTAACTGTAAACGCTATATCGGGACGCGTACAGTTAGCCAGATATAGAAGTGCTCCAATGGCACTGAGGTAGGGTACTTCAGGACCCAGTATCTCCTCCTCCTCTTCCAGTGGCCGGAAGGGGTCCTTATGTACATCTAGTGATCTTACGACCATAGGAGTACCTAAAAGATGACATTTATCCATATGAAACTTGCGTAGAAGTTTCTTTGAATAATTAGATTGGTGTAATAGGATTCCACCTCTTAGGTGTTCTATCTGTAAGCCAAGACAATACTTTGTTTTGCCTAGGTCTTTCATTTCAAAAGTATGTTTAAGGCTTTCAGATATCTCTTTGATCTCTGCAGGAGATCCTATGAGATTTAAGTCATCTACATATACAGCTATGATGACAAATCCTGTTCCCGTTCTTTTGATAAAGATACACGGGCAGACTTCGTTATTCGTGAATCCTTGCTGTGCAAGAAAATCACTTAGTCTGTTATACCACATCTTGCCCGATTGTTTTAGACCATATAATGATCTATGTAGCCTTACAGAGAATACGTCCCGAGGTATCTCTTTCAACTCTGGGGGTAGATTAAACCCATCAGGAAGTTTCATATAGATATTTTTATCTATATCGCCATATAGATATGCAGTCACAACGTCCATGAGCTGCATTTCTAGGTTTTCCAGAGAAGTTAGGCTGATTAAAAATCGGAAGGTGATCGAATCCATGACCGGGGAATACGTATCTTCGTAATCAATCCCCGGTCTTTGGGAAAATCCCTGGGCTACAAGGCGTGCCTTATAGCGAACGATCATATTATTTTCATCTCTTTTTCTTATGAAAACCCACTTATAACCCACAGGTTTTACACCTGCTGGTGTTTGAACTACTGGTCCAAAGACTTTGCGTTTCAAGAGTGAGTCCAGCTCTACTCGTATTGCCTCGTCCCACTTTGGCCAATCATCTCGGTGTTTACATTCCGCCAGAGATCGTGGTTCGACGTCATCGTCATATTCAGTGACGTGAACGGCAATATCGAACGCAAAATCGTCGTCGACGACTATGCTATTTCTGTCCAGTACTTCTCCAGTAAGTACAAAATTTAATGATGTTTCTCCTATTGTTTCCTCTGCTGGGGAAATCAGGAGGGGAGAAGTAGCTGGTCTGAGCTCAGCATCCTGTGGAGGGATAATCTTAGTATCTCCAGGAGTCTTCCTCTTTCGAGGAACTTTATCTTTTGAACCTGGTGGGCGTCCTCTTTTCATTTGAGGTACAACCAATTCTGCTGCCGGTGGATTGCATCCATCTATGGGGATGTCAATCCTAGCTGGCGTATTGGCAGCATGGACGTGTGAACGGACAATCTTCTGGTTGTCCGTGAATTTATCCGGCAAAAGATGTACTGTATTCTGGATGTGAAGGATCTTCAGGATCTCATCGTCACACAGGTTAGTACGCTGATCATATAGGGACAAAGACTTCTGGTCCCAACTAATGGTCTCAGAAGCTTCTGGCTTCTTAGACTGTGTGCCTAGTTTAGGAAAAATTTTCTCATTAAATTCACAGTCAGCAAAACGTGCCTTGAATGCGTCACCCGTCAGGGGTTCAAGGTATCTTATAATAGAGGGCGAATCAAACCCAATATATATACCTAAACGACGCTGAGGACCCATTTTGGTCCTCTGAGGTGGTGCTATTGGGACATATACCGCACAACCAAATACTCTCAAATGAGAGAAATCCGGAGGTGCGCCATATGCTAGTTGCATCGGGGATAAAGTGTGACCTCCAGAGGGTCTTATCCTAATAAGTGATGCGACATGTAAAATAGCATGCCCCCAAGCATCCACAGGCAACTGGGATTGCATAAGCAATGGACGTGCAATCCATTGGAGTCTCTTTATAAGGGACTCAGCTAATCCGTTTTGGGTGTGAACATGTGCTACAAGATGTTCAACTTCAATACCCGTTGCCCGGCAATAGTCTTCAAAGACTTGTGAAGTAAATTCTCCCGCATTATCAAGACGTAGTTTCTTGATTTGGTTATCGGGGAAATGAGCACGCAACCTTATTATTTGTGCCAATAGCTTTGGAAAAGCTAGGTTGCGGGTGGACAATAGGCACACATAAGACCATTTGGTTGATGCATCAATCAGTACCATGAAGTACCGAAATGGGCCACTTGCGGGGTGAATAGGCCCGCAAATGTCGCCATGAATTCTCTCAAGGAAGCCAGGAGACTCTAATCCCACTTTCAGGAGGGATGGTCTCGTTATAAGTTTTCCCTTGAAACAAGGGAGACATGGAAATTCACCCTTTTGAAGAATCTTCAGGTTCTTCAATTTGTGTCCACGGGATTCAGAAATGATGCGTCGCATCATTGCTGTTCCAGGGTGACCAAGTCTATTGTGCCAGAGTTCGAACTCTGGCAGGGATTGGCACGTCTGGTGCTCAGTCATATTGGCTTCTATTGGTTGAATGTATGTTTGGTAGAGACCCGACGGGAGTCCCTTGAATCGTTCGCAGATGATCTTCCGGTCATCTTTCTGACGAGTTACATACAGATATTCAACCGTATTTTCATCTCTGGTTTCTAAGTGATATCCGTTTAAACGGAAATCCTTGAAACTTACGAGATTCCTATTTGATTTAGGAGAGAATAATGCATTTTTTATTTGAAGTCTTGTGTTATTTGGGAGCAGTATAATTGCTTCACCAGATCCTTCGATTATTTGGGACAGTCCTGAAATTGTGATAACAGGACTGTCATATTTATTTACGCTATTAAAATAGCAATGATCGCAAAGGATTGTGTGCGTTGAGGCACTGTCCACTAGGCACTCAGACATCATCTATATAAGCAAAAACGAAATTTTATTTGAGCGAAAATGTAAACATTCATTCGAAAATAAAAGTTCGTACTTAAGCAAATAAAAGATGAAGATACATTTAATTCTAAAAAGCATAGATAAACGATGATGCTCAATCGAGAAGATCGTCGTTCTCGAAGTCTTTTGCAGTAAACATTGTTGGCGGCTGAACAGCCGCCAAGTTTGTTCCAGGTAGAGACTTCTGGCTCGCCTGGTATAGATCCTGGAGGTGGCGAGGAGTGCGACAGTTTCTGGACCAATGGCCAGTCATGTCGCATCTATGGCATTTATCCTCCCAGTTCTTCTTTGGAAGTGACACTTGCTCGGTGTTCTTTCGCTTCCAAGTGAAATTTCTTTTTCCCTTATTGTTTTTGTTTGTCTGTGGAGCTGCACCTCTTGGTTGCTTCATTATAGCTTTCCCTTTAGTGTTTTTAGCCTTCCTCTTATTTTTCCACTTCTGGGGAGAAACGTGGTGGGCTTCAGGGATAGGGGCAGTGCCAGCTGAACGTAAGTTATGAGTTGCAAGCAGTAAGTCTCGATTCTGCTCTGCCCTAAGTAGGCATGAGATCAGATCGGAAAATTTCGTGAAATTGCGTTCACGATACTGCTGCATGAGGATTGCATCTTTCTCGTGAAACGAGGTAAATGTCTTTTCCAACATGCGCTGTTCTGTCACTTCTTCACTGCACAACTTCAGGCGTGAGGTGATGTTATGAAGTGCAGAATTGTACTCAGCGACGGACTTATAGTCCTGAAGTCTGAGGTTTTCCCACTCATAACTGGCACGGGGTAATATAACATCAATTTGATGTTTATACCGTGCTTCCAGTGCTGTCCACAGGTCCTTCGGGTCCTCAACCGTTAAGTATTCGGCCTTTAAGGTCCGATCTATATGCTTCCTAATGTAGATTATGGCTTTCGCCTTATCTACATCGGATACAGTGGTTGTGGGGCTGCTGCTAGCTGTAGCAGAAGCTTCGGCCGCTGCTGGGGCCGAGGAAGGAGCCAAAATGGACCCAAGGAGGGCCATTGAACGCAAGTGGAACTTCAGGTCCACTCGCCAACTCAGGTAATTTGTCCCTGCAGAATCGAGGACCTCGAAATCGACGCTTGCCAATTTTGCCATTTATCTACGTATTTTAAAATGAGCATGAATTAATTAAAATTCAAAAATTCATGCATAAAGAAATAAACAAGTAAAAATGCGGGGATCGGCCAGATACCCAAAATAGTACACAGTCCAAAGTTCGTTTAAAGTCCATAATAGAGAGAAAAAAAAATACAACTTTGGAAACCCAAACTAAACTGGGTCCCTATATCTCCGTCTTCATATGCTGTTGCATCGAGCTTTGGCTTACACAGTCATGAATCGACTCCTTGCGGTCCAGCGGACGCGGCCAGGGAATTGACTAAGCCAGGACCACTTGTTACCCAGTCAAGCTAGGTTGGTCCAGCAAACTTAACCAAGCACATTGACCGACATCATGATCCATTGAAGGAGTTTTCATCAATTCTATGTGCTGTTGCATCGAGCTTTGGCTTTAAAATACAAATTTCCTCACTTACAAATTCTCTCAAAAGAAAATAAAAGTGCAAGGAAAGTAAATAGGTATACAATGGCCGATCCCGAAAAACACATTTTTACTGATTTAAACATCCACGCAGTTCTAAATATGCTACGGGCATAAAAGTAAACAACTACGCATATATCTCAAGCAAAACATATGGTAAGGGAAACTAGAAAATATAAATATCTTGTAGACCACGTGGAAACGTCATACACCGTTAGGTTAGTTGACTAACGGCAGAGCGGTCTCAGGATCTTTAAGATAGTTATATTTTGAAAAATAGAATCCTAGTAAACCATAGATAATAATTTGCAAGAGCGATGTTTAAATAAATTTTTCAACATGGACTATATAAATTAATTGTGATTTTACAAAGTTTTCTCCGAGTTTAAATATGCCAATTTTATATCCCGTTAAAAAAATACAAATATTTCTCATATTTCAAATGCCGAATTTATAAATTATTTTGTGGCTTCGGGCCAAAAAATAGTTTTAATTATATGGGCTTGTGGCCCATTCCGCAGTTACGCATAATCATTTGCCTCCAAATTTTGGCTTCGGGCCAAATTAGAGTTTTAGCTTTTAAAAATAAATTTGTAATTTTATGGGCTTGAAGCCCAACTCGCTGAAATTATAACTAGCAAAATTTCACATGCAAGCAGGTGCCATGTTGCGCGCATAATTTGGAAACATGTGCAGTCTTTAATTGTCAACATCAATTATCGCCCTCCCGCATAAAATGCTTACATATTTCGGTCCACCGCCTGTGGTCCACTTGGACCGCTCAAATTTGAGCTGATTACTATAAAGTTTTAATTTTGTCTGGTCTGGGAAGGGTTGAAAATTTTTGTATGTAGGTTATGGACAGGGCTGTGGACCGGGAGGCGCCCCCCTGTAGAGGGCGGCCGGGAGGCGCAAGAGATTAGGGGAATAAGAACACGTACTTATTGTTTCCTCAAATGCAATAACAATAATATGGAGATTTTTATTATCTTTATGGCACTGAACTTGGAATAATATGGATCAAGAGACTTGCCGGATTACTCTAGATCGATGATCTAGGGACGACCGTAGAAAAGATCTGTAGAAATAAAGATCCGAGCTCCGAAACGCTTCGGGAATGCCGCAACGCTCCAACGAATCGCCGCAGCAACCAAAGATTCCTTGCGCGTAGGGGATCAATTTGGTGTGGATTTAGGCTTGGATTCTTGCTCAAGGAAGAACACGTGCTGATAACGTGTTATATGATAATGAACTCAAGAGAGAGAGAGAGAGAGAGAATTTCATTGCTAAGAATAAGTCACCATAGCTAAGAGCCATGGTGCTCTATTTATATATCTCATAGTGGGGAGGCCAAAAGCCTCTAGGAGACCAAGGGTCCCCATTACTCTAAGTAATGGGGGCCTAATGAATGGGTAATGAAGGAGGGGAGGCCAAAGGCCTCCCTCATTCATAACATATATGTAAAAAAATCCTATGTTGGCCTAGAATGAATTTATTAGATGCCAACTAGGCCCGCTATGATAACGCAGATTAAACGCCAATGTAATAATTAGCATCTAAAATCTAAATATTTTACATTCTTCATATGTAAACAATTTAGAATGCCATTGAACCTTAATTAATCCTCAGATTCTGGTACCCAAAAGAAAAACCCATAAGCACTTCCACTAATACAACGAAACGTGTCCTCCTCAATCCTTAAAACTAAACAATTGGCATCTAATTACAGGCCTAATCCAGATTCTCTTCACATGCTCTCATCCACTAAGCAGCCGAAACGCGTCCTCTACTCGAATCCTAATATTAAAAAATGCATCATCAAAGTGTGTGACTTGCTCACTGATTATCCTCCTCTTTATGCTAATAACAATGATGTGCACCTGAGCTCACTTTTTAAGACCCATGTATGCGTTAATCTTAATTAATTAATTAGTCTAATTATAGGGAGGGAGGCGGCTTTGCTTCTTTTGGGCTAGCAAGAAGCCTAGCCCACACGCGTCGACATCTTGAGATCCATGAGTTGATGGGCCAATAGCAGACCGCGGCATAACAGGTGACTCAAAATAAGTACTTAGCCTCCTCGGGTTCCTCGATCTCTTTGTTGCCCAAGTGAACCTTTTTGCACTAAGGGCATGTTCCAACGGGGTTTCTTTTGTTGCTTTCGGACGAGAAAGTGCAAAATTCACACTGTGGAGTGTCTTGTCGGCTTCTATTTGGAGGAATACTTGCTCATTTTCTTCTCGCGTGTTCCTTTGCTCCGCTACTCTTCTCCGCTGCTTTCTCCCCTCCGGCGACGCCTCTCTCCTAGCTGGCAACCCCAGCTGTTCCAGCTGAAATCGCCGGATTTCACGGGGATTTCACCCTTTCCCCGCGATTTTGGGGCCCCACCGGCTGTGCTCACCCCTCCTCTCTCCTTCTTTCCGCGGATTTCAGTTGGGTTCGGGAAAAACCCTAGCTACGGCTGCGGGTTTATGTTAGAATCGGTTGCTCCATCGGAATTTTTGGTCGGATTTGAAGGTGGTGTGCCGAGCTTGGTCGGATCTCAGTGCCGGCAAAGCTACGAGCAGAACCCTAACTCCGATCTTAGTGCCGAGCTTGGTCGGTGAGCTTTACCATATTATTTCTGCGATAATAGCGACGCGGTATATTTTCTTCATCTCTAATTTAATTTCTGATGACATTTGATGCGGCCATGTGTTCCTATATGCGATGAGCTTTGCTGCCTCGGTGTTATTGCCTTGCTACCTTGCTGTCGTGTTGTGTATGCGGCTAGGGTTTCAAATTTGATCCCCTATGGCATATGCGGATAGTATTGTGAAAGTGGGGGTATTTGGTTGCATTAATTCTTTGTATGATGATTTATTTGTATGATGAATGTAAAAAATTGTGTAATCTAAAAAAAGCCCAATGATGATTAAAAAAGGAGGAACAAAGGAATGGATTTTTGATGGAATGGAGTTTTGATGACATACGTACACGTTGGAAGGCTTGCTAAGATTGTTCCCTTGAAGCCCCGTTTCGATTTTTACAATGTCGGATCCCCATGTCAACTGAAAGTTTATGATTTTATTTGTGTTAAATCAAAAATATGAAATCTTAAATTTTCATTGAGGTTTAGTGTTTTTGTGGAGTTCATTGAGGCTCATTGTATCAGATTTTTGTGGCATGTCTCCTTGTTGCAGTTTGGGTTTTTGTTGATGTTATGTTTGGATCATTGTATAATTTTTTGGGGCATGGCTCCTAGCTCCTTGTTGCTGTTTTGGGATGGGAAGGTCATGTATACTTGTATCAGATTTTTGGCGCATGGCTCCTTGTTGAAGTTTGTGATTTTTTTTCTGAACTTTTTTGGTGTATTGTATCAGATTTAAGGGGCATGGATCCTTGTTGCAGGTTGGGTTTATGGGGTGTTATTTGTGGCTACAGTGCAAATTTTGAACTTTCTCGTACCAAATCAACAAAAGAAACCCCAATGGAACATGCCCTTGGTTTTTGGGGGCATGTATCCTTGTTGCAGTATGGGTTTATGAGGTGTTCTTTTTGGCTCATTGTAGCATATTTTTGGGTAATACAAAAATTTTGGTTTATGGGGCATGGCTCCTTGTGGCAGTTCTGGTTTATAGGGTACTATTTTTGGGGTATGAATTCTTGTTGTAGTATGGGTTTATGTGGTTTTCCTTTTGGCTCATTGTAGCATATTTTTATCCTAATACAAAAATTTTTGGATACTTAGTTTTTGTGTTTTTTTGGTGCATTGTATCAGATTTATGGGGCATGGCTCCTTGTTGCAGTTTTGGTTTATGGGGTGTTATTTTTGGGGTATGGATCCTTGGTGCAGTATGGGTTTCTGTGGTTTTCTTTTTGGCACATTGTAGCATATTTTTATCCTAATACATTTTAAATTTTATTTGTAAGTATTAAAAATGTTTAATTACTTCAAACGCTTGCGTCAACTTTTAATACGATGTTTGCATGTAAATTGATTTATAGATGGGGTATTTATGGGGTGAAAATGCAGGAGCAACGGCAAAGCAATCGCGTGTGTGACTATGATTACACATTATATCTGAGGGCTAATGATTTGGATATGCCCAATTTTATCTGAAATGTGTTATTCATATGTATTATGTTATGTATATAATTAACATTAAATATGTGTGTTATTCAATTAAGGGTGACATGGATACACAAGGAGACCATTCGGCTTGTGAGTTATGTACCGTTGCAGCGGCTGCAATAACGTTTGTCGTGGTAGCCTTACAACTTGACAATAATGATAGGGCCGACCCTATACCAAGAGAGCCCTCAGCTATGCGGGATCTGCATAGAAAATCCCACATGCGGAGAATTCTGTGGAGGTCTGAAAGTAGATGTTTGGACTGCTTACGGATGCGAAGACATGCTTTCATGAATCTTGCAGCAATAATACGTCAGCGTGATCTTCTCAATGACACTATACAGGTATCCATCGAGGAGCAGTTGGCCATGTTCATGTATATTGTAGGGCACAAGCCAAAGAATAGAGTCATGCAAGTGGATTTTATTAAGGGAGGGGGGACAATGAGCCAGTATTTTAACAAAGTTATGGGGGCAGTGTGTGCAATTCGGGATATGTACATGAAGCAAGCTACTAATGAGACGCCACCAGAGATAGTAAATAATCCCAATTGGTTTCCATTTTTTAAGGTATGTGTGATTATCTGTATATGTGTCAGTCTAATAAGTATCGTCGTGGTGATTGAAAATTGGGCTCATTGATACATTGTAGGACTGCATTGGTCTCATTGATGGGACTCACATAGATGACATGCTACCAGCCAGTCTTGTATCCCGCTTTAAAGGTCGTAAAGGGGTTACACAAAATGTGCTAGTAGCTGTTACTCCAAATAAAAGATTCACATACGTCCTGGCCGGGTGGGAAGGATCCGCAAATGATTTTACAGTTCTGAAAGATGCATTGTTAAACCACCCCCTGGGCTGTGAGTGTATGAAGGTAATAGGCATAAATTTACATTTACATACGAAATACTTCTCTCAGAGATTGTTGGCTCATAAACTGGGTTTATTTTTCGAATGTAGGTAAATATTACCTTTGCGATGCTGGGTATACTACAATGACAGGGTTCATATCTACATACCGGGGCGTTAGATACCATTTGAAGGACCATACTGATCGGGTTCCTAGAAACTGAAGAGAGCTATTCAACCTACGCCATTCTACCTTACGATCAAAGATCGAGTCGACATTTGGTATCCTAAAGAACAAGTTTAAAATAATGACAGCCAAGCCTTACTACCCATTCAAACGTCAGGTCGAAACCGTACTAGCTTGCAGTGTTTTGCATAATTACATCCAAATAGAAGATCTGCATGACCCCCATCTAACTGAAGATGGAGATGGGGTTGAGGAGGCTGTAGATTGTATCGATGACCATGATGATGATGTTATGGATCTATCCCAGCAGGTGACCGTTCGTGAACAAACCGAACACCGTGATCAATGCAAAATGCGTAGGGAGCATATAGCTTGGGATATGTGGGTGGACTTCTGTAACAAAAATAATTACGGGAACACAATAGAGCATGGGCTATGAGGGTGTCGGCGTATAAATTGCCTACTATGGCTGAACATTTTATTCTTGTATCGGACATATTGCATTATTTTTGCTTTGTTGCTTGTGCCAAATTTTTCATGCCTTTGATTTTCCACTATTTGATTTACACTTATGCAATTATATACCCTAATGCAGTATATGTTCATGTTATATGATGGTTGGATGTTTATAGCCACAACGTTGCATTTTCAATTTAATTTAATTGATGTTGTAGGGATGGAAGGCTCGTCAAACTCTGGTCAGGGGTGTGAACCATACCGGGACGGGAGTGATCACAGATCCCCAGCTATGATAAAGTATATGGGTCCCAATGGGGAGAAGCTTACAAAAGGGTTGATCCCATTGTCAACCGACCAATGCCCATGAGAATGCCAACGATGCCATATCACATGCATGGCTTCCAATCAGAAGCCCAGCTTATGAATATGATATGTACCAATCAGGTGGGCATGCCATATCACATGCATGGCTTCCATATTTGATATTCTAATCGTTTAGGCTAACCATCGGCTGCGGGCTTATGTGAACCATCCACTTCCATGGTATGACGATCTTGTTATCGTCATTGGTGATGACGCTACTAAGGGGGATTTAGCAATGGGTGTTTTTGAAAAGTTTGGTGGAGAGAATCATGAAGGCGAAGGCGAAGGAGAGCCCGTAAGTCAAGAGCCAATACATATAGATTCGCTACCACACAATGTCCCGGAAGAAATGCTCACCCAAGCTTAGAATTGGCCTGTTAATCAGGGAGGGCCAAGCCATGCAAACCCACCTGCGATGTGTAAAAACAAACAACGAAGACGGGGCATGCAGCAAGATCCCGACATCATGCGGGAAATATCAGAAAATATGAAAGAGGTCGCGGATGTTATAAGGTCCGCACACTCTCATTGGACTGCACCACTTGCCCAGCTTGTCTACGAGTTTACTGAGTATACGCCGGGTATATTGTTTAAGGTCTTTAAGGCCCTACGCACAGATGAGATGGAGGCACGAAGCTTTTTGGATTTGCCTTAATCGGCTAGGAAAATGATGATTGAAGAGATAGTAGCGGGGTTGGATTTGGACTAGTAGTATAACAGGCTGGGAGGTGAAGATATTTGTGAGGTGAAGATGTCATGTTGGCAGAGATGTCATTATGGTGGTTGGGTGATTGGGAATGAGTGGGATGGTGTTGGGAGTTTTGGTATGTATGGGTTGGTATTCTACGTTTCAATTGTGTGGTTAATGTTAATGGTAACAAACAATCTATATGGTTTTGTATATAATCGTTTCTGTTAGGGCATGGCTACTTGTTTCAGTTTTTGGGGCATTGCTACTTGTTTCAGTATGTGTTTATGGGGAGTTTGAGGGTATGGCTCAATTTATCAGTTTATGTGGCATGTCTCCATGTTGCAGTTTGTGTTCGTGTGGTGTTCTTGGTGGATCAGTTGATGAGATTTATGGGGCATGACTCCAAGTTGCAGTTTGTTTTTATGGGTTGTTATTTTTGGATCATTGGATCAGATTTATGGGGCATGGCTCCTTGTTGCAGTTTGTGTTTATGGGGTTTTATTTTTGGATCATTGTATCAGATTTATGGGGCATGGCTCCATGTTGCAGTTTGTGTTTATGGGGTGTTATTTTTGGATAATTGGATCAGATTTTTGGGGCATGGCTCCATGTTGCAGTGTCTGTTGATGGGGTTTTAATTTTGGATCTTTGTATCAGATTTTTGGGGCATGTCTCCATGTTGCAGTTTATGTTATGTGGTGTTAATTTTGGATCATTGGATCAGATTTTTTGGGCATGGCTCCATGTTGCAGTTTGTGTTTATGGGGTTTTATTTTTGGATCATTGTATCAGATTTTTGGGGCATGTCTCCATGTTGCAGTTTGTGTTTATGGGGTTTTAATTTTGGATCATTGGATCAGATTTTTGGGGCATGTCTTCATGTTGCAGTGTGTGTTTATGGAGTGTTATTTTTGGATACTTGTATCAGATTTATAGGGCATGGCTTCAGGTTGCAGTTTGTGTTTATGAGGTGTTATTTTTGGTTAATTGTATCAGATTTTTTGGGCATGGCTCCATGTTGCAGTGTCTGTTTATGGAGTGTTATATTTGGATCATTGTATCAGATTTTTGGGGCATGGCTCCAGGTTGCAGTTTGTGTTTATGGGGTTTTAATTTTGGATCATTCGATCAGAATTTTGGGGCATGGCTTCATGTTGCAGTGTGTGTTTATGGAGTATTTTTGGATAATTGTATCAGATTTATGGGACATGTCTCCATGTTGCAGTTTGTGTTATGGGGTTTTATTTTTGGATCATTGGATCAGATTTTTGGGTCATGGCTCCAGGTTGCAGTTTGTGTTTGGGGTGTTATTTTTGGATCATTGTATCAGTTTACGTGGCATGGCTCCAGGTTGCAGTTTGTGTTTGGGGTGTTATTTTTGTATCATTGTATCAGTTTATGTGGCATGGCTCCAGGTTGCAGTTTGTGTTTATTGGGTTTTAATTTTGGATCATTGGATCAGATTTTTGGGGTATGGCTCCTTGTGGATACTAAGATCGGAATTTTGGGGCATGGCTCCTTGTTACAGTTTGTGTTTTTGGGTTGTTATGTTGGGCTGATTGTATCTTTTTTGGCATGGCTCCTTGTTGTTGTTTGCCTATAGCCCAATTATGAAGATGATTATTTGATCACTATGTTCCTTGGTGATGCATAAATAGTTCGTACTAGGCTTGATGGTTCCATTACTCCCCAATGATATATATTAGTGAGATACATTGAAAATCATATGAAATGACTTGGACTGTATAGATCGGTATATGAGATGAGAGTATGTTAAATGAGGGGGTGATATGTGATGGAGCAACTGTCTATTACCAACATTTTATCATGATAAAATTACTTTCTTCTTGAGGGCTTATGTATATGTTGCATACAACCTGCAATAAGGAGACATGACACAAAATTCTGATACAATTATCCAAAAATAACACCAAATAAACACATATAGCAACAATGAGCCATGCCCCCAAAAACCAACTTACGCCCGATGACGATGAACAATAAATAAGAAAATTGATCATATGAAAAGAAGATATAGGAGGTGTTTGGCTTGAAGGTTCATTTTATACTGAGCAACTTCCAAATACCTTCTGCTGTTCATGCTACAAAAGATGTATACATGAGGGCACAAGTCAAATAATTTTTATTTGAATTGGGTATGGAACAAGTTGGTGTGGTGCAATTTCATTGTGGGGATTGTTTGGTTTTAGCAAATGTTAATATTTTTTTCCAGTTTATTTCTTGGTTTTTATGGATGTATCTGTTTCTTTTTTGGGTTCTTCATTTGTATGTATTAGTTTGAGGTGTTGCTTCTTGATGCAATTCTGTATGTAGCCTTGAGACTTAAAATTGTTTTCTGTAATATTTAATTGTATATATGTTGCCTGCCTCCGTTGTCAATCTTTATTTCATGCAAGGTACACATGAGCACCGGGTCCAGCCAGTCTATTCAATCCAGACCCAGAGTTCCTACAGGGTCTGAGTTAAATGCAGATGAAGCTGACAGCAGGTTTTACCATTGTCGGACACGGGTTCCCAGGAGGACATCATGGACTAGAAATAATCCTGGCTGTCGCTTTTGGAGCTGTCCAGTGCGAGGGAATAATAAATGCAACTTCTACGAATGGAATGATCCACCTCACTCAGAGTGGTCCACTTATGTAATACCACAGTTGCTTGATGAGCTTGCAAGAAGCCCGACCCATGCATCCTCTTCCACAACGGTATCTGATAGGCGGCTTTTGGAGAATGAGGGGCGGTTGGCGTGGAAAATGGACACCATTCTCTCCGAATACAAAACCATTAAGTTGGTTTTGTATTCAATCTTAGGCTTGCTGATTTCTTTATTACTGTTGTTTATTATCGCGATGAAAATGTAAAACTTTATTATTGTATGTTGGGATTTCAGATGATACTTGTAATATGTATATTATATGTATTTTGATTATGATGACCTATTATGGTATGTGACATGGGTTTGTGCTATCTGATATGCGCTCACTGACGTGCATTTAATATTTTAATATTTTTGCCTCCGGTTCATTAAATTGTATTTTTATTTCTGTTGATTGTTGCTTGTCGTTCTTGCGTTACTAATTATTCGGCCATATTCAATTAAATATTCCTTTTTTAAATTCGGTCTTTTAAAATTATGTAAATTGTATTTAAATATGCTTATTTAATAGTAATTTATTTAATAATTAATAGTTAGTTAATTAATAATTAATTAACTGATGGGTTTCACAATTTTCTACTTCAAATGCGGTTGGGGGGTAATCTCACCTCAAAACACCATAACCAACTTTCTCACTTTCCTCATCCAACTTTCCCAATACCACTGTAAAGAAAAAACGCACTACTTTACTATGGGCCCCACAAACAAAACTCCACTCCACTTTCCAACCCAAAGCAACCAAAAGAAACCCAATGAAACATGCCCTAATTGTCTCAAGCTTCTTAATCTATTAATTAACTATTTAACATAACAAGTGGGAGATTAAAGAGAGGAGTAAAAGCTAGGACACCTGCGTAATTGTTTCACTCATATTATTGATGCCGATCAAATGTCCATTGGGCCGATTCAATTTGATTACCATGTGCTGAAGCTAATGGACTAAAGATTCGTGTGGGTCCTGAGCTGTGTCATCATCTCAAATTAACACGAAACCTTGAGCTGAAAGGTTTTGAATTTGATGCCTTTGTCCTTTCCTTATGCTAGTACGCCTTGCTGAAAGGTTTTGAATTTAGCTCTCATGTATCAACTAAAGTTAGCATCTTTTGTATGAAATCATGACAAAATAGGATCTTTTCTATGGTTGCTCCGTGCTGTTTTTGAAAACAGTATAACTTTCTTTCTAGTAATCCAAAACTTACAAATCAATATAATCTGTAAAGCATTTTAAGTTATCTACAACTTTTATTTAGAGCTTAAAGTCAAATTTTGCCTGTAGTTAGACTGAATTGCTGATATTTGTTGTAGTGTCAAATTCTGGTAGATTCTGCACCATGTTATTGAATAGAGTAGAACGTTCACTCCAGTTGTCCAAATGACTTGGTTTAAGACAATCTGAATCCTAACTTCATTATTTATACTTTTCATGTTGAGACCTAGGCAAGATTCCGTCTGTAGACTACTACAATTAAACGTTCTTTGTTGATATGTAACTCAGTTCCAGAATAGTCTCTGCACTCTACATTCTATAGAGTATAACTATTAGTCCTGTCCACTAAAAATTATGATTTTGTAGATATGGGAACCTATTTTGATTATCTACCATTTTCATTTAGAAACATATACCAAATTCTAATTACAATTATTGTGGTGGTGTGGATGTTGTGGATTCATGCCATGAATCTATCACCCTTGCATGTTATTAGTACAATTCATGCCATGCTTGATTGTTATTTTTACTATTGTTGCTGGTTATCATTGTTGCTACATGGAAGAAAGCTCCTTTATGTTATTTTCTAATGAATTAATGTCCATGTTATTATGCCCACCACATGTTTGTGAAAATGTCCATATGAATGCAAGTTGAAGAAATATGAGAATTGCCCCTTGTATATTTAGGCCATGGGACGTAATGTGGATTGGTTATGTTGGAGGCATGTGTTGCATGGATCTATAAGTTATAAATCGTTGAGATGATGTGGATATGATAATGTGCATGTTACGTGATACATGACACTTGCTTGTGAATGAAAGATATGGAATACGTGAAAGAAAGAGTAAGATAACATGTGCCATGCCAGCATGACTACAAGAGATAAGTAAAATGCATGATAAGATTAACTATAAAATGTTACTGCAATGTCTCAATCATCTCTAAAGATGGTGAGCTTCCAAGATGGGGTTTGAGGAAATATCTGAGTAAGGGTAGCAATAAGGACTGGAGTAGAATGTGGATATTCTTAGCACCCACTCATTTGCAGGGAGTGGAGTGAACCGTGGTATTTGTGGTGATTATTCTAACTCGCTTCTATAGTGAGTGACTTGTTATGTGATACTTGTGGTGATGTGGATGATATTCTCACTCCTGCCAGGGACGGGGAGTTTGGGAGGCCCCGTTAAAGTTAATCAGTGCTTGTGTACTACTGACGTTGTAGTTCTTTTCCCACCACACCTCAAGGGTGAGATCCAGTTCCTTACGATCTACAACTACTCATGGTTCCAAAGTAACAACAAAAATAAATAAACCAATAACAATAAATATGCATTGTAGCTCCTGCTTGTTTTATTTCCTGGTGTGGCCATAGTTGTAAATATTGCCCTATATTACTTTTCTTTTACCGTTGTGAGTTAATTTCAATGTCCACATATCTTCACTCTTTTCTGTTTTCAATATGTTGTAAATAATATGCCATTTGGAGTCGGGCATTCCTACTGGGCACGTTGTGACGTGTCCTCCCCCCTTTTCCACATGGAGAAGGTCGTAGCTGATGAGGAGATTCATGGAGTTTTAGTTTGGAAGTGAGGTCCATGGTAGATAGTTTGAGCTGTTGTACTTGGGAGTTTGAGGTGTAGTACATTTGTACAAGTTAAGTTGGGGGTTCCGGGAGCTTGGTGTTTTTGGGAGATGTAGAGGGAGTTGGTGGCCAGTGTAGTATAGTATGTGAGTTGTACATTGGGGTGTATCCGCTTGGGATGTATTGGTGTATCTTGATATTTTACTACACAAATATGATATGGGATGATATTTGATTTTGTATTTCTGTGTTCTCTCTGGTGTGATTGTGGAGCATACTTGTATTATCCCAGCATGTGCGCAGCGGCATGCGTTCTCTTTTGTGCTCTAATTCTTTCTTTGCACATCACCCTCGACTCTTCGGGAATACCTAGGACGGATTCGTACTTCCTGGTTATCATGGGGAGCGGGGCGTGACATATATTGCTTAGGGCATTGACGCGTGTGGGATGTTGCGTGGTGCTAAGTGGAGAGCGACTATGGGTTTCTAAGATAGGTCATTTTGTGATGGCGACAAAGAAGGTAGGCAACTTTATGAGCTTCAGGTTCAGACGGCGATGAGTCAGAGGTTTAACACACCAGAGAGCTCTAGTGGAAGAGCAGTTAGAACTCATAGTGATGTCGTGACTGGGAAGCAGGATTGGTTGTGGAATAGGATAGCCAAGGTGTGTAGCGAGGGATCGTCAGGTGAAAAAGTTCAATGTACATCCCATTGCGGTGAAACTCTACGTGCATCTCAGATTGTCTACAGGGAAGAAGGTGGCTTCATGGTAGAGTTGTAGTCTTCAACGGGACCATTGCTGAGCGCAAGGTGGAGTTGGCAATTAGGGTAGAGCGACAATTACACATTAGTGAGGACTCATGGAGAGGGCACGTGGGGCATGTCTCATAGCGGGAGAGAGGCAGCACATCTGAGGTATTATATGGAGTACATAGGACCAGCGATTCAAAGACGAACAGGAGCAAATGATTTCACATAAATTGTGAGGGTGCTGTGATGAAGACATGTTGGAGGGTTAAATCCAAAGGCAGTGAGTCGAGGATGTCCAAGGTGCATGAAGAATAGGCTCTAAATTCATGTTTGGAAAAGACGGTGCCCGGTGCTTCCTTAGAGGGTAGAGACAAATCAACCCAGGTGACTATTGTAGAAAGTAGCCATGGATCGAATTCGGGCATTTCAGGTGACACAGTTGCGGTGTCAGTTCAGTCGATGATGAAGCCTAAAGTCGTGAAGTCAACCTCAAGGAGAGAGATTGCCACAAGTAGGGTAGCGAGGATGGTGCAGTTCTTCGAGCTCAAGAGGTGCCGGAGCCTGGATAATCTCATGGAGCGTTGACACACCAAAGGGCACGGTTCCCGATGACATGTTAGTGGTTTCGCGATCAGGGTAGAGCTGTTTGATGCTGGGAGGAAGTTTGAAGCTTGATAGAGTGTTGAAATTATGTTTCAAATCCTCAATGTGGACTCTTCCCAAAAGGCATCATCCCAATGGAGATTCAATCCACATGTTTATACCCCTCAAATCCCCTTGTCTAGCCGATGTGGGACTGTGTTTGATATCCCAAATTTTTTTCATGATTTTTCCGATGATTCCTGTTTTTAAATAATATCTCACTTCCATCTTCTCGTTCTTTTACTCGCTAATGAACACATTCAATACTTCATAGAAGCAACCAAAAAATAAAAGGAAAAAACTTTTAAAATTTGAAAGCCGTTCATAAAATCAGCGTGATTTATTTAGTGATTTTTTTCATTGGTTGTTTGCCAAAACATGCCATTAATATTTTTTTTGTTTTTATGACGTTGAATGGCATTTTAGTCAAAAAATAGTCACGCGACCAAAACATGAATTTTTTGTTGGCCATGATTTTCTTTAAAAAAGTGACCAAAGTTCGAGTTGGGTTTTTAGATCAAGTTTTGAACCGGGTTTTCAAAATGGATCAAAATTCAAGAGAGTTTTATAACATTTACAATATATTAATTTTTTCCTTATCAAAGAGAAGCATAGAACTATTTAAAATTATTAATTTATTTAAAATTGCAACAGTAAAGACAAAAAGAAGCTCAAGGTAAGGAGGAAGCGTAAAGGACAATTTTGGCATTAAGACAATTGTCAGGTTGAAATAACATTTTGCTAAACATAGTACATTTATTTAAAATTTTGCCATTATATTTTAGGGGTTGGCCAATAATTAACTTGTGATTAAATGTAGTTTGTTTAACAAGATGTGTAATGTGACAAGCAATCCTCAAAATAAGAGGACAAGAGTTTCTATACACAGAGACCTAATCACTGAATAAAAGAACATTTATTTACGATTTTGATATTCAAAATTTATATTGAAACTTTTTATTCTTTTACCATCATTCTTTTCATCATGCACCATCTTCTTCTTCTTTGCTGCCGCCGTCGTTGCATCCCCACCACTCTCCATACGCTGCCAACCCATTTCCTTCCTCATCCCATATCCTCCACCGTCTCTTTCTCATCCTCGCTCTGTCTTCATCCTTCTCTCATCTTGTTCGGCGCAATTGCCGATGCAACCGATGCAACGGGGAATGCGGGGATGTGATGGCAGTGGCAAGATGGGTGGAGCTGGAAGAGGATAAAGGTAAGAGCATCTCCAACCTATCCCTTCAAATTTGGAGGGATGAGTTGGAATATTCCTTGAATATTCCACAAATGGAGTGCAGAAAATAGAGGGAGCTCCAACCCAAACCTCCATTTCTAACTTTTTTCCACAAGACTTCTCATTCTAACCTTTTTCTTTCTTTTCCCCCCCTCCCGCTCCACCCGCCATTTCCTCTTGCCCGTGCCAAAAATGGTGTGACATTGTTGACAATCGCTAAAAGGGGCTGGCGTTTGCCAGATGGTTGGAGCAGACTTGGCAGACGTTTGGAGATGCTATGAAAATGAGTGTGTAACGTTAAAAACAAAATTTTAAATTGTTTTGGCTGTATGGGGTGCGAGTAAAAGCGCTCGGTGTTTAAAAGTTAAAACAATTAGGTCTGTGTGCGTAGAATTACCCCCAAAACAACACGACCTCAAATACATCGTTTAGCAGCAGAAAGGTACACGACATTGGGGAGTATATATAGGCGTAGGGCTGTTGACGAACGAGCTTGAACGAGCTTGAACATGGGGCTTGGTTTTGTTCATGAACAAAATCCATGTTCAAGCTCTGTTCGTTTACTAACCGAGTTCTAAAAACATGTTCAAGCTTGTTCGTTAAGCTTACTGAACGAACGTAAACCAACGCAAACAAACATTTACCGAGCTTGTTCACGAGTAGTTAATCGAACGTTCTGTTCGTTAACAAGACTTATCGAGCTTGTTCGTGAACATGTTCAGGAACATGTTAGTGAGCACACAATCAATCTTGTTTATGAACGGATTTTCAATCAAACAAACGAACATCAATTTTTTAATCAGGAATAATACTATTTAAACATAATTGCCAATGACTAAATCAATTAAATAAAAGGATTAAATATTTGCAGGACAAGAACAAATAAATCCAGCATAATAGCTCTATAAATCCCATTACAAGCATCCACTTCAAGTATAGTAAAAAATATAGTATTTGTCTAAATTTACTATTTTCGGTACATGTTCGCTCACGAACACTTAACGAGCTTGTTCATGAACATAAATGAATGAGCACAGTTATATTCAAGCTCTGTTCGTTTACTAACCGAGCTCTAAAAATCTGTTTAAGCTTGTTCATTAAGCTTCATAAACGAACGTAAACGAACATATACCGAGCTTGTTCACGAGTAGTTCGTCGAACGTTCTGTTCGTCAACAGCCCTATATAGACAGGAAAGAGTTGGCGGTTCAATCCCAGCCATCAAACTCCAAAAGCCTTCCAACCAAAAACAGACACGAAAGCAAACTAAAGTGAGCACCCGTAATTAAACTCAAATTCAGAGGGCAATGAAGTACGTAGCCCACTGTACGAAGTGGAGACGGCGCTGTGTCTGTCCTTTCCCGATAAGCTCGGCGACGCGAATGGGAACGCCTAGGGCATCAAGCCCGAGTTCCTCGTTAAAAAAAATCTCTCAAAATTTTGATCTAATTTTCAAAGAATACACTAAAAAAGTCTAAAACCTTTTTTCTCTCATTACTTCTCCCTCTCCCGCTCTCTATCTCCGCGAAACCCTAAGCCCTCATTTTCTATATCTTCACCTTTTCTTTCGTTATCTGCTCCGATCCAAGAGGAAGACGATCGAGGTCCTCCGTTAATGGCGATCACTTGTCCGAACGAAGCACGATCCCAGCATTTGTGAAGCGATGCCCCGATCTCGCTCGAATGCCATTGGATCGCTGCGTGTTGCATTCGAATTCTTCGATTGAAGCTCAGATCCGAAGCATTTGGGCCTAGATCTGACATCAGGTTGATACGGTGAGCTTACACTTACACTTTCCTTTTTTTGTTTCTGTTTCCGTTTTTTGCTTTATGTTGGAAAAAAATGGGGGACTTGTTTTGTAGTTTTGTGTTTGAATTCTTGCAAAAAGACGGGAATCGAGGGGGCTCTACGATTAATAAAGTCTCTGATGATGTTGCAGTTGTTGACAGTGTCATCAGTAGCACGGCAGCGGCAGCGGCAGCGGCGATAGAGAGAGGTGAGTGAAGAAGGCGTTGGCTGAAGCGGAGACCAGCTGATTAGATATCTCTCTTCTTCAGGGAGGTGGGGGGGGGGGGGGGGGGGGGGGGGGGGGGGGGGGGGGTGATTTTTAAGTTTTCTTTAAAATCAATGCTGCGAACTGACACTTTAGCTAAAATCAATGCTGCGAACTGACACTTTAGCGTTAAAAGGTGTCTTTTTTCTTCTTTCAATCTTATCGTTTACTTTCTCTCTCATGAAGAACTCGTCATCAACGCATCACTACAGGCCTCTGCCTCTACCGCCATTCTGAATTCTGAAACCCTGACACCTCTTTATCTCTCCTTTTCTCTTTGCGCAGCAGAGCGGAATTAAGAAGCCATAGGAACAGAAGCAAAACCTTGGGCTGGTGTCATTGAGGTATGAAAGCGGAGAGATGGAGATTGAAGATAACCAACGCAGCTGCAAGCGACCTCGCATCGCCAATGGCAACAAGGCTACCGCCAAGCTAGGCGAGAGAGACGAAGATGAAGACGATGGAGATGCCAAAGGTGAGATAAACAACTACACCCCCACCCCCACCAACAACGGTAGCACAACCATCAACAATAGTTGCGGCAGCATGAGGCCATGGCACCATCCATCTTCGAGAATTTTTCGGGTATCTCGAGCTTTGGGTGGCAAGGACCGACACAGCAAGGTCTACACTGCGAAAGGGCTGAGAGACCGCCGAGTTCGCCTCTCGGTCTCAACTGCGATTCAGTTCTATGATATTCAAGATCGTCTTGGTTACGATCAGCCAAGCAAAGCAATCGAATGGCTGATCAAGGCGGCGGCATCTGCCATCGCCAAGCTCCCTTCGCTTGACACCAAATTCCCTGAGCTGCCGACAAGTACTCATCACCAGGTCAATGTGGAGAAGCCGATGCCTAGCGATTCGGGAATGTATCTTGAAGCCGAGCCAAGCTACAATCAGCAGCAGCACAGTAGTACCTCGGAGACTAGCAAAGGTTCAGTCTTGTCGCTGTCCCGTTCCGAGATTCGGGAGAAGGCGAGAGCGAGGGCGAAGGAGAGGGCGAAGGATAAAGAGAAGGATCGAGAGGACGCTGATGTTGTTTCCCATCATGTCGATCAGAGCTTGAACTCTCAGGGATCTTTCACAAAGCTTCTCACTGGTGGGAATAGCAGCACTGCAACAGCAGCAGTAACTGCTGGCCAAGCGAGCTCCAGTGCTAATTTCATTCAGAAACAGATGCAGACTCTTCCGCCGGTCACTTCGACCGCCGATTACTTCAGCACGGAGTCCAGTCTCTTCGGCCAGCAGCAGCAGCCGAAAGCGGAAGCAGGCCAACCGATTCCAACCGTGTATTCCTCCCAAAATTACTTTGGAAACAGCTTTCCCATCGGAATGGTGCCATTGATCAGCAATGCAGGCGACCATCCGGGGGCCGAGATGCAGCAATTTGCTTTCTTGCAAGACCACTTCTATCCAGTCGTGGCAGCAGCAGCAGCCAACAGAGGAGATTACAACCTCAACTTTTCGATCTCTCCAAGTCTTGCTGGTTTCCAAAGGGGGACCCTTCAGTCCAATTCACCATCTCACCATCACCACCACCATCAGTTGTCGCACCACCACATTCACCACCAGGTTCAGGCACACAGGCTTTCGCCGGCACTGGACGGAACGAGTGTGCCCTTCTTCTTTGGTGCAGCGGCCACTTCCCCAGCCGCCGGCTCTCCCACAGATAATCCCTACCCCTCGGGGTTTGACGGCCACCTGCAGCTATGCGACGGGTACAAGCAATTTGAGCTCAAAGGCAATGGGAAGAGCTGACCAGAACCCTTTTGGGTCTTCTTCCTGCTGGTAAGAAGCGTGCTATGGTTGCATTCTAATGTCTTGGACTTTGGGCGATTAGTTTATTTAGTTTTAGGTTTAGTTAAAAGTGATTTAATTGTCTGTTTGACATGTAGCTCTGTTATCTTTTTGGCTTCATGCGTTTTATTGCCATTCGCTGCTTTATTGCGATCGTCAACCTAGGACTTATTTGCCGTATTGCATGTCATTGATTTTTTCTTTTTGGAGGCTGTGAAAGAGAATCTTTGGGTCGGGCGTCTGTTTTGGACATTCACTTCGCAATTACACGAACTTAAAGCCTGTGTTTTTGTTGGAAAGTAGAAATGGGAAAGCTGGGAAAGTTTGGAATATGAGGAGAGAGAAATTTGAGTTTTGTGTTCTTTTAAGTTGAAAGTTGTATGGAAAGTGGGGTCGAGAAAGTAAAGTGGGGTCCACTCTTCTTTCCCGTGTTCTTTTGGGTTTGGAAAGTTGGAATGAGAAAGTGGAAAATTGGTGAGGTGGAGGACAGATGTAGAGAGAGATGAGAGAGTGGGCCCCACCTACCCCAACTTTCCCAAGCGTTCCCAACAAAAACCATGGATTACAAAAAGTGAATTTGGATTCCAAAAAGCTGTCCACGTCAGCAAACTTTCCAAGAAAGTCGAAATGGGCAAAAGAACACGAACTGGAAAAGTTGGGTTGGAAAGCTTGTGAATAGTGGATGAATAGTAGCAATTTCTAGATTTCTGGCTACTTTCTTTGCAAAAGAACAGACCCTTATCCACCTGCTTAGTCAGGCAATGACATGTGTCTGCCTGTGGTTAAGGTTGGTCAATCAAGGGTTAATTAGCTGTTAGTGTTACGCAATAATACGATAAAGAAAAACAAACGAGTGAAAAACAATAAAAGAGACACAAAATTGTTTACCGAGTTCGTCCGAAGACTACGTCTGGGGGCGCCGCCAAGCCAGGGTTTTCCACTAATTTGATGATGTAATTACAATTACATAGTGAATCGGCAATGTACTACTATAAGGGACACAACTCTTAAAAAAATCCATACTTAGCAAAACTGCCAGCAAACAACAAGAAAACAATTTCCCAACACATTCGCTACAGATTAAGGAAGATCCCAACACATTTTGGAAGATCGCAACTCATTCGCTGCTGATTGTGGGAGATCGCAACTGATTCTCTGCCGATAGTGGGAGATCACGACTCCTTTACTGCCGATTGTGGAAGATCGCAACCACTTAAGAAGATGTTGCGGAATTTTAGCCTTTTGCCTGTTTGTTTGCCGCCAATCATGGAAGGGAGGGATGCACGATTCTTCCGGCTAAACTTCAGGCTCCATAACCCAACAATCTCCCACTTGGAGACTGAACTTATGTGTAATCATCTCTTCATCTTCTCATTAATAAATAACCCAAAAAAACCAATGGCGGCGCCAAGCCTCGAACTCCTCAAGCTCCAAGGCCAGTTGAAGCCATGCATAGCTTCAACTTCTCTAAGGTCACAACCTTAGTCAACATATCAACATGATTCTCATTTCCTCGAATCTTCACTAGCTGCAAAATCCTCTCTTGTAAGAGATGTCAAATGTAATGATACTTCAACTCAATATGCTTCGTTCTCGAATGAAAAGCTGGATTCTTGGCTAAGAAAATCGTACTCTGACTATCGCTGTAGAGAATACTATTCTTTTGCTCTTTCCCCAATTTACACACAAAATTCTACAGCCATACCATCCCTTTACTAGCCTCGGTCATTGCTACATACGCCGCTTCTGTAGTAGACAGAGCCACGATCTTTTGCAACTTAGAAGCCTAAGAAATCGATGTACCACCCAATGTAGACACATATCCGGTCGTACTCTTTCTTTTATCAAGATCACCTGCCAAATTTGCTTCAACATACCCAGTCAACTTTATACTCTTACCTTCGAAGCACAATGCCCTCTCTGTGGTACCTTGCAAGTACCTAAGTATCCACTTTACTGCTTCTCAGAGTTGCTTACCAGGATTGTTTATATTCTGCTCACAACTCCCACTGCATGCGCAATATTTGGTCTGGTGCACATCATAGCATACATGATACTACCCATTGCTGATGTAACGACCTGTATCTATCGTACGTATTTCGTATGTGCATTATTGATGTATTGTAATATGTGGCTATTCATGTTATGATTTTATTATTGATTGCCGTAACCTATATGCGTGTCCCGTTATCGCCTTTGTGATCCACTCGACTTCACGATCGCGCTGCCACCAATTTTGTTCTTATTGGACATCATGGTCGTGCAGTGGCAAATTGTAATATCCGGTCATTATTTAATCTTAATGGGTTTAATAAAAACTAAAATATTCTAATTAAAGATTTCATATATCCTAATTAAATCCAAACTGAATCTAATTATCCTAAATAAAATTTTAATATCTTAACTAATATTTCCCCCCAAGCCAACCCACGTTCCCAACCCATTGCGCAACTAACCCAAATTTTTCCCCCTCACTCTCTCAGCAAGGACCCAACCCACGTACGCCCTCTCTCCCATGCACCCACGTTGCTCGCAACCGCCCCCACGTCACGTTCCCCCCTCGTTCTCTTCTTCATAAAACCCCACGCGGGTGCCTCCTCTCAAAACACAACATAACATCCCGTCCTCCCTCCAAGCCATCGCTCTGACCCTACCACCTCCTCCCACACTCGACAGCTCCGGCAAACTCCACCGAACCTCACGACCCCACTTCCCGCAGACTTCCGACCACCGTCTTCAACCTCGATTTCCTCATCCGTTCGAAACGTCGCCGAACCCCCCAACATCTCGAGCTGCAGTTGCTGTGTCGTCGCCCTGTCCCGTCGCGAACGGAAGCCCACGGAGCCTCAGCCATTCGAACAGCCTCTTCTCCGTTCAAGCCCCCGTCGGCGACAACCTCCTCCGCATCCGCTTGCACCGCAGCCGACCGTCGACCTTCTCCTCCTTTGAACAAACCCAAGCACTCCCATTGACGTTCGTCCCCCTCCCTAGTTATCACCTCACCATCCGACCTCAGTTCACTCCTCCGCCACCGCCCAACACCTCAGCCCGCAGTCTCTTCCACCTCCGTCCCAACCTCCTTCAGCCACCGCCCCACGGCCAACACCGCCCTCATCGACTTCCCCGACAACCACAGCCCTCTCCGACATTCGACCTCCTCACTCCGACCCACAGGATCGCACCGCCCTCCCCTTCCGACTAACCCTCACCTACAGCCACTCCAAAGCCGACACAACTCACCTCCTCACGCGTCACCAACTACAACTCAGGCGAACCACCCTGCCTCCGCAGCACCGCACCCTCGTACCTCCAGCCTCCCTCCGGTTTTCTCTCCCGACAGCCCCAGCCTCGCCATCTCCCTCTCCTCCGCAGAACTTGCCCCGCACTACCATCTTCTTCGCTCAGCTTTCCTCCGACCACCTTCTTCCCGCACCACACACTCCTCCGACAGCCCCCGCCATCATCTCTCCGATCGTCTCTTAAAACCCAACGGCGACTTCCCCTCGAACCCGAACTCCTCTCCTCAAACACATCAGCTCACCTCTTCACACTCCGGCCACCACCATCTTCTTCCTCCCTCGATGCCGCGCCACCCCACTTGCACCGTCGCCCGCTGTCGCGCACGCTACTAAACTCGCCCGGACCACGCGCTGCCCCTGCCGTGTCGTTCAGTCACTGCCGTCCGATCGCGTCGTCCAACGTCGAACATGTCGTCTTCAGCCTGCAAGTCCACGCGAGGAGTACAACCATAACACGTAAGTTTTTAATGAAGCATTAAATTATCAGTAGATAAGTTACGTTAGTTTAGTAATTAGATATTACGTTAGTTTAACCGTAAATAATTTTGATATGTTAGTTTATATATTAACAGTTAATGATATTATAACAGTTAATATTATATGATGTAAAACAAGTTAGGGGATGTTAGTATTATCTATAAACAGTTCATATTGTACGTGAACAATGCTTACTATGATTACAAGGAGCAGTAAATAATATTATATTATCTTATATTGTATGGTAAGCTTATATTATAAGTTATATACATATTTATCTTCCAAGCCATGGCCCCTTTGGTTATCATATAAGCTTATAATATATCCTTATAAGTTATATACATATTTATAAGCTTATAATATTTATATTATAAGTTACTATGATTACTCGAGCTACCACCATGGCCCCTTTGGTTATCTTCCAAGCACCCGAGCCAAAGGATAAATGATAAACCTCATCATCCAGCTGTCCTACAGAAAGCAGATTCCTCTTCAAACCAGGAATATGTCTCACGCCACGCAGCTGCCACACAGGTCCATTCAGTGTTTTGATCCGAACATCTCCCTTTCCTACAATCTTCAAAGGCTCATCATCAGCCAGATAAACCTTTCCAAAACTTCCAGAGATATAATTCTCCATTATATCACTATCAGGGCAAGCATGATACAATGCTCCAGAATCCAAAACCCACAATTCTAATGGACTGCACACACTCAAGATCAATGCATCATTGATCTCCTCTGATGTCACGTTTGCTGAGTTGTCAACCTTCTTTTCCTTCCTCGATGCCTACACTGATTCGAGTAACGACCAAGCTTCTTACAATTCCAACACTCAATGGAACTCTGATATGGTCATAACCTATCATTGGTGGAGATGACACACAAATGGAGGCACAAATCAAGGCGCACAAATCAGGGCACAAATTAAGGCGACAAATAAAGTTAGGCGACAAATGAGGCACACAAATGGAGGCACAAATGAAGGCACACAAATGGAGGCACAAATTAAGGCGACTAATAAAGTAAGGTGATAAATGAGGCGCATAAATAGAGGCGCGAGATCAGCGGAGCAAGATTAGTCATCGGGCATTTGTGGAAAGTTTTGGGTTGATTTAGCAACTTCCATTTTTGGAAGGTTTTGGGACTGATTTATTAGTTTTCCTTTTATGACTAGATCTGCTCCTATAAATGTTTAGGGCAACCGTCAATTGTTATCATCGAATTATTTAGCCGTCATTTGACATTTCCTAGAGTTCTACAGTGAGATCCTAGAAGAGAGTTTTAGGCTTTTCCCTTAGCAAAAGCTAGGAGAGGGGCCAACTCTTCCAAAATTGGCTACTTATCCCCTTTTGTAACCCTATTTCTATCAATAAAATCCACATATCCATTCCACAAACCCTAGTCCACATCAAATTGGTATCAGAGCCCTGATCCAATGACAGTGACAAGATCATCCTCGGCAAATTTTTTGGAGGAAAGCCTAGATGCGGAAATCGACGAGAGAAAGGAGGCGGTGAAACTCAACGAGAAGATCGATGGCTTCGGAACGGAGCTCGACAACAGCTTGAAACAGATGAAGGAGATGCTTACGCAATTTATGGCGCAAGTCACGCTCCAAAGTTCAAACTCGAAGGAAGGAGCAACCTTAGATCTGAATCACCAATCAGATCTGAGAGCGAAGGAGATTCATGCAGCGAGAGGAAAGACGAAGATGATCCCCAATCATGAGCCGGTGATCTTGGAAGAAGCAGATCTAGACTTCGAGGGTGATGATCGGCGGGAGGATCTCGTCGAAACCCTAGGAGAAAGCTTCGAAGAGGAACGGGAGAAGCCTGCGGCTATCGGCGGCCCAGATCCGACGCCGACGGGGAACGCCGAACCAGATTTGGTCCCGACGAGCCCCCAGATTGTCGCCGCGACCACGGTGAGTCCCCAGAAAACCACGGCGAGACCCCAGGGACTCACTGCAGCCACGACGACCTCCTGGAGGGCCTCGTCGGCCTCGGCGAGTTCGTTGACCTCGACGGCCCATAATGCCACCTTTCGAGCGACGCCGGCGGCAACTCCGACGAGATTGCACCCCGCCACTACCATCATCTGCTGCGCCACGACACGACGAGGAAGATGGAGCTCGTAGGTGGCCATTTGATTCCGGGGGAGAGGGACATCTCCATGTGGAGCAGTTACCACCACAGACTTCATGCCACACCTTGAGAACACGGTGGTTTTTGGGGGCAGAGTAATGATATGGTCATAACCTATCATTGGCAGAGGTGACGCACAAATGGAGGCACAAATCAAGGCGCACAAATCAGGACGTAAATTAAGGCAACAAATAAAGTTAGGCGACAAATTAGGCTCATAAATGGAGGCACAAATGGAGGCACACAAATGGAGGCACAAATTAAGGCGACAAATAAAGTAAGATGACGAATGAGGAGCATAAATAGAGGCGCGAGATCAGCGGAGCAAAATTAGTCATCGGGCATTTGTGGAAGGTTTTGGGTTGATTTAGTAACTTCCATTTTTGGAAGGTTTTGGGGCTGATTTATTAGTTTTCTTTTTATGACTAGATCTGCTCCTATAAATATCTAGGACAACCGTCAATTGTTATCATCGAATTATTTAGCCGTCATTTGACATTTCCTAGAGTTCTACAGTGAGATCCTAGAAGAGAGTTTTTGGCTTTTCCCTTAGCAAAAGCTAGGAGATGGGCCAACTCTCCCAAAATTGGCTACTTATCCCCTTTTGTAACCCTATTTCTGTCAATAAAATCCCCATATCTATTCCACAAACCTTAGGCCGCATCAAACTCTTGTCTTTCCTCGACTTACTCTTATGTCTTGACTTCGATCTACCTCGATTCCAATTCCTTGATTCTGATCTGCCTCTATTTTCTGTACTTAAAACTGATCCCGAAGTGATACCCGATTCTTTCCTGTGAATTTCTTAACTTATAATCAGTTCTCTTACTTCGTCAAACTTTAGCTTCTCCTTTCCTGCTGAAGCACTAAAAGTAGTAACCGTTCAACTCCAACTTTCTGGTAGAGAAGACAACAGAATTAAGGCTCTAACCTCATCATTAAAATCAATTTTGACTGCGCTTAATTGGGATGTTATCAGATTGAACTCATTGCGATGATCGTCAACAACTATGTTCTCCGTCATCTTTAAGTTAAAGAGATGCCGCATCAGGTGAACCTTGTTGGCTGCTGAAGGCTTCTCATACATGTCTGCTAAAACCTTCAGTATGCCTTTGGTGGTTTTCTCCTTCGTGGTATGGAACACAACATTTCGCGACAGTGACAGATGCACCACGCTCATCGCCTTCCTGTCCAACACATTCCAATCTTCGACTTTCATCTTCGTTGGCTTATCCTTTAGAGGTTGCCACAAATCTTTAACATAAAGATAATCTTCGATCTGCATCCTCCAAAACCCATAATCCGATTCGTTGAACTTTTCAATCAGCGTTTTTCTCCACCCATCGTATCCACTTCCACTCAACACAGAGCTCTGATACAAATTGTTACACAATAATACGACGATGAAAAACAAACGAATGAAAAGCGACAAAAGAGAGACTTGAAATTGTGTACCAAGTTTGTCCGAAGACTACGTCTGGGGGCGTTGCCAAGTAAGGGTTCTCCACTAATTTGATGATACAATTACACAGAGAATCGGCAACATACTACTATAAGGGGCGCAACACTAAAAAAAATCCCTACTTAGCAAAACTGCCAGCAAACAACAAGAAAACAATTCCCCAACACATTCGCTACAGATTGAGGAAGATCCCAACCCATTTTGGAAGATCACAACTCATTCGCTGCTGATTGTGGGAGATCGCAACTGATTCTCGGCCGATATTGGGAGATCACAACTCCTTTACTGCTGATTGTGGAAGATCACAACCACTTAAGAAGAGGTTGCGGAATTCAGCCTTCTGCCTGTTTGTCCGCCGCCAATCATGGAAAGGAGGGATGTGCGATTCTTTCGGCTAAACTTCAGGCTCCATAACCCTCCATAACCCAACAGATAGCTAATAGAATTCTGACACATATAAGTGACATATCGGTCTGGTTAAATTTTTTAAACTAAAACCATGCTCGGATGTCAAACTCAAATTTTGTTTGTTTGTTGTAGAAGATTGCTGTTGCAAGAAATCTGTCGACTCAATGATATTCATCGCTGAATGATTTTTTGCGTGTTTACTAATTACTAAATGGGATTGAAATTTAACTCCGTCATCACTGAAGAAACCGAAATCAAAATTTCATTGAAGTGAGAACACATTTCATTTCAGTTGGTCTTTCTCTATTTCTTTAAATGCTTAGAAAAATTTGGACCTATCTTCAGTCCTAGCCGATTGAGTGCATCCAGCTACCCAAGCCGCCTCCTTTTCACACAAAAAAGTCACCTTTTGTCTTTTTGATCTTGTAGATGATCTCTTCTAGCTTATATTTGGTTTAGGTGCGTCTAGAAAACTCTTTAATTTTCCATTTAAGAGAAGTAGAACACACATACGGTGGTGATTGTTTGAGGAATGATTGCTCCATTTAAGATATAAATGTCACTCTATGTTGATGATTGTTTGCCTTGGAAATGTTCAGAAGACAATGATTTGTATATGATGGAATGTTGGAAGGGTTTTGTTAAATGAGGGAAAAGGATGTTTTCTGAAATGCTCGAATAAAATGACGTCAGTATATTGAGCTAACCAGGTGTTGGAATATTTTAGAAAACAAAATAGGATGGTCATCCTTGCGAGGTAGATAAGTCATCAAATATCAGTGAACTTACGCGAATAATCTCCAAGATTTTCCATACAAAGTTTTAAATGAATTACATGGGACATTGGAGAGTGATTCTGTATGTGTGTGTGCTGTTTGGTTCTTTTAGGTGCGCTTTTGGCAAAGGCGGAGTATGATTTTTTCCTTTAGGCTGGGTGTTTCCTCTTAAACGTGCTTCTTTCTTTATTGTTGGCTAGTCCATGTTTAAGATTGAACAAATATGCTTCTTAAGGCTGCACCCAAGCAAACTTAGGTATATTCACAATAAGATTTGTTAGTTAGATTATCCAACTTATCACTACCCCTCCACAACCCAACAAAACAAAAGAAAAAGAAAAAGAAGCACAACCACACCCCCTCCAACAACAAAAAAACAGAATCAGCCCTGCCAACACAGTACAACATCAACAACGAAGGAGGAAAAAACGGCTACAAGACTACCAGTAACATGACCTTTGGAGAAGAAGAATATTATATTATGTTGATTTTCCATCCAAAGCTCACAGACATATATCTACTCGATGATTTAAAAATCATGGCTGCAATCCAATTATATTAGTCAAGCCCACAGCACCCACCCACCAACCACCACCCCCCCCCCCCCCCCCCCCCCCCCCCCAAAACCAAAAAAAAACCCCAACACATAAAAAGGAAGAAAAAGAATGATCCCTCCCCACACTCAACAAGAACAAGAACAATGGAAAAAATGGCGACAAGCCTGCAGTAAAGTAACCTTTGGGCAAGAAGAATCTTATATTATGTTGACCTTACATCCAAAACTCACATACATGTGTTTAGTTGATGATTTAAAGCTCTTGGTTGCAATCTAATTGTATTAGTTATGCTCTCAGTTGCCATAGGCATTTAGGAAGGGTTTATTGTCCAAGAGAGAAGTGCCTAGGTACCCAGACATAATTAGGCACCATGTAGATTGTGGTGTCTTAAGTAACCCTTGAGGTCTAGGCCTATGCATATTCTAACAGTTATTTTTGTATTTTTGTTACTAAAAGTAAAAGTACAAATGGAGAATAGGTTTTATTATCAATATTGCTTCTAGGAAACATCACATATACAGTGTATGATTTACAGATATTGGTCCTTAACATATTTGTAAACATATTTGTAGTTAGGTGTAGTAAGCATCTTATAGGAGTAATTAATTTCACAACCTTTTTGAGTTCAAATATCTCCATGCATTTAATGTTGTTGCTATGTGAACTGTAGAAATAGGTGAACAATGGTATTATCATTGACACCAAAATTTCTCATGTCCAAATTATTTGATATAGGGAGTTTCATCCATCTCTATGACGCAATATGATCCTGACAGCCAAGTTGAATTGTTTCCCAAAGGAGGAAAAATGTGCTGAATAAGCATGCGAATGATCCTAAATGGCCAACCCAGAGTCTTAATTGACGGGCTTGAAGTTATAAGGCAAAGTTGCATTAAAATCTAAATTGGCTAAAACAAGCTATACTCAATTTCGACCAAGTAGATGTATAGTGAATGTAGTGACTCCTACATAGTGTCCAACTTTAGTTGCAACTCTTTTCTTGTTTGTCTTTGTTAGGTCATACATTGTGTGACTATGTTGTCATTAGTGGCACCTTGGTATTCTTCTGTTTGTTCTTAATTATCTTGAAGGAGAGATCTCATTTATTGACCATGTTGGATGATATGTTGAACGTTATGTTGTAACATGAGGTCCAACATTCTGTGACAGAAGGCTGGAAAAGAATGACGGTCTTCAACGATTATTGAAGATAGATTACTTCAGATCTTATTGCAGTATCTTCAAAGTAGTCTGGTATATGTTGTCATGATTGAAGAATCGTTGAAGATGTATTTGAAAGTTCTCTCAGAGTGATTTAAGAATCTGTTGGAGAGATACTCGCCTGCAAATATTGGTTGACAGATCCTTGAAGATATCGCGGAACCACCTACCCGAAGTGGTTCCGAAACTTGTGGGCTGTCGATCTGCACGAGATTTGTCGAGCGACCTTCCCTTTCTACTACGTGATTGAGGGGGAGCAGAGTATCAAATACGCGTGTAGATTGCGGTTAGGGTTACATCTTTTGCGAAAGTTGATCGAACTCTGGGAGGGAGGCTGATGGCTACCGAGGTAGGAATCAAGGGAGTTGATTCTAGTCAGTTGAGCAAGGAGATCTTGCATGCAAATGGATCTTTCATAGATTACTCCATGGGTTTGGTAGAGACCACCCATCACAGTTTGTATTGAGGGGGAGTTTGTTCCTCCTAATAGAAATTCGGTATTAGTGATTGTATTCATTGACATTTTTAGTGGAGTTATCTGATTTTTCTGGGCGTGGCCCCGCAGATATAGGTGTGCGCATCGAACTGCGTTACCAAGTTTTGCGTGTCGTTGCTTGGTTTTGTGTTTAATCATTATGCTTGATTGATTAATCTCTTCGTACTGAATTTCAATTGGTATTAGAGCAGGTCATCCGTGTTGTTTTTGTTGTCAAAGTGGGTGTGATCTTGGTTTTTCAGTACGGAAATCATGAATACAAAAGAAGGCGCTTCCGTTACCTGTCCTCTGTTGCTCATCGGAACAAATTATACGTACTGGAAATCTCGGATGTGTGCGTTCATCAAGTCTCTTGATGAGAAGGCATGGATTGCCATCCTTGAAGGATGGACTCCTCCGGTCGAAGTCGACAAAGATGACAAAGAACACCTCAAGCCAGTAAGAGATTGGAGCCAAGAAGAAGATCGTGCGGCTCTGGGAAACTCTAAGGCCGTGAATGCCATCTTTACAGTGATTGATGAAGAGCAGTTTAAGTTGATCTCCACTTGCGAATATGCCAAAGAAGCGTGGGATATTCTTTTAAATGTTCATGAAGGAACTAGTAAGGTAAAAGCTTCTAAACTTCAAATGCTTGCTTCTCAGTTTGAAAATCTAAGGATGAATGATGATGAGACCGTTACCGAATTCAATGGGAGGTTGAGAGACAACCAATCAGGCCTTCCAACTTGGGAAAAAATACTCTTAAAAGAGACTGTCGCGAAAAGCTTGAGATCTCTTCTACACAAATTCTCTGTCAAAGTTGCAGCTATTGAGGAAGCCAGGAATACTTCCACCATGAGACTGGATGAACTCATGGGATTCCTTCAGACATATGAAATGAATCTGAAGCAGAGTAGAAGGGACAAAGGGGTTGCTCTAAAGGCAGAAGTGTGTGAAGTATGTAAATCAGATAATGAGTCAGAGTTAGATGATGACATTGCCTTGCTAACCAAGAACTTTAGCAGAATGTTGAAAAAAATCAGCAATAAGGGTCAGAACTTCAGATCTAACAATAATGTACCACAGCCAAGTCTTCTCACTGTAAGAAAAAATATCAGTCGCCTTACTTAGAGGTATAATCAGAAGAACAAAGGTAAAGAGATACAATGCAGAGAATGTGAAGGTTTTGGTCACATATAAGCTGAATGTGCCAACACTTTAAGGAAGCAAAAAAGGGAAATCTTTAGCAAGCACCTGGAGCGATGATGAATTTGAAGGGAGTGCTGTAGATGAGGACATCAACAGCGACTATGTGGCATTTACAGCTATCCTGAAGAGACAATCTGATTGCGATACTCATAGTCATGTTGGATCTGATGTTGCAACATCAAGTACAACATCTGGCAATAAACTAGATAATGTCAGCCAGAATGTTGCAACATCAAGTAAAACATCCAGCAATGAATCTGATTCTGAGATTGATAATGACGAGAATGTGAGTGAAGAGGACATTCGAACAGCCTATCAGATCATGTTTAACAAGTGGATGAAGATATGTGAAACTAACAAAACCTTGAAGGATGAGAATGTCAGATTGAAGAATGAGAAGGAAAAAGCCAAAGCTAGACTTTTGAAGACCGAGCTCAGGCTCAGAAATCTTGAGGGCAGTGTCAGAAAAACTCTTCTTAGAGCGGAGAAGGCTGAATGTGTTCTCAACAAGTGGAACTCTGGAAGGTCAAAACTAGATGACATTTTAAGTATGGGGAAAACCTCAGGAGGTCGCACTGGAGTGGGGTACAACAGAGGAGGCTACAATTATGTTCCCAAGGAGAGACGTATCCTTGTGACCAAAGAGCTGGAAAGGATGGGTCAGTCCAAGGTGTATGATCAGAAGAAGCTGGGTAACGATACCACATCTGGCCGTCCTGTGTGTGGCTACTGCAGGCTCATAGGACATACTTAAAGAAATTGCTTTAGTCGCATGCGACATTGGCATGAAGGGAGAAATGTTAGATATTCTGACTCGAAGATGAAGAAGAAATGGCTAAAGAAATCCGAACTGTATAGCTTGGTGGCTTACACTTCTTTAATTGCCTTCTCCGAGAACATGTGGTATTTTGACAGTGGGTGCTCCCGGCACATAACGGCAACATGTATCTCCTTAGTGATTATACAACCTGCAACAAGGGTCACGTAACCTTTGGCGATGGACAAAGAAGCAAAGTTGTTGGAAAGGGAATCTAAATGTGGCCGGTTCCCTAAATCTGAAGGATGTTAAGCATGTCAAAGATCTGAAAGCTAACCTTATCAGCATAAGTCAACTATGTGATCAAGGCCTGTTGTTCGGTTTACTAAAGAAAAGTGTTCAGTATTCAACGCTAATGAAGAATGTATTCCTACTGGGAAAAAATCTACTGATAAATGCTACCTTCTCCAAGAAGCTAACACGTGTCTTTAATGTTACTGCTGATGTTTTTGAACAGTGGCATAAAAAATTATGGCATCTCAACTTCAAGACACTGATGAAGATATCTAAAGTTGGAGCTGTCAGAGGATTGCCGGCTCTAAATAAGAAGAAAGAGGGTGTGTGTGGTCCTTGCCAACTGGGAAAGCAAAAGAAAACTAGCCATAAACAACCTCAGACTATTACTACATCCAAGATTCTGATCTTCTGCACATGGATTTGATCGGGCCAAAAAATAGTATGAGAGGTAAGAAGTACATTTTTGTCTGGGTTGATTTTTCTAGGTTTACCTGGGTAGATTTTCTTAAATAAAAGTCAAACACATTTGAAGCCTTCAAGAAATTGTGTACTCGTGTGCAAGTTGAAAATGGAGGTAGTATTTACAAAATCAGAATCAGGTGTGACCATGAAAAGGAGTTTGAAAACCACTCATTGACCGAGTTCTGTGAGTCCCAAGGAATTGCTCATGAATTCTCAGCTCCTAAGACCCCTCAACAAAATGGAGTTGTTGAACGGAAGAACCGCACCTTACAAGAGATGGCTCGTGTGATGCTAAATGCTAGGGAGGTCAGTTCAAGGTGGTGGGCCGAAGCAATCAATACTGCATGTTATACTAGTAACAGAGTGTATCTCCGTCCTAGAACTGAGAAAACTCCTTATGAAATCTGGAAAGGAAGGAAACTTGATGTATCATATTTTCATATCTTCGGGAGCAAATGCTATATTTTGCAGGACCGTACTCCAAGAGGGAAGTTTGATGCAAAGAGTGATGAAGGAATATTTCTTGGCTATTCTACTACCAGTCGTGCTTTCAGGGTTTACAACAAGCGGACAAATACTATGATGGAGTCTATCAATGTTGTTGTAGATGATTTTGATCAAAAGGAGGCAGTCACTGTTGAAGGAAGGCATTCTCAGGAAGACTACACAGATGAAGAACATGTTGAACCTAATGTTGAAACATCCGATACAACACGTGATCATATTGAACCTAATGTTGCAACGTAGGATACAACATCGACTGAAGAACCTCAAGCGGATCGAGTGATGTTTATGCTTCTGAAGGAATCACTAGAGTTGTTTGGAATCATCATCCAGAGTTGGTTATAGGTGATGTTCTTGACGGTCGTCGCACGAGGGGAACGAGCCGGGTCAACTACCATGACTTTGCCGAGTATGTCTGTTACATCTCATTAGTTGAACTGAAAAACGTGAAGGAGGCCCTGATTGATGAATACTGGGTGGCTGCAATGCAAGAGGAACTGAACCAGTTTCAGCGAAATGATGGTTGGACACTGGTCGAAAGCCCTAAGTGGATAAATGTCATTGTTACGAAATGAATTTTTAAGAATAAAACAGATGAGAAATGCAACGTCACTCGCAACAAGGCCCGTCTTGTGGCTCAAGGGTATACTCAGGTAGAAGGCATCGATTTCGATGAGACATTTGCTCCGGTTGCTCGCCTAGAGTCTATCAGGCTCTTACTGGTCGTAGCTTGTAGTTTCAACTTCAAACTTCATCAGATGGAAGTGAAGAGTGCTTTCTAAATGGAATACTGAATGAGGAAGTAAATGTCGAACAACCAAAAGGATTTGAAGACACATTTCTCCCTAATCATGTTTATCAGCTGAAGGAGGCCCTCTATGGCTTAAAGCAAGTTCCAAGGGCCTGGTATGAGAGACTGATCAAATATCTTCTTCAGAAGGGTTATGAGTAGTGAGGGGGAGCTGACAAGACGCTCTTTGTTCAAAGAACTAAGTCTGCTGTGATTGTAGCTCAGATCTACGTTGTGACATAGTGTTCTGTTCTACCTCTCAACAGCTTGTTCGTGAATTCATGGCACTCATGCAGAAAGAGTTTGAGATGAGCATGGTCGGAGAACTGAGTATGTTCCTTGGGCTTCAAGTAAAGCAATCAAATGAAGGTCTGTTTATTTCTCAGAGCAAGTATGCGAGAAATCTGATGAAGAGATTCGGGCTGGAAAATGCCAGACAAGTTCGCACTCCTAAATCTACAAGTGACAAGCTCTCTAAAGATGACGGTGGAAAATCAGTGGAGTTCATGTTGTATAGGAGTATGATATGGAGCCTTCTATATCTGACTGCCAGTAGGTCGGACATCAGTTTCAATGTAGGAGTATGTGCCTGTTATCAAGCATGTCCCAAGGAGTCTCATATCACGGCAGTCAAAAGAATAATCAGATATGTTAGTGGGACAGCTTAATATGGTATATGGTACACCAAAGACACAAACACCTTACTGTCTGGTTACAGCGATGCTGATTGGGCAGGAAATGCTGATGATAGGAAGCGTACTACAAGTGGCTGTTTCTATGTGGGAAACAATCTTGTCTCTTGGTACAGCAAGAAGCAGAATTCTATTTCTCTATCCACGGCTGAGGCTGAATACATAGCAGGAAGTTGTACTCAACTTCTATAGATGAAGCAAATGGTGACTGACTGTGGGGTGGAGCAAGCTGTTTTGACTATCTTATGTGACAATCATAGTGCAATCAACATTTCCAAGAATCTAGTTCAACCCTCAAGAACTAAACATATAGATATCCAACACCATTTCATCAGAGAATTAGTGGAGAAGAAAGTTCTAATCATGGAATATGTTGCGACCTCTAGCCAACTGGCCGATATTGTCACGAAACCCCTTGATTCTGGCAGATTTGAAGAGCTGCGACATGCACTTGGGCTGTGTCGTATTTAATGTTGCATCACATGTTGCAACACAAGGGGGTGCTGGGCTGTGAATGTTGGTTGGGCCGGTTTAAAGTCAGGCCGTTATATTTGATTCCCCCAAATTTGTTTCATCTTACGTCGCTCTTTTCTCTGCCTAAATTTTCGAAGAATAGAAGTTGCTCTTCTAGGGTTTCTTGATCCATTCTTGAGTGATTCTCCCTCTCGTCTGTAAAATGGTGCGCGATCAAAGGCAGAAGTCTTCTCAGACCCCTCGCCGGTCCTCTCGTCAGTCTTCCTCCTTAAAAAGGGCCGCGTGGTCTTCCTCTCCTCCGCAGGCTAAGAGAAAAGGGGTGGCTCCCCGGTCTACTCGTGCCTCATCTTTTGGTGACTCTCTTTCTTCTCACTCTCCGATGTCTTCCCAGCGCATGCATTCCATTTTCCCCAATTCTGGTGATTCCACTTCTGTTTAAGGAACCCTCCTCCTTCGATTCAGATGTGGGTGAAGATTTCCCTGCCACAGTCACAATTCAGGACTGGTTCTGGTATTTTAGAAGGACATGTAAAAAGTTGGACCTTTCTTGGATGGATTTCACTGGTGTTAGACTTGGTCCTTACAAATTGGACAAGTTGAGAGGAAAATTGATGAGTGTGGAGGTGCCTGATGATGATGCGATCGTATTAACCACCTGTCGGTGTATGAAGTCTTGTGTTAAAATATATGAAATTGTGATTCTGGAAATTTCTGATTCTAAGGATGTTGGTGCAAATACTGAGGATACTAGTGCAAATGCTGATGCTGAAGTGAATTCTGGCCCTACGGCTGCAGATGACCAGTCTCAAATCCCTCCTGTCTCTGGTGATGTGGTAGATGACAGTCATGACCCTGATGCACCTGTTGTGAATGAAGAAGTTCCTCATAAGGAGGACCCCTCTTTGGTGAAAGACTCTTAACTTCTGTCTGATATACATATGCTTCAAATTCCCGAGGATGTTCTGGACCCGGGGCAGTTGATAACTCTAATGTTGCAACACAGCCAGAGGATGCTCCTGCAGTTGCTCTAGAGGAGACTCCTGATGTTGTAACAACAGCTGGTGGTGATGCTGATGATGTCCCTTTTGATGCTTCATGTACAGCTCAAGCTGCTGTTGATATTTCATGCGATGTTGCACATAATGTTGCAACATTAGATGCAATATGCAACCCAGCTGATCCAGAAAATGCTGATTTTTCACCCCAGCCTGCTTTACCCAGAGATGATTCTATTCCTTCCCATGCACGCAAGCCAGGACTGCTCCCAGGAAACGTGCTGCTCCATCCATCCATGCCTCTCCATCTCCTTCAAAGAGGGTTAAAATTCCTGTTGCTTCAGGTTCTTCATCTTCATCTCTTTTTACTGCTTCAGATGCTATTAGCAAGGTTTTCTTTGATAAAGCCTGCAAAAAGAGATGGTCTCTCTATTCTGAAAGGGCCATTCTTGCCAAGAAGTCTCTATCTGTTTCCACTTTTGCCAAGACCAACTTTGTCTATGTTTTGAAAGACCTCAACCTTTTTCATGCTGCAACATGCTTCAAGTGTTATATCCCTGTGTTGGTCATGGAGTTTTACTGTAATTTGTCTAAGGCCGCAAGAGATTCTTCTTCTAGGTGGGCCTTTCATGCCTTTGTTAGAGGGAAGATTATCTCTTTTTCTCCCTCATTTCTGAACAAGATTTTGCAGTGGCCCTGTTCTCCCTCTATGCCAGCCTTTGTGGAGTCAGTTGGAGAAAATTTTGACACCTTTATAAAGGTAGTCACTGCTGGGAAGTTGGTTCGTTGGCCTAAGACCTCATCCTTTCCATCCTCTTCACTGTCGGCCAAGTTCTTTCTTCTGTACAGAATTGCCACCAGAATCATTTTCGATCTTGGCAGAATCAGTTTCGATTCTATTTTGTCATTATCTGAGTCATCTGGAGCTTCTTCTTCAATGCCCCATGCTTGTCTTATCTCCATGATGCTGCTGTCTCAGAAAATTACACCTTCTGCAACTGAATTATCTGTCCCTTCTGAGGGCATCAGCTACACAGTTAAATCTGTTATAGGGAAAACTGATGATATTTCTTGCTTGTCCTCTCCTGGAACTGGTCTTGCATCTTCATCTCTATCTTCTACTGGAACTGGTCTTGGACTTGATGATATGCAGCCTACATCTGTTCCCTCTGTACCTGAACCTCTCTGTCCTGCTGCCTCTCAGTCTCTTATTATGAAAGACATCAAAATATATGAGAATGCGCTGAAGGTCGTGGACAATCAGCTATAGATTCTTCTGGGTCAGAAAGTGGCGTTTGAAGCTTAGAAAGCAGAGTTTGAGGAGAGGATCAAACTGCTAAAGTCCACGCTTCCTCCTTCAGAGTCTGTGGATGAAGTTCTTGGCAGTGGCTCTTAGTAAGGTATGGTTCCTTTGGATTTTGTGGCCCAAAGGGGGAGATTTGTCTGTGATTTGTTCTGTTGTCTAGTCTGTGGTTTGTTGGATATCATATATCATGTTGGATCTGCTGATGTTATGTTGGACATTATGTTGGACAGTATGTTGGACATCATGTTGGTTATGGACATCATGTTGGACATCATGTTGGGTATGTTGATATGATTGGACATCTCGTTGGACATGTATGCTGATGTTCTCAACAGACATTAATTTTTTATTGTCATTCTTGCTCTTTTCCATCATGGTTTATTTATTATGATTGTGCCACTAAATGCCAAAGGGGGAGTTTATTAGGTCATACGTTGTGTGACTATGTTGTCATTAGTGGCACCTTGATATTCTTCTGTTTGTTCTTAATTATCTTGAAGGAGAGATCTCGTCTATTGACCATGTTGGATGATATGTTGAACGTTATGTTGCAACACGAGGTCCAACATTCTGTGACAGAAGGCTGGAAAAGAATGACGGTCTTCAACGATTGAAGATAGATTACTTCAGATCTTATTGCAGTATCTTCAAAGTAGTCTGGTATATGTTGTCATGATTGAACAATCATTGAAGATGTATTTTGGAAGTTGTTTTCTCTCAGAGTGATTTAAGAACCGGTTGGGGAGATACTCGCCCGCAAATATTGGTTGACATATCCTTGAAGATATTGCAGAACCACCTACCCGAAGTGGTTCCGAAACTTGTGGGCTGCCGATCCGCACGAGAATTGTCGAGCGACCTTCCCTTTTGTACCCCGTGATTGAGGGGGAGCGGAGTATCAAATAGGCGTGTAGATTACGGTTAGGGTTTCGGCTTTTGCGAAAGTTGATCGAACTCCGGGAGGGAGGCTGACGGCTACCGAGGTAGGAATCAAGGGAATTGATTCTGGTTAGTTGAGCAAGGGGAGCTTGCATAGATTACTCCATGGGTTTGGTAGAGACCACCCATCACGGTTTGTATTGAGGGGGAGTTTGTTCCTCCTAATAGAAATCCGGTATTAGTGCTTGTATTCATTGATATTTTTAGTGGAGTTATCTGATTTTTCTGGGCGTGGCCCCGCAGATGTAGGTGTGCGCACCGAACTGCGTTACCAAGTTTTGCGTGTTGTTGCTTGATTTTGTGTTTAATCAGTATGCTTGATTGATAACTCTATTTGTACTGAATTTCGGTCTTGATTCCCTTTCGCTCAGGCGGTTATTACCATCTGGTTGAATAAGTAGGGTAACACGAAAACCGTAAATAGTCATTTGAGCCTCCTTTCGGGAAAGCATAGCTGTGAAATACCGTTGTGGATTTTGGGTGATGAGTTTAATTACCTTTTAAGTCTGAATTAATTATGAGTACTTAATTGTCGTGACATGTAGATTTATAAGTTTTTTTGGGTGTATGTGCTTTTTTGCTTTTTGCTGATTTAGGGAGATCATTAGCGTTGGACTCAGATTGCTGCACATCTTTCTTGAGCTTGCATTGCATGTCATTTTCTTTTTGGACTGCAAGAGAGAATCACCGTTGTCCCTTTTAGATCTCCGCAAATTTATGCCATTTGCTTTCTACTTAGTTAGGCGACATCAGATGCATCTGTGGTTAAGCGGATCAGTGGAAGGTTAATTGACTGTTAGCTGATAGCATTCCGACGACAACTAATGCCATGTTGACCTGGATAATCTTTTTACTCTAAACTTGCTCAGATTTCAAAGGTCCTCATCGCTGAAGATTGTTGCTATAAGAATTCTATTGATTGTATGATATTCAGCATGGCATGACTTAAATTTGACTCCATACTCCCCCACTGCATAAAAGATGAAAAAAAAACATAAACTAGAGAAAAAAAGGAAAAGAAAAATTAAAGAGGAATGAAAATGAACCAGAAAATGAGAGTTATTGAATCTTTTCTAAGCTTTAGAAGGATTTATTCCATTCAGAGAGATATAAAACACACATTTTCCATTGCTTGATGTTTGATTGTCAGATAAATGTGGATCTTTGGTATATTCGAAGTGTTAATGATTTTAGTTGAAGACAATGATTTTAGTTGAAGACGTTCATAATAAAGATATTTTCTATGATGGGTTTGGGGAGGGGCTCTGTTGAATGTGTTAGATGTATATGTCCCTTTGTATAGGGTCTTTTATGCTTATTTACCATTCCCTGTACTCTATATATATCGGGCTATTGCCCTTGGAATAATACAAGAGAGTTTATTCCTAACATGGTATCAGAGCTGGGTTTAACCTAAACCCTAGCCGTCTTTTTCTCTCTCCCGCAAAATCCAAAAATTAAACCCTAGCCGAAGCCGCTGTCTGCCCGAAGCCGAAGCCTCCACAGTCGCCACCCGCCTGCTCCTCCAAAGCCTCCATCATCGTCAGCGGCGTCTGGCTCTCCTCCAAAGCCTCCGCCTCCGTCTGCGAGAAATTCCTCGAGAAACCTGCGGCCCGGCCTTGCTGCTCGAGAAACCCCTGATCGCCCGTGCTTCGCCGCAGCAGATCCGATCGCCTTCCTGCTGCTCGACAGTCGCCACCCGCCTTCTTCGCCGCAGCAGATCCGATCGCCTTCCCTTGATCGAGAAATTCCTCGAGAAACCCCTGATCGCCCTCGATCTCGACCCTCAACATCCTGACCCTCCTCCTCTCGATCCCCATCATCGTCAGCGGCGTCTGGCTCTCCTCCACAGTCGCCACCCGCCTGCCGCGAGTGCAGTGCCGCACCTCCCGCGCCGCGTCTCCCGTGCTGCGCCGCCGCGTCAGGCTCCGTCTCGCTGCTGCCAATGCCTCGCGTCGCCCACCGCAGAGAAGCGCCGCCTGCCTCGCGTCGCCTCGCTTCGCCCACCGCAGAGAAGCTCCGTCGCGCCGCCTGCCGCAGATCTTGCCTCCACAGTCGCCGCCCGCCTGCCGCAGATCTGCCGCAGACCTTGCCTGCCGCAGATCTCGCGCCGTGTGCCGTAGATATCGCCCCCTGCCTACCGCAGATCTCGCCCCCTGCCAGCCGCGAGTCGCGCCGTCGCCTGCCTGCCGCGAGTAGTGCAGCCTGCCGCTGCCGTCGGCCGTCTTCCACAATCTGATCTCTTCATATGGCGTCTCCTACGGATCTCCCTATTTATCATCATCATGTTGCTATTCCTCGGTGTTCGTTGATTTTTGATGGCCTTAATTATAAGGAGCAGATACCGCACATTCGTCTCCATATGCGCGGTCAGCGCCTTTGGGACCTTCTCACCGGCGATCGCCCTTGCCCACCACGACCGGTGTTTCCCAGCGAGACACCACTCCCCCCACTGCTGATGACACCGTCATGAAGGCTGCAACCGATGCGTATGCGACTGCTGTTGCTGCTTATTCCTCTCAGGATGTTCTCTATCGGCGGTGGTGTGCTTATGATGCCCGTGCCGCCAACATTCTCATCGCTAGCATTGATGTGTCCCTGACTGGCGACATTGTGAGTTTGGCGACGTCTCAGCTGATGTGGGCACATCTTCGCTCTCACTATGAGCCTACCGGTGACTCCCTCTACCTTGCTGTCGTCAGACAGGAGCAGGCTCTTCAGCAGGGTGATGCCACGGTCGATGAGTTCTATGCACAGATATCTTCTATCTGGCGTCAGCTCGACTCTTTGGGACCCGCGATCTGCCGTATCTGCCAGTGTTGCCAGCATCAGCACTCCCACCCGCAGCTTCGTCGGGTCTATGACTTTTTGATCCGACTACGGCCTGAGTTCGAGCATATACGTGCCCAGCTGCTTGTCCGTCACCCTCGCGTGACGTTCTTGGAGGTTCTTGCTGCTATTCGTACTGAGGAGACTCGTCTTCGTACTGCTGGTCTTTTGGCACCTTCTGCCTCTGTTTTGGCGACCCGTGCTCCTGCTTCTCCTGCTCCTATCGCACCAGATCTGCCTTCTGCTACAGCACCCGTGCGAGGTGACACCAGACGCTGCACCTACTGCCACCGAGACAGACATGTGGAGGCGCAGTGTCACAAGAAACGGAGGGATCAGGCTGCTGCCAAGAAGAAGGAGACTGACACTGGGGGTTCACATCTCAGAGGAGGACTACCCCTTCTGATACTGAGCAGGAGCTTCTCACGTTATTTCGTCGGATGTCTGCTTCTGGGGCATCAGGCTCTGCTTCCTCTGCCAGTCATCCTCCAGGTACTGCGACACCATCTTCCACCACCTCAGGTACCTCTCCTTGGATCCTTGACTTTGGTGCTTCATTCCATATGACTCCTGACCCTACCACTTTACATTCAATTAGTACTCCCTCCCGCTCTGTCACAGTTCTCACTGCAGATGGCACCTCACTTTCAGTTACAGGGCTAGGCACACTTTCTAGTCCCACTTTTCATGTCCCTGCTGTGTCCCTCGTTCCAAAACTCACTATGCAGCTTATGTCGGCAGGCCAACTTACTGATCATGGTTGTCGTGTTATTCTTGATTCTGACTCTTGTTCTATCCAGGATCGTCGCACGGGCACTCTAGTTGGTTCTGGCCCCCGCAGGCGTGATTCTCCACGTCTTTGGGAGCTTGACTGCTTCATCTTCCTTCCGCTGCCTCTGCCAGTCCTCCCATCACGACTATTGCCTCCGCCTCTGCTGCATCGTCTACCGGTTCGTTTGCCCAGTGGCATCATCGCTTAGGACATCTCTGTGGTTCACGTCTTTCTTCTTTGGTTCGTAGAGGTTTATTAGGGTCTGTCTCTGGTGATATGTCTTTAGACTGTATGGGCTGTAAACTAGGCAAACAGTTACAGCTACCTTATCCTACTAGTGAGTCTGTCTCGCAGAGTCCATTTGATCTTGTTCACTCAGATGTATGGGGTTTGGCCCCCTTCGTTTCGAAAGGGGGTCATCGCTACTATTATATTTATAGATGATTTTTCTCGCTATACTTGGATATACTTTATGTCCTCTCATACTGAGGTTTTGTCTATCTATAAATCTTTTGCTACCATGATCCGTACACAGTATAGCCCTCCCATTCGGGTTCTTCGTGCTGACTCTGCTGGAGAATACTTATCTCGGCACCTTCGTGCCTTTCTTGATACCCAGGGCACTCTCTCACAGTTTTCCTGTCCTGGTGCTCATGCCTAGAATGGTGTTGCTGAGCGCAAGCATCGTTATTTACTTGAGACTGCTCGTGCCCTTATGATTGCTTCCTCTGTTCCCCCTCAGTTTTGGGCCGAGGCTGTATCTACTGCTACATATCTCAGCAACATGCATCCATCTTCTCCTCTTCAGGGTGCGATTCCACTTGAGCGCCTTCCTACACCACCTCCAGATCTGCCGTCCTATCCTGAGCTTCGTCTTTTTGGTTGTGTCTGCTATGTCTTGTTGGCCCCTCGTGAGCGCACCAAGTTGACAGCCCAATCTGCTGAGTGTGTCTTTCTTGGATATATTGCTGTGCACAAGGGATATCGGTATTGGGATCCTGTAGCTCGACGGATGCGGATTTCTCGTGATGTGACTTTTGATGAGTCTCGTCCCTTCTTCCCTCGTCCTTCTTCATCTTCCAGCACGACTTCTATTGTTGAGCCTCTTTTGTTTCTCACTTTTCCTGATAGTCCACTATCCACCATTCCACCACCCATACCTCCATCACCTGTGCCCTCGCCTCCACCACCAGTGCCTCCGGTCACCTCTGCACCTACCCCAGGACATGTTTCTCCATTTCCTCTTCACTACACTCGTCGTCAGCGAGTCGAGGATCCTCCTGCAGTACCTTCTCATGAGATGCCCTCCATCACCAGTGACCCTACTGAGTTGCCCTCTTCCTCCAGTGACCCTCCTCGTTACCACCTTCGTGATCGTGAGTCACTATGCCCTCCTGGTCGGTTTACTTCTCTGGGTGCTATTCTTGCCGAGCCGACCTCTTATCGAGATGCCGCTGCTCACCAGGAGTGGCAGCATGCTATGGCAGAGGAGATTGCTGCGCTTGAGCGTACTGGTACGTGGGATCTTGTACCCCTGCCTGCCCGTGTTCGTCATATCACGTGCAAGTGGGTTTACAAGGTCAAGACCAGATCTGATGGTACTCTGGAGCGCTACAAGGCTCGTCTTGAAGCGCGCGGTTTTCAGCAGGAGCATGGGATAGACTTTGAGGAGACATTTGCCCCTGTTGCTCATATGACTACTGTTCGCAGTCTTATTGCTGTTGCTGCTGTTCGTTCATGGACTATTTCCCAGCTTGATGTCAAGAATGCTTTTCTTAATGGAGTTCTTGATGAGGAGGTTTATATGCGACCACCACCTGGTTATTCTGTCCCCGAGGGCATGGTTTGTCTCCTTCGTCGCTCTTTATATGGTCTTCGACAGGCTCCCCGTGCTTGGTTTCAGCGGTTCTCTTCTGTCGTCACTGCTGCTGGTTTTATTGCGAGTTATCATGATCCTGCTCTCTTTGTTCATACTTCATCTCGTGGTCGGACGCTTCTCCTTTTGTATGTTGATATGATTATCACTGGAGATGATCCCCAGTTTATTGCTTTTGTGAAAGCACGGCTGAGCGAGCAGTTTCTTATGACGGATCTTGGCCCTCTTCGTTACTTTCTGGGGATTGAGTTTTCCTCCACACCTGATGGCTACTATCTCTCTCAGGAGAAGTATATTCAGGATCTTCTTGATCGGGCTTCTCTTGTTGATCAGCGTACCGCTGATACACCGATGGAGCTGAATGTACATCTTTGCTCTACTGACGGTGAGCCTCTTTCGGACCCCACTCGTTATCGCCATCTTGTTGGCAGTCTGGTCTATCTTGGGATCACTCGGCCGGATATTTCATATTCCGTGCACATCCTGAGCCAGTTTGTTTCTGTACCTACTCAGCTTCACTACAGCCACCTTCTTCGTGTCCTGCGTTACCTGCGCGGGACCAGCCACCGTCGATTATTCTTTCCACGCTCTGGCCCTTTACAGCTCCATGCTTACTCTGATGCGACTTGGGCCAGTGATCCTTCTGATCGTCGGTCTCTATCTGCCTATTGCGTCTTCCTGGGTGGCTCTCTCATCACTTGGAAGACCAAGAAGCAGCAGGTGGTTTCTCGATCGAGTGCAGAGGCTGAGTTGCGTGCTATGGCCTTGTTGACAGCAGAGATTATTTGGCTACGCTGGTTACTTGAGGATTTTGGCGTGTCTATTTCCACACCTACTCCTTTGTTGTCTGACAGTACATGTGCCATCAGTATTGCTCGTGACCCGGTGAAGCATGAGCTCACTAAGCACATTGGTGTGGACGCCTCTTTTACGCGTTCACAGGTACGGGATGAGGTTATTGCTCTACAGTATGTGCCTTCTGAGTATCAGCTCGCGGATTTCTTCACAAAGGCCCAGACCAGAGCACAGCACAGTTTCTATCTTTCCAAACTCAGTGTTGTTGATCCACCATGAGTTTGAGGGGGGGTGTTAGATGTATATGTCCCTTTGTATAGGGTCTTTTGTGCTTATTTACCATTCCCTGTACTCTATATATATCGTGCTATTGCCCTTGGAATAATACAAGAGAGTTTATTCCTAACAGAATGAATGAGAAAGATGACGTAATTTTAATGGATGGACAGAATGCAGCCGTCCTATCAAAGGCAAACATACCCCACTTGTTTATATGGCAAGGAAACTGGGTTGTCGCCCTATTAATCCCAGAGTTTCTTGCATCTGTAGTAACTCGAAGTGATGATCTATCTGAGCTTCCAGACTAATTTTTAGATGAAATCCATTAAGGTTAAGATTGCGAATCTACTTGACTGCATATCATTTGGTTCTTCGATGTGTCCTTTTGGAAAAGCGTGATGGGATGCTTTACAAAAAATCCTATACGGTTTCGTCTTACGACGGATGCTTCCTCCTGACCGTGTCTGAGAAGCTTGGCGTATACACTATATAGGAGCTGTTATTAGAACATCCAACAACATAATTATCTTTTTTAAATTGTCACCATTAGCCTCACCTTGGGGTCAAGAAAAATCTACCTTATATATGTTGATCTTCCATCAAAAACTCCTCGGACATAAATTGATGGTTTAAAATATTTAGTGTAATCTAAATATTTGGTTTAGTGGGTAACAAATAGTCGATGCTGTAAGCATTTGGTTTAGTGGGTAACAACATAATGCCTAGGTACACAACCGTCATTAGGGACTGCCTATATTATGTGACATTATAAGTAACTCGTTGAAGTCTTTACTATTGCCTATAAGTCTACCTCATATTTTTACATTTTTATTACTAACATTATAACGGCAATGTACAAATGAATAAAAGGTTACATTTGCTTACACGAAGTGTTAACAAGTACATGCAGATCAATGTTCCAGTTGCACACTATTTGGTTCCTATATATTGTTCGATAGGGGTAATATGTGTCTTCTTACTAGAGTAATTAATTTCACCCATTTTTGAATGTCAGACATCAAGATTTTTTATGAAGTTGTGAATTTGGAATTGACGAAATGGTGAACAATACACATTAATACTTCATTGTTAATAGATTTTCTCTTGTCCAACATTTGATATTAGTAGTTTAGCTTATCTTTATTTTGTGTGTTCTCCAAAACGATCGGTTGTTTGAATAGCCGAATGGATGATTTTCCCCAAAAAATAATAATTATGTTGGTTAATGATGCAAATAATACTATGTGGCTAACCCAAACTTCTTAGTCAGTTTGCAAGTCACAAGGCCAAATGTGCATATATTTTTCGTTGGCTAATATGAGCTAAACTGATGATCTATTTTGGATTACATAGGGCGATAATGGTAGATGACTACCTTAAATGATCCAACTTTTGTTTGAGCCTTTTTTCTTGTTCAATTTAGTTACCTTTTACTGTATGAGCTGAGTTGTATAACCCTTTATAAGAATTATTACTTTAAGTGAAATTCGAGATTCAATTATTGGCATAAATCTATATCAAACAGTGTTTGAAAACAAGGATTATGTGGCTGCATAAGCTCATGTGAGCACGTGCCACTCCGTATATCAATCAAGCACTAAGATGATGTGGCCAAATCGCATGATTGGATTTGTGATTCAGTACGTAGTGATTAATCAATTAAACATAATGATTAAGCATAAAATCCAAGAGAAGACACACAAAACTTGGTAACGCAGTTCGGTGCGCAAATCTACATCTGCGGGGCCACGCCCAGAAAGATCAGATTACTCCACTAAAATATCAATGAATTAAATCACCAATATCGGATTTCTATTAGGAGGAACAAACTCTCCCCTCAATACAAACCGTAATGGGCGGTCTTTACCAAACCCATGGAGTAATTTACGCAAGCTCCCATTGCATGCAAGATTCCCTTGCTCTACTGACTTGGATCAACTCACTTGATCCCTACCTCGGTGACGTCAGCCTCCCTCTCGGAGTATCCGATCACAATCTTCAAAAGCTATGAAACCCTAGCTGCAAACTGCACGCCTATTAGATACTATGCACCCCCTCAATCTCAGAGTAGATAAGGCAGGTTGCTCGATAGAATCCCATGCAGATCGGCAGCCGGCAAATTAAGGAATCACTTCGGGCAAGTGGTTCTGCAATATCTTCAACAGATCTTTCAACCAATATTTGCGGGCCAATATATCTCCAACAGACCCTTCAATCATATCTGAGAGATAACAGCTTCCTAATGCATCTTCATCGGTTCTTCCTCTTAGCAGCAAATAACAGAATACCTTGAAGAGAAAGCAATAAGATCTGAAGTAATCCACCTTCAAACTTCTGATAACCATCATTCTTTTCAAAGCCCCAGAACCGCATGTTGGATCTCATGTTGCAAAATGACATTCAACATGACACATACAACATGTCCACAAATAAGATCTTTCAAACTAGGATAATTAAGAACTACTGAAATATCCAGGAGCCACTACTGACAAAACAGTCACACTACGTATGACCCAACAAACTCTCCATTTGGCATTTAGTGGCACAATCATCATGAGGCAGAACATGTAGGAACGAACAAGAATGACAATAAGCAAGTCCATTTTCACGAATGTCTGAGGAAAAACAATAATACTAAACTCCATACTGAACTCCCATCATAACAGCAGAATTGTCAAGAACATACTTACAGATCCAGACATCAAACATAATTTGAGAACCTTCACAACATCAACAGATACAACATGACAATTCCACCAGGAATAACACCCACAAAAACAAAACCACAAAACAGAACACCACAACAGCTCAGCTCTTAAAATTTCTTCCCCTTTGTGCCATAAAATCCAAAAACATACATCATTTAGACCCACTGCCAGCAGCATCATCCAAAGTCTCTGAAGCAAGAGGAGGCAGCTTGGACTTTAGGAGAAGAATCATGTCTTCAAACATAGCCTTCTGAGCCTGAAGAACCCTCAGTTGATTGTTCACATCCTTCAAGGCACTCTCATAGATGGTGATGTCTTCTAGAATAAGAGAGTGAGAACCAACATGATTTTCAAGAGGGACTGAGGTTGGCTGCCTATCAGGAGAAGAGGGAGACGAGGAGACAGGTCTAGTTCCAAGAGATGGAGAGGGCAAGCATGAAATATCATCAGTCTTCCCCATCACAGACTTAACTGTGTAGCTAATGCCCTCAGGAGGGGTAGTCAGCTCAGATGCATTGGGCAAAATTTTTTGAGACTAAAGCATCATAGAGATAAAACATGCATGAGGCAGTGAAGGAGAAGCTGTGGAGGACTCTGACAAGGATAAAATCGAATCAAAGATGATTCTTTCAAGGTTGAGGGGCTGCTTAGTACCAGCAGAGTATAACAATTTGCACATCTCTTTCGTGACCACTGAAACATTTGATGTGGGAGGCCAATTTCTTGTAGCAATCCTATATAGCAGGAAGAATTTTGCAGATAATGAGGAAGAGGGAAATGACATGGACTTAGGCCAACTCACCAACTTTCCAGCAATGACCACCTTTATGAAGGTGTTATAGTCATTTCCAACAGAATCACCAAAGGATGAGAGAGATGGAGAACATGACCACTGAAGAATCTTGTTGAGAATAGAGGGTGAGAAGGACACAATTTTCCATCTGACAAAAGCACGAGAGGTCCATCTGGAAGAGGAGTCTCCTGAACCCTAGACAGATTACCGTAAAACTCCCTAACCAACACATGGTTATAAGATTTGAAACAAGTGACAATATGAAACAGCGTGAGATTCTTCAAAATGGAGACAAATTTGGTCTTGGAAAAAGAAGAAACAGACAGGTTCTCAGCAAGGATGGCCATCTCAGAGTATATGGGCCATCTCTTTTTGCATGCCTGATCAAAAAATACCTTGCTCGTAGCATCAGACCTTGTAAATAAGGGGGAAGATGTAGAACCTGGTGCAGCAGGGAACTTAGCCCTCTTGGAAGGAGATGGAAAGGTAGGACAGGAAGGAGCAGCACGTTTCCCGGAAACAGAACTGGGCTTGCGAGCATGAGATGGGGGACCAGATCATCTCTAGGCTGGGCAGGCATGGAAGAAGAATCTGCAACATCTTGAACAACAGGACTGCATGTTGCATCTTGTGTTGGACCTTGTGTTGCAACATAATGTGCAACATCATAGGACGAAACAACAACAACAGCTTGAGGAACGATAGGATCATGAAGGGCATCCTCAGCACCAACGCAAGATGATGTTACAACATCAGTAGCATCCTCTAGTACAACATCAAGAGCATCCTTTGTCTGTGTTGCAACATAAGAATAATCACCTGCCCCCTGAACAAGATCTTCCACAGGAATTTGAGGAATATGGGTATCAGAAGGAATATTAGAATCTTCCACCACAGTGGTGTCCTCCATATGATGGACCTCTTCATTATCAACAGGAACATCAGGGACATGACTGCCGTCTTGAACATCAAGAGAGGCAGGATGGTTTTGAGGCTGATCATCTACAACAGCAGGGCCAGAATTCACCTCAGCATCAGCACTAACACCAGCTCCCTAAGCAGGGATGGACATATCAGAATCGGAGATATCCAGAACAACAATTTCAGTTAATTTTAGGGAAGACCGTCTACGCCGAAAAGTGGTAATTCTAATTTCATCATCATCAGGCACTTCAACACTCATCAATTTTCCCTTCAACTTGTCCAATTTATAAGGACCAAGGCAAACTCCAGAGTAATCCATATAGGACATGTCCAATTTCTTACCAGTCCTCCTAAGATACCAGAACCAGTCTTGAATTGTGACTGTAGTAGAAAATTCGGAATCAGAAGACGAGGGTTTCTTGCATTGAACCGAAATTAGGGAAAATGGAACCGTTTTCCAATTTGCCACATTGGGACAATGCATGTGCCTAGAAGATAGCTGAGATGAAGGAGGAGAGGAACCTTGAGAGGAGACACGGGCGGATCGAGAAACCACCCTTTTTCGCTTAACAGGAGGCTGAGAGGAAGAAGACGCTACCGATTTCGATGAGGAGGATCGACGAGAATAACGATGAGGTCCTTGTGCTGATTTTTGATCTTAATCGCGAGCCATTGCAGCGGAGAAGAGGGAGAATTGATCAAGAAATCACCAAGAAACCCTAGAAGAACTGCTCTTCTTTTCTTTGGAAACTGAAAACAGAAGTTGGAAAGTGCGTCGAAAAGAAAACTTGAAAATAAAGATCCGGCCCAAAATATGGCTCTTTACAACCCAACACAGCCCCCTATGTTGCAACATGAGATGCAACATTAGAGACGACACAACCCAAGAGCCTGTCGTAGTTCTTAAAATCTGCCTGAATCAAGGGGTTTCATGAAAATATCAGCTAACTGACTAGATGTTGCAACATATTTCATGACCAGCACTATCTTCTCTACCAATTCTCTAATGAGGTGGTGCCGGATATCAATATGCTTAGTTATTGAGTGTTGAACTGGATTCTTAGAAATGTTGATCGCACTCTGGTTGTCGCAGATAATTGTCAAAACAGCTTGCTCCATTCCATAGTCAGTCAACATCTGCTTCATCCATAGAAGTTGAGTACAACAACTTCCGCTGCTATGTATTCAGCCTCAGCCGTGGACAGGGAAATAGAATTCTGCTTCTTGCTGTACCATGAGACAAGATTGTTTCCCACATAACAGGAACCACATGTAGTGCTCTTCCTATCATCAGCATTGCCTGCCCAATCAGCATCGCTGTATCCTGACAGAAGGGTGTTAGTGTCTTTGTATACTATATGCCATAATCAGCTGTACCGCTAACGTATCTGATGATTCTTTTGACTGCCGTGATATGAGACTCCTTTGGACAAGCTTGATAACGTGCACACACTCCCACACTGAAACTGATGTCAGATCTGCTGGCCGTTAGATATAGAAGACTCCCTATCATGCTCCTGTACAAAGTGACCTCCACAGTTTTTCCACCATCATCTTTATAGAGCTTGTCACTTGTAGACATCGGAGTGCGGACCTGTCTGGCATTCTCCAGCCCGAATCTCTTCACCAGATTTCTGGCATACTTGCTCTGAGAGATCATTTCGCTGAAACTGGTTTAGTTCTTCTTGCATGGCAGACACCCAATATTCATCAATTAGGGCCTCCTTCACATTTTTGGTTCAGCTAAGGAGATGAAACAAACATACTCGGCAAGATCACGATAGTTGACACGGCTCGTTCCTCTCGTACGACGACCGTCAAGAACATCACCTATAACCAGCTTTGGAGGGTGATTTCGTATAACTCTGGTGATTACTTCTGGAGCATGAGCATCACCTGAACCGCTTTGATGTTCCTCAGACGACGTTGTATCATGTGTTGCTACATTAGGTGCAACATGATCTTGGGTTGTGTCTGGTGTTGCAACAATAGTTTCAACATGATCTTCTTCTTATGTGCATTCTTCCTGTAAAGAACTCCCTTCAACTGTGGCAGACTCCTTTTGATCAAAATCATCCACAATATTAATAGACTCCATCATGGTGTTTGTACGCTTGTTGTACACTCGAAAAGCACGACTGGTTGTAGAATAACCAAGAAATGTACCTTCATCACTTTTTGCATCAAACTTTCCTCTTGGAGTACAATCCTGTAAAATATAACACTTGCTTCCAAAGATGTGGAAGTAGGAGACGTCAGGTTTCCTTCCTTTCCAGATTTCATATGGAGTTTTCTCAGTTTTAAGACGAAGATAAACTCTGTTAATAGTATAGCATGCCGTATTGATTGCTTCAGCCCACAACCTTACACTGACCTTTTCTAGCATTTAGCATCACACGAGCCATCTCTTGTAGGGTGCGGTTCTTCCTATCAACAACTCCGAAGAGTCTTAGGAGCCGAGAATTCATGAGCAATGCCTCGGGACTCACAGAAATCAGCAAAGGAACCGTTTTCAAACTCCTTTCCATGGTCACTCCTGATTCTAACAATTTTGCAGATATTGCTTCCCTTCTCAATTTGCAGACGAGTACATAGTTTCTTAAATGCTTCAAAAGTGTCTGACTTTTCTTTAAGAAAGTCTACCCGGGTAAACATAGAAAAATCAACGCAGACAAAATTGTACTTCTTACATCCGACACTAGTTTCAGATGTTGGCCCGATTAGATCCATATGCAGAAGTTACAGTTTCTTGGATGTAGTAATAGTCTGAAGTTATTTATGGCTGATCTTCTGTTGCTTTCCCAGTTGGCATGGACCACATACACACTCTCCTTGTTTAGAAGAGGAATAGTATTCCTCTGACAGCTCCCACTTTTGAGATCTTCATGAAAGTCTTGAAGTTCAGATGCCCTAATTTTTGATGCCATTATTCAAACACATCATCAACAGCATTAAGGCAAGTATTAGCCTCTTGGAAAAGATATCAGTTGTTTGTCGATCTTTTCCCAGTAAGGATACATTCTTCATTGGTATTGAACACTAAGCATCTCTCTTTAGTAAACCTTACTAATAACCCTTGATCACATTGTTGACTTATACTGATCAGATTGGCTTTTAGATCTTTGACATGCATAACATCCTTCAGTTTGGGAAGACCAGGCACATTCAGATTTCCCTTTCTAACAACCTTGCTTCTTCGTCCATCACCAAAAGTTACGTGACCCTTGTTACAGGTTGTATAGTCAGTAAGAAGATTCTTGTTGCCCGTCATATGACGAGAGCACCAACTGTCGAAATACCACATGTTCTCGGAGAAGGTAATTAATGATGTGTAAGACACCATGCTATATAGTTCAGATTTCCTTACCCATTTCTTCTTCATCTTCAAGTCAGAGTGACTAACATTTCATCCTTCTCAACAATGTCGCATGCGACTGAAGCAGTTTCTTTCACAAGGCAACCCTCACGGCTTTGCTCTTGGTCGGAGGCCTCATACCAATGGAGATTCAAATCCATATTTAAACTCCTCCATACCCCCTTGTCTAGCCAATGTGGGACTTTGTTTTATATCTCACAATCTCCACCTCAAACATAATCTCACATGGTCCCCCTTGTGACCGAGTCACCCTTGTGACTCACACATTGACTCATACATTGGTCACCCTTGTGACCCTACATCTTGTGTATTCCGTTGTTATCCATTCCACATTGGCTAAGTCAGGGGGTCCGGCTCTGATACCAATTGTTAGGGTTTAAATACGGGAGGTGCCGATTCGATCTACACATTGGTATGATATTGTCCGCTTTAGGCCCTTCACAAGGCTACCCTCACGGCTTTGCTCTTGGGCTCTTCCCAAAAGGCCTCATACCAATGGAGATCCGAATACATATTTAAACTCCCTCATACCCCCTTGTCTAGCCAATGTGGGACTATGTTTGATATCTCACAAGAACCCCAATTCTTGTCTAACAATCCTAGTAGTTATGAATGATTTGGTATATAGCCACAAAGGCTACTTGATAGGTGGGGGTCCCTCGATGAGACTAGTCTAGGAGTTCTGGGTCATTATTATTCTAGATGATGTTAATGCAGTTTCAGGACGTGGGTGTGATTTGGAATTATAATAAGCAATACTGTATCAATATATGTAAGTTCTCTAAGTTGAAATTTTATTTTTTAACCATATGCTTTACGATGCTATCTATGTGGTGCAATTACTATCATTCTAGACTGGATATTGTTATAATGGTTTCTTTGATGTGATAATCTCTATACATCAATTTGAATGGACAATCTGTAGTTTCTCAAAATTATGTCTTTAGTATAGCCTTTTTGATTCTTTTATGTGATTGTTCATAAAAGAATCACATAAAAGAATCACATAAAAGAATCAAAAAGGCTATCGATGAGGATTTTATGTGATTGTTCATAAAAGAATCACATAAAAGAATCACATAATGGACAATCTGTTATAATGGATTCTTTTATGTGATTGAATGGACAATCTGTAGTTTCTCAATACCTTTTATGAACTTATACTAGTATTTTATGACGCTATCGATGAGGATGCCATCTGAATATACAGTCATGTGATTGTGATAATATAAAAAATTATAGTCCTAGACAATATAGAAAATCCTACTAATAGAAATTTAATAATAGAATGTTAAAGTGTGTGACCCGAATCCGGTTTAGTGACCCGACCCGAAGAGCTCGCGGTGCGACATTTATTGGGAAATTTTCAGGGCTCTGTGGTGGTAGCGGAGGGACCTTTTCTGTTTTCCCCATATAAATATGATGTAATCTAGGGTTTCGGCTTTAACCTATTTTTAGCCGCCGCACTTCTCCCCCTTTTGTACCAGATCTTCGATATAGTGAATTTCTCTCCTCTGCCCGTGGTTTTTCCCCGTCTTGGGGTTTCCACGTAAATCTGTGTGTTTTTGCTTGTGTTTTTCATTGTCTGTTCTTGATCAAACTCGTAACAAGTGGTATCAGAGCAAGGTTCGATTTTTCGCTAATGGCAACAATGAAATACGACATTCCGCTTTTGGATCGCAACACCAGATTTTCGCTATGGCAGGTCAAGATGCGGGCTGTTCTCGCACAGATGGATTTGGATGATGCGCTGCTAGGGTTTGATAAGATGCCCTCGTCTTGGACGCTGGAGGAAAAACATCGTAAGGATCGAAAGGCCCTATCTCAGATTCACCTTCATCTGTCGAATCAGATTTTACATGATGTTTTGAAGGAGAAAACCGCCGCTGCTTTGTGGTTGAAGTTGGAGCAGTTGTGCATGACGAAAAGTCTAACCAGCAAACTGCATCTGAAGCAGCGATTATATTCTCACCGTATGTCTGAAGGTACGTCTTTGGATGAACACTTAACTATCTTTAAAGAGATTGTTTCTGATCTTGAGACATTGGAGGTTAAGTATGATGAAGAAGATTTAGGGTTGATTCTATTATGTTCGCTGCCTTCTTCATATATGACTTTCAGAGATACTATTTTATATAGTCGTGATACTCTAACAATAGATGAAGTTTATGATGCTCTATTCTCTAAGGAGAAGATGAAGCAGCTTGTGACAGGATCTGAAGGTCAGGGAGAGGGCCTTATTGTTCGAGGGAGGCCACAAGAGAGAAATTCAGGGGGTGATGTGAGAGGCAGATCGAAATCTAGCAACAGAGACAAGATCTGCAGGTACTGTAAGAAAAAGGGGCACATAAAGTCTGAATGTTATAAGTTGCAGAATAAAAATAAAAGAGCTGCTGGCAATCAGAAAGGAAAACAACAGGAAAATTCTGGTGAAGCTGGTGTTGCTGAAGATAATCACAGTGATGGAGAGCTCCTAGTTGCTTCTGATGGTGACTCCAAACCTTGCGAGGATTGGATTCTTGATTCAGGTTGTACATTTCATATGTGTCCTAACCGGGACTGGTTTTCAACATATGAAACTGTCTCTAAAGGTGCAGTGTTGATGGGAAATAATGCATCTTGCAAGGTAATTGGCATTGGGACTGTCAGAATTAAGATGTTTGATGGAATTGTCAGAACACTTGGTGAAGTGAGACACGTTCCAGATCTGAAGAGGAATCTTATATCCTTGAGTACTCTTGATTCTAAAGGGTACAAGTACACTGGTGAAGGTGGAGTTCTGAAGGTTAGCAAAGGTGCCCTTGTTGCAATGAAAGGACAGAGAAGATCTGCAAACTTATATGTCTTGCAGGGTTCTACAGTTACAGGTGATGCAGCAGTAACTACGTCTTGCTTGTCCGATGGTGAGGTTACTAGACTTTGGCATATGCGTCTTGGACATATGAGTGAGAATGGAATGGCTGAATTAAGCAGAAGAGGACTTCTTGATGGTCAGAGCATCAGTAAATTGAAGTTCTGCGAGCATTGCATTTTTGGGAAGCAGAAGAGAGTCAGATTCATGAAAGGCATCCACAATACAAAGGGTGTACTTGATTATATACATTCTGATCTTTGGGGACCGTCTAGGGTGCCTTCTAAGGGAGGCGCTAATTATATGCTCACCATCATTGATGACTTTTCCAGAAAAGTTTGGGCGTTCTTCTTGAAGCAAAAAAGTGATGTGTTAGCTACATTTAAAGAGTGGAAGATTATGACTGAGAAGCAAACAGGGAAGCAGATAAAATATCTCCGCACTGATAATGGCTTGGAGTTTTGTTCTGATGAGTTTAATGTTTTATGCAAATCAGAAGGAATCATGAGACATCGTACAGTTCGTCATACTCCGCAGCAAAATGGTGTGGCAGAGCGCATGAATAAGACATTGATGGAGAAAGTACGTTGTATGCTCTCTAATGCAGGTTTAGCTAAGTCTTTCTGGGCAGAAGCCGCTTCTTTAGCTTGCTTCCTTGTTAATCGCTCTCCTTCTACTGCTATCGAAAAGAAGACTCCACAAGAGGTATGGTCCGGTACTCCTGCTAGTTATTCTGATTTGAAGGTTTTTGGTTGTCCTGCATATGCTCATGTTAATAATGGGAAACTGGAACCTAGATCTATAAAGTGTGTCTTTATTGGCTATAAACCTGGTGTTAAGGGATATAAATTATGGTGTTCAGAAACTGGAAAAGTCTTAATCAGTAGGGATGTTATCTTTGATGAAACTGCTATGCTTTCTGACTCGTCTTCTAGAGATACTTGTGATAAAACCCCACAGAAATCAAGCACGCAGGTTGAGTTTGAGATTCAGTCAGGACTTATGCCAAACTCTACATCTCAGTCCAGTTCAGAGATGCAGGATGGTGCTGCTCCCTCACCACCACGAGTCACACCACAGTATTCTATTGCTAAAGACAGGCCTAGGAGAGATATAAGGCCTCCGCAGAGGTTTGGTGAGGCTGATTTGGTTGCTTATGCCTTAAATGTGGCCGAAGGTATTGATTCTAGTGAAGAACCTTCTACCTACTCAGATGCAATTAATTGTAATGATTCTGGCAGATGGATGATTGCCATGCAAGAGGAGATGGAATCACTTCATAAAAATGGCACATGGGACTTAGTACGATTACCTAAGGGTAAGAAAGCTGTTCGTTGTAAATGGGTGTTTAAAAGGAAGGAAGGAATACCAGAAGTTGAAGAAGCCAGATATAAAGCAAGACTAGTTGCAAAAGGCTATAGCCAGGTTCCAGGTGTAGACTTCACAGATGTGTTTTCTCCAGTTGTAAAGCATAGTTCGATTCGAGCTTTGCTTGGTATCGTTGCCATGCACGATTTTGAGCTTGAGCAGTTGGATGTGAAGACAGCTTTCTTGCATGGAGAACTTGAGGAGGACATATACATGCAACAACCAGAGGGCTTTATAGCCTCAGGAAAGGAATACTTTGTTTGCCTGTTGAAAAAGTCTCTTTATGGCCTTAAGCAATCGCCTAGGCAATGGTATAAGAGGTTTGATTCATTTATGACTACTCATGGGTTCAATAGAAGCAGTTATGACAGTTGTGTCTATTTTAAGAAGAGTGTTGATGGGTCGTTTGTTTACCTACTCTTATACGTTGATGATATGTTAATAGCAGCCAAGGATAAAGAAGAGATAAGAAAGGTCAAAGTGCAGCTTAGTAAAGAGTTCGAGATGAAAGATTTGGGAGCGGCAAAGAAGATACTTGGGATGGAGATTCTGAGAGATAGAAAAGCAGGAAAATTGTACCTTAGTCAGAAAGGTTATATTGAGAAAGTTCTCTGCAGATTTAATATGCAGAAATCTAAACATGTTACTACTCCATTAGCAGCTCATTTCAGACTTTCATCTACTTTATCTCCACAATCAGATGATGAGATTGATTATATGTCACGAGTTCCATATTCTAGTGCAGTGGGATCTCTCATGTATGCTATGGTCTGTTCACGTCCAGACTTATCATATGCTGTCAGTGCAGTTAGCAGGTACATGGCAAATCCTGGTAAAGAACATTGGAAAGCGGTCCAATGGATTTTCAGATACTTACGTGGCACTACTGACATTTGTTTGCATTTCGGGAGAAATAGAGATGGAGTCATCGGTTATGTAGATTCTGATTTTGCTGGAGACCTTGATAAAAGGAGATCACTTACAGGGTATGTTTTTACTGTTGGTGGCTGCGCTATCAGTTGGAAAGCTACTTTGCAGACTACAGTTGCACTGTCAACTACAGAGGCTGAGTACATGGCTATTACAGAGGCTTGTAAGGAAGCTATTTGGTTGAAAGGACTGTTTGGTGAACTTAGTGAAGATTTACAGATTACAACAGTCTTTTGTGACAGTCAGAGTGCTATTTTCCTTACAAAGGATCAGATGTTTCATGAGAGAACAAAGCACATCGATGTGCGGTATCATTTTGTGCGTGAGATTATTGCTCGTGGTGATATTGTAGTGAGCAAAGTTAGTACACACGACAATCCTGCTGATATGATGACCAAGTCACTCCCTATAGCCAAGTTTGAGCATTGCTTGGACTTGGTAGGTGTTCGTTGCTGAGTTAAGCCCTTTGGGGCTTTTGTGGAAGAGGTGGAGATCAGTTTCATCGAAGATTGTGCGTATTATTCCTTGCATTGGAATTCGTGTCAAGGTGGAGATTGTTAAAGTGTGTGACCCTAATCCGGTTTAGTGACCCGACCCGAAGAGCTCGCGGTGCGACATTTATTGGGAAATTTTCAGGGCTCTGTGGTGGTAGCGGAGGGATCGGCTTTAACCTATTTTTAGCCGCCGCACTTCTCCCCCTTTTGTACCAGATCTTCGATATAGTGAATTTCTCTCCTCTGCCCGTGGTTTTTCCCCGTCTTGGGGTTTCCACGTAAATCTGTGTGTTTTTGCTTGTGTTTTTCATTGTCTGTTCTTGATCAAACTCGTAACATAGAAATTCCTAATATTAAACTTTGTAGGCATTGTTATATAAAAGGGCCTGGATGGCTGCAGAGGTGCCCTCTTTGGTGAAGATGGTCCCCAAACTACCTTCTTTGGCCTTGCCCCAATTAGGCGTTGCGGCCAAAAAAGCGCCCCACCCCCCACCTGATGAAGGCCCGTTGCTCACCAAGAATTCTCAAGAACAAGATTTCGCCACCAAGGGCGAAATCAATTAGAATTTTATTGATAGAAGGAAAAATGTACAGAACAAATGAAAACAAAGGGAAAATGAGAGCAAAAACTCTATTGATCTTCGATAGATTCTCTATTACAACTCTGGAGCTATTTATAGCTCTACTCTCTACCGCCAACGATTTCTAACCACCCCTTTCCCAGCACTCCAACGGCCTAACCGCCACGTCTTCCTCCGCCGGAACAGTCGGCCGTTGCAACGGCCCAACGGCTTGGTCGGATGACGAAAGGCAATTCGTCGAACACCTACCGACGAAGCTACAGCTGAGCAATCTTTAAACCTCCAACGGCTATTAAGGCGGGCCTTGCAACTCACTATGAAACAGACGCTCCGGATTCTTCGTCGCTCCAATCAACGATACGAAATCACCCCCGAATTGGACGGCTCGATCCCACTTCAGCTCTTCGTCCAACGGACCAACTTCAAAGCTTCCGAAGCCCCTAGCCCGCCAAGCTTCTTATCATCTTCCTCCAGGCCCTCTCCATCCACTAGCTGAACTCCCGCCATCTCAGCCATTTGGGTTATAACATTCCCTCCCCCCTTGACGAGACCTTGCCTCAAGGTCGAATGAGGGAACACGCTTCACCAAGTCCCAATACGACTCCCAAGTAGCATCTTCAACCGGCATTTGCTTCCACTTGATTAGAACCTGCGAAATCAAGGCTCGTCTCTCCTTAACCACATGACGGTCCAATATCGATTCAGGTTCGTCTATCAGCTCCTCCGTATAACTTGGTTGGCTATCCTGCACCACTGTTCGAGACGCCACCTTCCTTTTGAGTTGAGATACATGAAACACCGGATGGACTTGAGCGGTCGCCGGTAGCTCCAATTTGTATGCTACCTCTCCGATACAAGCCAAAACCTTGTACGGTCCGTAATACTTGGGCGATAATTTGTGTGTCCTCCTCATGGCCACACTGATTTGTCGGTAAGGCTGCAATTTCAAATAGACCCAATTCCCTACGCCAAATTGTCTCTCAGACCTGTGCTCATCTGCATACCTCACATCCTCTCTCGAGCCTTATTAAGGTTGTCTCTGAGTAACTGTAATGCCACTTCCCTTGTAAATAATGCGTTGTCAACCTCAGCCACCTGAGACGTGTGTGGTAGGTAGGATATGAGAGTCGGAGCGGCCCTCCAATACAATGCTTCAAAGGGTGTCATCTGAGTAGAGCTTTTCCAGGACGAGTTGAACCAAAATTCTGCCAAAGGAAGCCATTTCACACATTCTCGAGGTTTATGCCCACAAAAACAATGGAGATAACACTCCAAGCTGCGGTTGGTCATTTCTGTCTGCCCATCGCTTTGAGGGTGATATGCCGAACTGTGAGCTAGAGTAGTTCCCTGCAATTTAAACAACTCCCTCCAGAATTGACTAGTAAAAATAGCATCTCGATCACTCACAATGGTAGATGGAATCCCATGATACCTGAAGACCCCGTCAAACAACACCTGAGCCACTTCTTTTGCTGAAAAGGGATGTTTGAGAGGGAAAAAAATGGGATTATTTGGTTAACCAATCAACCGCCACATAAATCACACTGAATCCCTTGCACGTAGGTAAACCCACCACAAAGTCCATAGAAATACTCTCCCACACTTGGTTAGGTATGGGTAGGGGTTGAAGGAGGCCAGGATATGCAACATTTTCTGATTTATTCCTTTGGCAAGTTTCACATTCCTTTACAAACTGCCTTACTCCTCTTTTGATTCCTACCCAATGGAAGGACTTCCTCTGCCTGTGCAGTGTCCTCAGCGCATTTGAATGCCCCCCACAGCTGAGCTATGGAATTCTTTAAGCAACTTCTGCTGAAGCTCCTTATACCATGGACTAATCAATATCCTTCCCTTGTAGTAATACACCCCATCCACCTTGGAGTACTTGGATGTCCCAGAATTTGTGTGGTGCAACTTGCTTTCTTCTTCTCCAAAATAAGGGTCATTCCTCACCATATATTTAACTTCAGCAATCCAATCACATTGAGGAGTAGAAATATGGTATATTGAACAAAAATCTTCATCTATATTCCCACTGTTGTCTACTTCCCTTGACAGGCTATCAGCTGCCCTATTACTCTTCCCAGATTTATACTCCACCCTGTAATTGTAAGCTTGCAATTTCATCAACCATTTCCTTTGCAAACCCGGCTGCACCTTTTGATCTAGCAGATGTCTCAAACTCTGGTGGTCTATACGGATGGTAAACTGCCTCCCCATCAAATATTGATTCCACCTGGTTACTGCCAAAATTATGGCTAACAGCTCTTTTTCATATGTTGATAGAAGCAAATTCCTCCCAGTCAATTTGGTGCTAAAGTAGGCAATATGCTTTCCCTTCTGCATTAAGACTGCCCCTATACCTCTCCCAGATGCATCACACCCCAAAACAAAATCCTCACTGAAGTTAGGCATGGCTAATACATGAGCAGTGGACAAGGCTTCTTTCAATGTGTCAAAAGCTTGTTGAGCAGCTTCAGTCCACCCAAAACCCTCCTCCTTCAATAGGTCTGTTAAGGGTGCTGCTAAGCCTCCAAAGCCCGCAATGAATTTCCTATAGTACCCAGCAAGACCCAAGAACCCCCAAACAGCCTTGATGTTCTTGGGTATTGGCCAATTTTTACTACTTCTATTTTCTTTGGCTCCATGGCTACCCCCTCACTGGAAATAACATGTCCCAAATACCCTATGGTCCTCTGCCCAAAAGAGCATTTAGACAATTTCACCACCAATTGTTGATCTGCAAGTATTTGTAACACTGCCCTTAAATGCTCCAAGTGAGTAGCCCAACTTTTACTGTATATTAGGATATCATCAAAAAAACATTAGGACAAACTTCCTCAAGTGAGGCTTGAATATTGCATTCATGAGAGCTTGGAATGTAGAAGGGGCATTTGTTAACCCAAATGGCATAACAAGGAATTCATAATGACCCTCATGTGTACGAAATGCAGTTATATATATATCCTCCTCCTTCGTACGAATTTGATGATAACCTGATCTCAAATCCAGCTTTGAAAAGAACTGAGCCCCACACAATTCATCCAAAAGTTCATCAATTATAGGAATGGGGAACTTATCCTTGATAGTTTGCTGATTTAAAGCCCTGTAATCTACACACATGCGCCAACTACCATCTGCCTTCCTCACCATCACAACAGGAGAAGCATAAGGGCTTGAACTAGTTCTAATAGTTCCTGAGTCTAACATTTCATTTACTTGCTTCTCAATTTCTGTTTTCAGGATATATATTTTTTCCAGTTTGTAAGGCCTAATACACACAGGTTTAGCCCCCACTTCAGTAGGAATCTGGTGGTCATATGTTCTCCTGGGAGGTAACCCTTCAGGCTCCTTGAAAACTCCATGAAATTGTTCCAAGATCTCCTTCACTTCTTCAGGCAATTTTCCCAGCTCAAGCTGTAACAATTGTCCCTCCTGTTGGCTTGTCTCTAACTCCAAGAGATTGAGCTGCAACCAATATCCTTCTCCATGTTGTCTAAAAGCATTGTGTATCCCCCTCTCATCCACTACCTGAGAACTAGAGGGTAGGACTCCTTGCCATATGCACTCCTTCCCTTTAAGGTTAAATCTCATCTGCAACTTCTTGAAATTAAAGATTATATCATCCAGCTACCTCAGCCACTGTGTTCCCATCACCACTTGTTGACCCCCCAATGGCAATATCAATAGATTGACTGATATTTTGGGTATTTTGGCAATTAATTTGTACCTCTGGACAAACTCCAGTTCCCTGCAACTTTTCACCACTAGCCACTATGACATCAAAAGCATCAGACTGCCTCACCTCCAGACCCAAGGATTTCACCAACCTAGGATGGATGAAATTATGTGTAGACCCGTATCAACTAAGATACTGACATTTTGGCCCTTAATACTTCCCCTTAGCCTTAAGGTTTGTGCTGTAGGTATGCCTGTCAGTGCATGAATAGAGATAGAGGGAAAGTCCTCTATCACCATTTCATGTAACTCCTGAGCCTCTACCTCTCCCATACCACCAGAGTCCTGCTCCAACTCCTCTGGCTCTCCTTCCTCCACATCCAGGATATATAGTTGCTTCTTACACTTATGTCCCCTTTCCCACTTCTCATTGCAGGTAAAGCATAAATTGTTCTTCCTCCTATTTTGGATTTCCTCCCGAGTCATCATTCTTCCCCTAGGAACAAAAGGAACTGCATCTTTAGTGATCTCCTTAGATGAATCTTTAGCAACTCCAGGAGATTGTAGTTGGTGATATTTACTAAATGAACTGGGTCCTGAGGGAAATTTTGTTCTCCTAGCTAAAACTAATTTTTCTTCAAATGTTCTAGCTAGTTGAACTGCCCTCCTATATGTCTCTGGGCTAGCTGCCATCACATCCAAGCGTATCTCATCCTTAAGTCCATGGATGAACTTATCTAACGCATAATCTTCAGGCATTTTACGTAACAAACCCACAATCTGCTCATACTTACCCAAATACTCCTTAACTGATCATGTTTGTTTCAAGTTTGAGAAAACAACGAAGGGTTTGTCCAGTTGGGTAGGGCCAAATCTCACCACAATTTCTTCCTTAAACTTCTCCCAATTCAAGAAATTAGCTACATTGACCTTCCCCCACTCGAACCAATGTAATGCAACTCCTCTTAAATAAAACGAGCAAGTTGTAACCAAATTAGCATACGGGGTTGAATAATAGGCAAAGATTTGTTGTACCTGGCTCAACCATGGCAAGACATCCTCCTCTCATTTGAAAAGAGGAAATTCAGGCTTCAATACTATGGGTTGTATATGAGGAGGTCCTTCACCACGTCCACCTCTTCTCTCTGAGTTTCTATCCCCATGGCCATCAAGATCTCTGTCCTTCTCTATGGCTGTGGGACCCGGATTCTGGGTTGCTCATGCGCGCATCCATTCGGCTCTGGATATTTCTCAACAATTGAATTTGAGTTTCTTGATTTTGAAATCTCTCATCGGACTTGCTTTGACTCATCAACAACATCTGAATTTGCATCGTCAGCTGTTCTTGCGACTGCCTTTGTGTCTCCACCAATGTTTGCATTTGCGCGGACAACTGTTGGATCTGAACTCCCAACTTCCCCTCCAGCAATTGATTTTGAACTTTCATGGCCCGAATCCTATCTTGTTGAAATTTCCATGCGTTTGGATCATCCTCGCGCTCCCCATGTTGTTGCAGGTCAGGATGAGAGCTCTGACCTTGATCCCCATCCGAGGCTCTAGGGCTGAATCCCACATCGTCTTCGCTTTCCCATGGCAACGTAGCAGCTCTGATACCAATTTGATGAAGGCCCGTTGCTCATCAAGAATTCTCAAGAACAAGATTTCGCCACCAAGGGCAAAATCAATTAGAATTTTATTGATAGAAGGAAAAATGTACAGAACAAATGAAAACAAAGGGAAAATGAGAGCAAAAACTCTATTGATCTTCGATAGATTCTCTATTACAACTCAGGAGCTATTTATAGCTCTACTCTCTACCGCCAACGATTTCTAACCACCCCCTTCCCAGCACTCCAACGGCCTAACCGCCACCGTCGGCCGTTGCAATGGCCCAACGGCTTGGTCAGATGACGAAAGGTAATTCGTCGAACACCTACCGATGAAGCTACAGCTGAGCAAGCTTTAAACCTCCAACGGCTATTAAGGCGGGTCCCGCAACTCTCTATGAAACAGACGCTCCGGATTCTTCGTCGCTCCAATCAACGATACGAAATCACCCCCGAATTGGACGGCTCGATCCCACTTTAGCTCTTCATCCAATGGACCAACTTCAAAGCTTCCGAAGCCCCTAGCCCGCCAAGCTTCTTCTCGTCTTCTTCCTCCATGCCCTCTCCATCCGCTAGCTGAACTCCCGCCATCTCAGCCATTTGGGTTCTAACACCACCCCCCACCAGGGGGAGGGGAGGGGAAGATTACCTCATATCTTGCTGCCTCGGGCTATCTTTGAACACTACCATTGCGGGTGACCTGCTTCCTAATGGATGGGTTAGGGTATGTCCCTAACATATCCATTTTCTTTTTTCTCATCTTGCTTGCTTGCTCCAATCAGTGGGCAACGATAGAGCATCGATTGTTTTCAAAGTGTTGGCCAGATGGGTGGCGAGGGCTTAATTAATTTTAAATTTATTCTACTTTTCTTCTTTTAAATAATTTACAGTTGTGCAGCAACAACATCAGTGTAGAAAAGAAGAGGAGGAGGAGCAAGGAAGAAGAGAGGAGGAATTAATGGATAAAATAAAAAATGAATCCAAATAATATGGGTTCCTAATATAGTAATATTTTTAACATGCATCACAAACTCACGATAGATGACACATCACGAATTTGGAAGAAACATCTGATTATATTCCCCAGACAAATGCAATATTCAAGTTCTGATTGCTAGCTCACCTGACACATGCGGTACATGCGATGTGTGACTTTTGATTGCTATTTATTCGACACATGCAATACATGAGTTTTGATTGCTAAGCACCTGTCTTCTAAAGACAATGATCTGGAAGAGGATTGCTCGTGGAAAGAAGAGTTTTATGGCAATTACCCGAGTTTGTTTGGTGGCCACAGTTGTTGGATGCGGGTCCATGGCACGTGGTGTTGAGTTAGGAGGAGCTGTGGAAAGAGGTGACCTGTTGAAAAAGTTGAGCTTGGGACAAGATATGTATGGGTGTCAAATCCAGTGCGTTGGGATAGGAGTTTGAGATTGGAAGCTGATGCAAGCATGTAGGTTGGCATAGTGGTATGAATGCGTTCTATCTAATGAGATGTGTCTGTTATCGGATTTGCTTTTGTAAGCAAGTTGGATGTAATCATGTGGTGATCGAGTAAGGGGTCATGGTTGGAAGGAATTGCTGGAAATGAATGCGTGGGCAAACCCCCTGGAGCATTGCTTTGGATCTTGGTTGAATTTGAAAATCTGAAAAAGCTTTGCAGATCAGGGCTGGCACCAAAGACAAATCTGTCCTGGAGTGGATGAGAATCTGAGGGTGAAAGAAGAGTGGCTCTTTGAAATGTTGGCCATATGCTAGACGTGCTACACGAGTGCGACCATGCGCAGCATAGGTTTTGTGGTTGGTATGTTGACTATGATGGTTGGAAAGATTGGAGGAAGAAAAAAATTTGCATTTAGATCATGGGCTTTGATCCTATATTATCTTAATTGAGAAACAAAATTATGCTACAGAGAACAATGGTCGCCGTTTGATATATAGTTACATGATTGAGATACTATGAAACATTCTAGTTCTAAACAATACGGGAAATCTAAATAATAGAGACTAGCAATAGAAAGTCATAATCCTAAAAGATGTAGGAACTCTGAATAATAGAGACTCTGTATTGTAGTTGTATTCTTTGACAGTCTATTCTTGAGGGATGAGAATCCACAGCCCCCTGTGTATCACATGATTTTAATGTTGCTTGATGTTTTTTCCAAAATGGGTTTGTTAGAACTTAGAAGTTAGAATAGTGTGTGGAAAATTGCAGTACAAGACCAAAACCGCTATGAAGTATCCTATACAGAAACAGATTAAATTTTCTGTGCAGTTTCATGGGTTACATAGCAACAATGGCTAAATGTGACTTGGCAAACCTTTTAGATTTGATCTCATGTTTTACTGCCCAGTACATGTAGATTTTTAATAGGTAAAGAAGTGTCATCATGTCAATATTGGAAGCTGATTGAATCACAAATACCTATAGTATCTCTAGACATTTGAATTAAAGTTAGTATAGTAGTTATGAGGCAAAACTTTAACTTCGTGTCGTTACACGAAGCCTTTGTATACACATAACCTGAACACAATACATTGGTATGCATGTATGTCATTTTACAAGAGTCGCGGTAAGAATGACAACATTGTTGGGATCTTTGATGGCAAGGAGAAACACTAGAGAGTGGGAATAGTGTTATGCAAATTAAAATATTCCTCTAAAATTCTCCCTAAGATTAAAATAGAATAACCTAATTTTAATCTTAATCAACTATCAAACTTGCAATAGTATCGATAAACACAACAGAAACAGAGAGTATGCAAGTAGTAGACAAGTAAAGTGATCACAATCGCAAACACACAATCTTATCCCGGTTCATCCCTCCAGGGCTAGTCCAGTCCTCAAAACTCTGTTGGACTTTAATCCACTATTATAACAAATAGTATAACCACCTCACCTCCAGTGAGTATTTACAATTCACCTGGCCAACAATAAGGATTTCACACCACCTCACATACAATCAGGATTTTCCTTTCACACACACACAAATAAGAGAATACTTTCAATTTTTGAAGATATATTTACCTATAGCATTGCTTGAAGCCTTTGTGTGATAGTATAGCTATAGGAGAAAGCACAATATCAATATATATGAATTTTGGCTCAGGAAGACCAAGGGGTTTGGCCTATAAAAACGATCGAAGACTTAGAAAACTTTGGCCAAGAAGAAAATAACTTTCCTAAACATTTGATGGTTAAAACAATTTTTCTCTTTAAAAATTAAGCTTAAGAATCATGAATAAACATCTAAATAATCGCCATATATATAGAGATGAATATTGCACAAAACAGCTCTCCCAAATCACTTCCCAACGGTTCTTAGAAGACACAATCACGTAATTCAAGAAGAAAGTCAAATACGACCTTAGGGGTTTGGTAGTCGACTCATGTTCATTTGTTAGTCGTCTATGGGCTGGTAGTCGACTACCTTAACATGAGTCGACTACTAGCAACTTCCAGTAGTCGACTATGGGCTGGTAATCGACTATCCTGTTAACATGAGTCGACTATCCTGTTAACATGAGTCGACTACTGGTAACTTCCAGTAGTTGACTACACTGTTAACATGGGTCGACTACTGGCAACTATCAATTGTCGACTATGGGCTGGTAGTCGACTACCCTGTTAACATGGGTCGACTACTGTCAATTGCCAGTTGTCACCTATGGGCTGGTAGTTGACCACCCTATTAACATGAGTCGACTACTGGCAACTTTCAGTAAGTCTTTTGAGCATTTATATGCTCAGTAGTCGACTCCTATATTTCTGTGAGTTGACTGACTCCATTTCTGATACGCAGATTTGTATCAGAAAAGAGTATGATACGCCATCTAATTCATATAAAACATTTTTAAAGAGTTCCTAAGTGTGCGTGTGAGCTTCAAGCAAGACTTTAACAGGCTATGACGAGAAATAAAAAGATACATGAAGAAGTAAACTTTTACGTTGAAGTCCCTTGATGTAAGCTCGACACTTTAAGCTCATTGTCTAGCTTTTCTTCGAGCTTTGGCCTTGTTGAACTCACCCTTGGCCTTGATTGCCTCTTGATTTGCCTTAAGCTCTTATACCTGCACTCATAGATGTTAGATGTCATGTTCGCTTATCATCAAAATTACACGAGGTGTGACTCAATATCTCAACATTCTCTTTGTTTTTGATGATGACAAACATGCATGCATAATAACATAGATATACACTTATCTACACTTACTCTTCTTGCAACACAATATGTTAGCAATTAACATATGCTTTGGATACTAAGTGTAAGTGTTGCAATATATATACATATTATGCATGTGCATCTGTTACTTCTCCTCTTGTTATCATTAAAAATGTGCTCAGATAAATAACACAAATAAAAACCATTCTCTCCCCATATTCAAATCTCCCCATAGATATATGCAATCATGAGTCTAAAGTGACTGTTTGTGACTCAATATGAAAGCAAGTGTTCTAACAATGGGGATACATAATACCAAGTGTTGCAATATTAAATAAATAAATACCACGTAATGAAAGAATTTATCACGTGCTAAAACTAAGATATACCTAAAATTTCTTAGCTCCACCTTTACTACTTGAGCGATTTGTGAGCTAATTAGATAATCTAATGTTTCTTGATCTTTGTTAAAACTAGCCACATTCCTGCACAAATCCTCGTGTTTTGCTTTAATGGTTGTCATGGTTTTTTAGGTTACTAAACATATCACCTCGGTCTTTATGCTCAATACCAAGTAGTCTATTCTTTTCAATTAACTCAATATTCTTGCTAATAAATTTACATTTTCTTCCTTAATTTTTTCTAACTCAAAATGGGAAGAAATAGATTCACAAGCTTTATGCTTCTTCTTAAGAGATAGAACTTCTCTTAAGGTAGTCTCATATTTCTCATACAGCTTGTGGAACTCTTCCTCCAATCTTATTCATTATCATCATTATCGCTACTAGAGTCTGAGTCAAATCTAAACTTTTTGTCCTTCATAGCAATGAAGCACATGTAGGCTCCCTTCTTTCTTCCTCCTCTGATGAGGAGTCTGATAGGAACCAAAAGGAAATGTGCGATTTTATTAATAAAACTGAAAATAAAAGGATAGTTGATTACAATTGTCCGGGTAATCGCCCTCCCAAGACGTCGATTGATAATGGACGTCCGCACCTTCCCGAGGACCAAGAGAATTCTCTCTCTATTATGAAAATAATCAAATCAATAGCCTCCTAGTGCCGACTAGCATCCCCCTTATTTATAATATCCAAATTAATGTCTAATGACCCAAATACACCTACATTAATCCAAAATAACACAAAGCCCCCAAAATGCACCTTTAATGGGCCGGATCTATCATTACTCCGCCCTTGAAAATCCACCTTGTCCTCAAGGTGGTGCATGAAGTCCGCGGTGATTCTACTCCAAGTGCTGCAAGCCTCTTCTTGGGTCAAACGCATGTAATTGATCTCCACTGCATTCAACGACGTCCTGAAAAATCTTGTCGGGCTCCCATGAGTACTCTGGAAGGTCGTTGTCGTCGTCACGCTGCTGGAAGGGCTCTGTCGCTCGCTGTTTTGGACCGAAAACGACGAAATCTCGCTGTCTGGCGCCTCGAAAGCCTTGTCATCACCTTTGAAAGGCCAGCAGCCCTTATTGGGGTCACTTGAGGGGCCGATGCCCCTTCTGGAGGGGCGGCAGCCCCCGTGGGGCCCCAGGAGGGGCTGGCACCCCTGCAGTTAGGGCACCGACCCCCCTGGGGGCCCCAGGAGGGGCTGGCGCCCCTTCTGGAGGGGCAGCAGCCCCTCGGGGATGCCCTGGAGGGGTGCCCTTCTCTGTTTTTCTGCCGAAAAGGGTGTCTTTCGATGTTTCGCCGCCGAAAAAGACCTCTTTTGCCTTAGATCCGAGTTTTTGTCCAGATCGGAAATTTCCACCCCCTTCATATCTGAAACTTCCGTCACCTTCAGATCCAGATCTGAAACTTCTGTCGCTGTCAGATCTGGAACTTTCGTCGTCTTCAGATCTGGATTTGAAACTTCCGCCGCCTTCAGATCCGGATCTGAAACTTCCGCCGCCTTCGGATATGAAAATTTCATGGCCTTTAGATCTGCCGTGAACTCCTTCAGATCTTGTCTGTATTCTTGACGTGATTGTTGCAACTGGAGGCATAATTGCATGACGATCTCCAATCTTTCCCGCCTAGATCTCCTCTAATCTGCCATGTATCGTTGCTCTGATACCAAAATGATATGAGCCAAATGGAAATCTGCAATTTTATTAATGAAACTGAAAATAAAAGGATAGTTGATTACAATTGTAGGGGTAATCGCCCTCCCAAGTCGCCGATTAACAAGGGACGTCCCGATGACCAAGAGAATTCTCTCTATTATGAAAATAATCATATCAATAGCCTCCTAGGGTCGGCTAGCCTCCCCCTTATTTATAATAATCCAACGCAATGTCTAATGACCCAAATACCCCTACATTAATCCAAAATAATATAAAGCCCCAAAATGCCCCTTTAATTGACCGGATCTATAATTACTCCGTCCCTGAAAATCCACATTATCCTCAAGGTGGTGGGTGCATGAGGTGTGTGGGGCTTCCGTTCCAAGCTCTGATTGCATGCCTCCTCCCGGGTCAAAGAATGTGATTGTCCTCCACCGCTTCCAACAACGTCCTGAAAATTACCGGCGTGCCAAGGCGGGGGCCGAAGGACGTCGTCGGGCTCCCACAAACAATCTGGAGGGTCGGCGTCGCTGTCGTGTTGCTGGAAGGACTCTGTCGCTCGCTGTTTTGGGCCCAAAAAGCCAAATCCTCGGAGGGCCCGTCGTCGCCGCTAAAGGGCCGACAGCCCCCATGAGGGGACATTGGAGGGGCCGACGCCCCTTCTGGAAGGGGGCACCCCCCTGGGGGGCCCAGCAGGGGCCGGCGCCCCTACAGTTGGGGCGGCAACCCTCCTCGGGGTCCTAGGAGGGGTTGGCGCCCCTTCCCGAGGGGCGACAGCCCCCCTGGGGCCCCAGCAGGGGCTGGTGCCCATGCAGTTGGGGCGGCAGCCCTCCTGGGGGCCCCAGGAGTGGCTGGCGCCCCTTCCCGAGGGGTGGCAGCCCCTCTGCGGGCCCCAAGAGGGGTGCCCCATCTGTTTTGTTGCCTAAAGCGGCGACTCCCGATGTTTCTCCACCGAAAGAGTCGTCTTTTGCCCGAGATCTGGGTTTTCGCCCAAATCTGAAATTTTTCGCCGCCTTCAGATCTGAATTTTGTTGCTCTTCGTCGTCTGGATGCAAATCCGCGTTAAAGTTGTCGACTTCTTCCTCTTTTTCGTCCAAAGTCGACGCCTTTTACCCTAACTTAGGGTTTTCGCTGTCGTTTCATTCCATGTGAGGATTGATAACTAGAAGATATGCGCGAGAGACTCCTCTTATTTATCTTACCTAGTGGTCATCCGATCAATGGAAGTCGTCAACTTCGCAATTGCTTCCTTGTGCACCGCTAAAGTTTTCTTCACACTTTTGATTTCGACATTGAATTTCTCCTCCAAAGTCTCAAACTTGTCCTTGTATTTTATCGATGCCGCCATGGATCGTAGACGCTCTGATACCAAAATGATAGGATCCAAAAGAGATCTAAAATTTATTAGTAAAACTTAAATAAATGAGATAAATGATTACAATTTTAGGGGTAATCACCCTCCCAAAACGCCGATTTATTGGAGACGTCAGCACCCTTCCTAGGACCAAGAGAATTCTCTCTATTATAAAAATAATCAAATCCATAGCCTACCTAGGGCCGTCTAGCATCCCCCTTATTTATAATAATCCAACTGAATGTCTAATGACCCAAATACCCTGCATTAATCCAAAATAACACAAAGCCCCAAAAATGCCCCTTTAATGGGCTGGATCTATCAGAGTCATCCCTTGACTCATCCGAGTTTCGATTCCAAACGGACATGGCCACCTTCTTTGGCTTCTTCCATTTCATTTTCTCCTTTCCCTTTCCCTTGTACTTCCTCAGGCGACTCTTTCTTCTGGCTTGTTGCATTCACATCACATGAGTTTTTTTAAGATAATATCTGTTTACTGAGTTTGAGTTTATCTGATTTAAGCATTTTTTGAAGCCGTTTGTTATGAGAGCAAGCTGGTCTTCAACTCCATCTTCTGATTACTTAGATTCTGGAATGGCTTTGAGAGTAAGGGTCTTCTTGCTTTTCTCTTTATCCTTTCTTTCTTGCATCTGGAGCTCATACGCCATTGTGAATTGTTCTTTTTTGTTAGTATATAGAGGATATTTTGAAGTTTTTTACTTTCTTGTTACTTTCATGAGTTACATCAATTATTTTCCATATTTGATGTGCAGAGGAAGCCATGGAGATACAGCTGTACTCAGTTTTATCGAATGCGCAATAAAGTGTTGTCATCGCTTTGGCATTGAGCGCAATCATGCACTTCTCCATCTGTGTACATTTATCTTCCTCTATGGTTGGAACTACGTAGGGGTTCTCCACCATTTTCCAATGATCATATGATATCGATAGGAAGTACATCCTCATCCTATTATTCCAACTCCCGTAGTTGGATCCGGTGAGGAATGGTGGGTGAATGTAGATTGACATTCGTGAAACTTGTTGTCTGTTGACGCCATCATGTATCAGGTTCTAGTACCATGTGGTGGGATCTGTGATGATAAGGAAAATACTAGAGGGTGGTGAATAGTGTTTATGCAAATTAAAAATTTTGCCATAATTTTCACTAAGATTAAAATTGAGTAACCTAATTTTAACCTTAATCAACTATCAAACTTACAATAATATAGCGGAAACAAAGAGTATGCACGTAGTTGACAAGTAAAGAGATCACAATCGCAAACACACATTCTTATTCTACACCCCTCTAGGGCTAGTGTAGTCCTCAAAACTCTGTTTGGCGGATTTAAAACACACCTTGCCTACAACCAGGATTTCACAACATCTCACTTATAACAATGATTTGCCTCTCGCACAATACAAATGAGAGAATACTTACAATGTTTGAAGATACATTTACATATAGCCTTGTTTGAAGCTCTTGTGTAATAGTGTAACTATAGGAGAAAGTTTGCTCTCAAAATATAGGAATTTTTGGTTCAGGAAGACCAATTGAAGACTTTGAAAACTTTGGCCAAGAGGAAAATAACTTTTTTAAATCTTTGGAGATTTAAACATATTTTCTCTTTGAAAATTAAGCTTAAGAATCATTAGTAACATTTGAATATTTCTTCTATATATAGAGATAAATACTGCACAAAACAAGAACCAATTGCGTCAATCAAGGAGAAAGTCAAATATGACCGACCCCTATTCATTTGGTAGTCGACTACACTGTCAACATGAGTTGACTACTGGCAAATCCAGTAAGTCTTTTGAGCCTCTATATGCTTAGTAGTCGACTTCTATACATTTGGGAGTCGACTCCTTTTCTGATACGCAGATTTGTATTAGAAAAGAGTAGTTTACGCTATTTAATTCATACTAAAACATGTTTAAAACATTTAAAGAGTTCCTAAGTGTGCGCGCGCGCTTCAAGCTAGACTTTAATAAGGTATGCAGAAAAATAAAAAGATACATCAAAAAGTAAACTTTTACATAGAAGTCTCTTGATGTACGCTCGATGCTTTAATCTCATTGTCTAGCTTCCTTTGATTTTTGGCCTTGTTGAACTCACCTCTAGCCTTGTGTGCCTCTTGATTTGCCTTATGCTTTTATACATGCACTCATAGATGTTAGATGGCATGTTCGCTCATCATCAAAACTACATGGAGTGTGACTCAATATCTCAACAAGCATGTCGGTAAAAACATATAATTGTGTTGTTATATATGTGAACATAATTGTGTTGTTATATATGTGAACGGTTAGTAGGCTTATTATTTATAAACCTCTCCCTGAAGTAGACCATATTGGAATTGATGGCCACATGAAAGATTAATTGAATCATGTGATTACTCGCAAAACTCAGACTGTCAATGGGGTAATAGTCTAGACGGTTTGGCGTGAGCATGAGAGATAAGCATAAGTTTAAGTCAACAATTAAAGATGAATGACCACAAGTAACTCGGTATAAGCACATATAGCAACCGTGGCTTATAAAATATCATTATATAGTTGAATTCTTGCTTGATATATTTAGACAATCATGTTTTAGACTTTATGTCCAAGTACACCGTCACTCAACATTAGACATAAGATCAAATTATTTACATTATCTCAAGAATAAATCTGATTATTGTACTTGATATTTAGATTCAGATTTTCAAGTACTCCTGTACCCAAACAATATATATTTATGTGCACAAGGAGCAAATACATGCTCTGGTTAGATGATCATTGCAATTCAAACTTCACCTTTTAACATTATATGCATGCCAATCCAGTGGCTCATTTATATTACCTTTATGTTACCCTTATGTTATTATGATCTTCAAGCAATGTCGCCTCTCTTCATGCAAAACTATTAACATAATGACCATTGTATATGAACTTGGTACTGGCCAACCGTTAGTTGATAATGTAAACATGCATACTTCAGAAGATAACATTATTAAATGTCCAGACTCAGAAGCACACAAGAGAACTCTTTGCAGTAACATACAATCTGTTTATAGTTAGCTGTGTTTTCTAACCCACCGGTTTTGGTAAATCTACTATCTGTATTCTGAAATATCCCCTTGACAAATTCTAGTGTGTGAAAAACTATCCTGGCAAACACTGTCTTGGTAACCTTATACATGACACCTGGTAGTGGGATAGGTCCTAACATAAACCATCTATTAATAATGCTCCTGACTCCTAGGTTTTTCTATCTAGTTAAATAACTAAAATTTCACCTTCCTAGATCTGATTATACTCTTTCCCACGCAAGGGTGTTATTATTTGCTTAGAGAAGGGTATAAAGTTTTATTGAAATCATTATGTGAATATCGAAGGATTTATACATCAGCTTTGTTGCTTATTTATGTTTGATCTCATAAGAAGTGAAGTAGGAAAGGGTATATATAGTGATGATATTATAGACTTAGCATTTAATAACGTTTAGTTTTTTGAAGACTTGCCTTTCCCCATCGATCAACCATGTTGAATTATTTTCATCCTCAGTTTGCCCTTCAACAATCTGCTTCTGGACGTTGTATTTGTAAACTGCCAATGTAAGAGAGCTGATGTTGGCTGTAACAGTTGCTGCCTTTTAGCATCAATTTTTCTTATTTCAAACACTATATGTGCTACAAGCTATGCATTGTCCCACTTCTATTTTCAATTTTTTCATTATTGTGCCCCTTTTACTTGGTAAGGGTGATAAAAATTACAATTGTTGAACTGATTCATGACAGTAGGAATGGATAGCTGGAGGGCTGATCTGATCCAATTGTCACTGATTCCTGACCTACCAAACCAGTGCTTTGAGCAAAATTAGGTGCACCAAACGAATCTTTCTTTTCACTCTGAAGCAAACAAGCATGCCCTCAGAGAAATAAGCTCTAGTGGCTCTAGGAGAAGTAAATACTAGAATTGAGAAATGATAAACTTCCACCTCATCTCTCTCTTTTATTATCAAGTTTTAAAGTGGATTGCTGATGTCCTAATTGAGGGGTAAGTTTGAATTTTCTTTTCAGCGTACCCGCTTCTTCTCTAAACATAACATGATCAATGGTTGAATTGTAAGTCAATGTCACATGGGCCAACCTCCAGTCAAATCATGTTTCCAAGAATCAGCTCAATAATTATAACTGTAACCCGTTTTGCTTACTACAAAATGCTAATTGAGAGACTCAAAATTTGCTTAATATAGTCGGTCGCTGAAATGGGTTGGGTTCCTAGAAAAGTCAATATTGCATTATTTGTCATTCAATCACATTCATAACAATTATGTGGCACTTAAATTTACATCTGCATCCAAACATGACCAACTCCCACTCGTATTTTTAAGCCGTTCAATTAAATATATGCATCATATCCAGAAATCCGGACAACCACATGTACTTGTTGTTACTCGGGAGTGTATTCAAGCGCATGGTTAGCTAACTTTATGAACTTGTACGTATGATTATTTCGTTATACCGAAATGCTCTCATATTGACTTGCAAAATTTTGTGATGGTGCAGACATTTAGAGATTCCGGTGGGAATTATGCTTTTGCACTTTGAGTCAAGAACCTATCGATAAACAATGAGGCTTTCTTTGAGCTGGGAGTTGAATAATGTGATTGATACTTGGTGATGCAGTCGGTTGAATTCTAGCTTGGCAGGCGTCATTCATTTTGTTTGAGATGATGTTGGAAATTTGATAGGATTGTTAGTGCCACAACATGATGAAGAAGGCCTAAACGGGAAGGCAAGGTTGCATGGGTAGTAGGGATGAGAATTGGCATGCCTAAAGCCCAATTGGGCATGCCAATTCACATTAATGAAGGATTTTTACATTAAGATGGGGATGAGGCATGTCAATTCACATTAAGATGGGGATGAGGCTTGGCAATTCACATTAAGATGGGGCATGCCCAATTGGAAGCCCAATCGGGCTTTGGCATGCCCATTCTCATCCTTAGGATAGATGTTATGGTGGTTGTATGATTTGGTTGAACGAGGATCCTAATATGGAGATTCAACTGTGCAACTGCCAATAATTAGGAGAGTTGGTCATATGGTGAAATGGGTGAATATGTAGCTTGCATTAAATGGCAAATGGTTTAGTTTTTTCAGACAAGCGGAATTTTATAGCAATAGAATGATTATGGTCTTCATGGTCTCTATAAGAGTGGATCTGTAGTTTATCTTTTTGACATTTTCTTTGGCGAGAAAATGTTGTTGAGGGGAGGGAGGGAGGTAGCAATAGAATGATTATGGTCTTCATGGTCTCTATAAGAGTGGATCTGTAGTTTATCTTTTTGACATTTTCTTTGGCGAGAAAATGTTGTTGGGGGGGGGGGGGGGGGGAGGGAGGGAGATGGTATTGCTTTCAAATTTTAACTTTATTATCTTATATTCTTTTGCCTTCGTTAGGATACTGTTGGGAATGGTGAATGCGGCCAGAACGGTGTCAATTTTGTAGTTCCCGGGGCAATTTTTTAATTTGGTGCCCGATGGGCAATTTTCTAAAGCGGGACAAAGCAGCCCTATAAAGGAAGGAAGGGGATTAGTATGAGGGCAAGAAGAAAATTGAGAAGAGTAGAGAGTAGGAGTTTAAGAGTAGAAAATAGTTTTAGATCTTGGGAGAGTGGTCCTCCTCTCTAGTTGAGGCCATTATCTTTGTATTCCCCGTAATTATCTATAGAAATTCCCTGTTTATCCCCTCCAATCCTTACAATTTCTCATCAATTGGTATCAGAGCTCAAGATCCATGTCGCCGATTTGGGGAGAAGTGGAGTAGACCACGGCCCCGATGAAGCAATCTTCAGAGGAGATGGGCCACCGTATATCAGAGGACTTGAGATCCTCTATGCATCAAAACTTTGCGGATGCGCGCCATGAATCATGGTGGAAGGAGCCGCCATGGCAAAGATTCAAGAACTGTCGATGGGACATTAAGGAGGCTTTCCTCCCTCTGAAGGAGGCAACAAGACCATATGAGAGGAATATGAAATCTGATCTACCAGATCTGGAGGAGGCCAACGACGCAGATTCGAAGCCCGCAGTCGTCGGCGAGCTAGATCCGACTTCGGTGACCAGCGACGACCAACCACCGGAGGCGGCGGCTCCCACTGTGGCCGCCCCGACTCCGACAAGTCATCGAAGGCCCGCCCTGAGTCGAGCGAGCCCCAATAGGGCCACCCTGACTTCGACGAGTCCCCGGAGGCCCGTCCTGAGTCATGCAAGCCCCTAGCCCACCACGACTCGGGTGAGCCCCTGGGGGGCCTCCGCGACGTGACCCCCCTGAGGGCCTCCGTGAGATGTTTCGAGCATCGCCGATGACTTGTCTGGCAGAATCTGGGACCGCCACCTCTGCCAATGCCTTCCTCACGCTTCGGCAAACCCAACAGACCCTTTTTTTGCTGCCGTCAGATCTGCCAAAAAATGGGATTAACGCCGGCGAGTTGCCACAACTACGGTGGCGGCTTGATCCAGTTGATTATCTGGATCAGCCGTTGGCCCGAGCTGGTGATTGGTCAGTAGCTGCACAGCAAGCCATGTATTTTTTTGGAATTTCTTGGCTATTTTCGGATGATTTTCTACGCAGCTTCCGTATTTTGACGATTTTTATCTGTTTGGAGTCTAAATTCTGAATGGAAAGTGCCAATGCGTAGATGACTCAGCTGTGGATGCACTACCACTTAAGCAACAACATTTCGAGGAGGTCAGAGCTTATAGGCAGCCTTTTGATCCAGTAGGCAACGATGAGACGTGCTCCAACACTCGGAGAAGCGCATTTGTAGATTTCACACACCACTTGAGTACAATGTGATTTTTCTGAGGCGAAGTGTTGGAAATGGGGATTGCAGCCACAACGGTGGCAATTTTGTAGTTCGGAGGGCCCGAGCGGTAATTTTGAATTTGGTGCCCGATGTGCAATTTTGTAAATAGGGGCAAATCAGCCATAGGAGGGAAGGGGGTTAGTATTGTTAGGATTGGTGGATTGCCTAATGCCACGTGTATGAATTATGTAGAAAGTAAGCCAAACATTAGAGGTGAGGGTGATTAGTGTTTCAAAAATAGTTGCACAAATATAAAATTTCACCCTCTAATTTTAGCCTAAGTTACTTGAGAGTGTTACATTCATTAAGAACTTAATCAACACAATATGATGCTTGTAATGAAATAAAGAATAATTTGCACATCAGAATAAATATATCACAAGTATGCAAGCAATATAGAAAATGGAGACAATCACATAAAACAATCGCAAACAACCAAGAAGTATCCTGGTTCACCCACCGTGGGCTACTCCAGTCCCCAACCTCTTGTTGGGATTTCCACTATCCAACTCTCTTCAACAAGAGAGCAAAAACCTCACCAAGAGGACTTCCAATACAGTTGCCTAGCTTCACTTACTAGGGCTTCCAACAATTTACAATTACCACCTAGTTCTTCAAACTAAGAATTTTCAATACCAATACCAACACCTAACCTCTCTGGCTAGGGTTTACAAATCACACAGCACAAGTGGCCTTCTCCTCCACCAACAATCTCAACCAACAACAATAATCTCATCTTCACAAGATGACCTCTAACAATTGAGGCTTTTCTCAATAACCCAAAAATACAGATCTTAATCAATCACTTTCAACCCAGTGAGGATACACAAATGAAATTAAAGTGTTGCAATACAAATTCATATAGCCAAAATAAATGAAGCAAGTGTATGTGATTTAGGCTATGTAAAAATCTCTACTTGATCTCAAATTAATAGAGAATGAAACTCGAGATCAAAACATCTAATTTGTGTTCTTATGTAAATGAAGATCAAAGCATAAGATTAACACAAAATTGGCAGGGCGATTGAAAAGCTTAAAAGCTTAAAAGAAATTGAAAATCCCTACCTTAGAAGAGGGAGTCTTGCTCTTGAAAACTTTCAGATCACGAAGAATTAGGGCTTTGAAGATTAAGCTTTTGTAAGATAAAATTCTTGAAAATATGTTAAGATGATGCAAATTTTCCTCATCAAACACCTTTAAATAGCCTACAAACCGCATCAAACATGTGACCCAAAAGCCCTATCAAACGGACAAGAAAACAGCTAAAACTCGAACCGTTATGGGCTTGCTGGTAGCTGGTAGTCAACTCCCATTATAGTGGTAGTCGACTATCTCTAGTACTGTGGTCGACTATCAACATCAACAGAGAACACAAATAGTCATAACTTACACAAATGAACTTCGATTTGGGTGATTCAAGATGCGTTGGAAAGTTAATGAAGTGTGCAATCTAATGGGCCAGGAATGGATGAGAAAACCAAACACAGAAAAAACAAGCAGAAGTTTGAATGCAGACAAGCACACGAAACAACGCTTTATATTCATTAGCCTATGCTAAGTCTTAATCAACTAAGTGTTTGATCCAAAAAGATAGGAAATGAATTTTAAATAAAATAAAAAACCATTTAAATCAAGGAAATTCATTTTCCTATGTGTGTGTGTGCATGCTTCAAGTTTTTGGCTTTAACATATTAAGACAAACCCAATTAAATGTAAAAATACATCACTCACACATCTTGGAGTCTTGATGCGTTCTTCTTGGCTCATGAGTTGTCTTGAGAAGCTTTGCACTCCACCTATCATTGGATGAGCTTCATGTCACAATGTTGAGCTCCAGTCCATGAATTCTCCAAATTCAAGCTTCATGGTTCATATCAACTTGTCATTGAGCTTGAGTTGACCATTGTTGACTGTGTACCTATACTCACAACAAATCTCACAAATACAATTAGTATCACTAGTTGTTTGCTTAATTATCGAGACTAGCTTGGGGTGTTGCAATAACCAACAACTATGAGGGTATGAAGAAAATTGAGAAGAAGAGTAGAAAGCAGAGAGTATGAGTTTAGGCGTAGAAAATAGTTTTAGATCTTGGAAGAGTGGTCCTCATCCCTAATTGAGGTCATTATCTTTGTATTCTCTTTTATTATCTATAGAAATCCCCTTTTATCCCTTACAATCTCTACAATTTCTCATCAGATACCTTCTGCATGGTTGGTATTGCTTTTTATATCCATTCACCTCAATATCTTTTCCCTCTTTCTTTCTTTTTTTCATATAAATATCTCAGGTGTCACTAAAAAGAAACAATTTAGAGAAACTAAGCACTTTCGTCATAACTGGCAACATGTTTTGTATGGTTATGCTTGCAATTTGCTTGCAATTACTTCATTAGATAGGTTTTACTATATCTCTTGATTGTTACTGTTGTTGATTGTAAACCTCCTCTTCGCATCCTTGTTAGAAACACTATTATAGAACTCAACGAATTGTCGGCTCATGCTCATGAACTCCAACCTCTGGATTCAATAGAATACTTACTGGAAATTCTCTGAATTATGCATGACCAACGAGCAATTGGTTGCGTGTTAAAGTAGGGTAATGTGATGGTACTCCTTGAATGTGTTCATTTAATTAGGATGATATAACTATTTAGTTCAAGAACATCATGCAATAACATCTAATAAAAAAGAACTATTAATGAGATTTTCTAACTGCTAACGAAACAACAAAAGAGCTGCATGCTTAGCAGAGCAATATGATGGCAGTTCCTGATTATTATCTGACTAGAGCCACACCCAAATTATGAAACCACCACCCCCCCCCCCAAAAAAAAAAAAAAAAAAAAAAAAAAAAACCCTTGGTAAATTGTGCGTTGGCAGATAACTGAAGGTAAATTGTGTGTTGGCAGATAACTGAAGCTTATGAATGGCAACTCAAATAACTGTATCGCATATGTGAAAACATCTACTCTAATTCTAGGTCATAAAGCGGTTTATAAAGAACTGATTGACGTTATGTCTGGCAGATCAAGAATGTTGTTTCAATAGAGTACAAGAGGATTGCAAAGTTCTTCTCTAATATTTCACTGTAGGATTTAACATTTGAAGTTTTGGCACAAGTTGGCGACTGAGAAATGAATACATTGTTTGCTAGGTAGAACCTGAACAAAAATGAGCTGTAGCGCTAGCAGTATAATTTGACCTTTTAATTTTAGAAAGGCTTCAAGGTATTTATGCCTAGTTTAGCAAGTGGGTTTAGTTTCCAAATCTAGGATTTCATAAGGTTTCAAAGCAAAACTCCAAAAATTAAAATTATATATTTGGCAACCATTTTGATGTTAGCCGAACCTTGTAGACCACAAAATATGCATTTGGGAACCATTTTGGAGCTCCCAAAATGTTGTCTTCAAATATAAATTTGTCTCCACTGGGTTTCAAAAACTATACTCCAACTAGATTTTTGAAAACTTCAAAATGAAACTCCATTTTGGCATACTTGATTGCCAAACTAAGGGTCAGTAGTAAGAAAATTGTGAAAAGAGATTAGTGGGGAATTCACTTTATAGGTATTACAGCAATTATGTTCCTTGTCTAATCGCAATACTCAAGTATTCCTAAAGGGCAATACTCATGCATCGACATTTGCAGACATCCCTGTAACCATTTTGGATGGTGATATCTATCCTAGCATGTTTCTTTCTTATGTAGATGTCTACTCCTGTACTTTGTGGATTCTTAATCTGGGCACCCTAATCCAAATGGTATGTAGACCAGTTATATGCCTTCTAGAAATTCATAAGGACAATTTTTGCTAAGAGGCCAAAAAAAATTTTAATTAGGAAAATCGACCTCTTTTGTTCCAAGCAGCAAAAGAGGTCGATTCTGGCCCGTGGGGCTCGTGTGCCCCACGGGCCGCACTTTCAAAGTGTGGCGCTTGGCCGCACTTTGAAAGTGTAGTTCTCGGCCGCACTTTGAAAGTGCGGCGCTCTTTTGCTAATTAATTTTTTTTTCATTTCGACGGCCTATAGATATGTACACATAAAGTGGGCCTTGGCATGTATAAATGGCCAATTGGCTCGTTATTTAATTAGCAAAAGAGCCAATGCAATAATATTATCTAGAGGACAAAGCTCATTAGTCAAAACGTCATCTCATATGTATGAAACAAACAAGGAAAATAAACACGTGATAACTCGAAATGACAAAATTTAATTAGCAAAAGAGCGCCGCACTTTCAAAGTACGGCCGAGCACCACACTTTGAAAGTGCGGCCCGTGGGGCATACGAGCCCCACGGGCCAGAATCGACCTCTTTTGCTGCTTGGAACAAAAGAGGTCGATTTTGCTAAATAAAATTTTTTAGGTTGATTTTCCTAATTAAATTTCATTTTTGGCCTCTTTGCAAAAATTGTCCAATTCATAAACATTGTGCATGTACTTCAAAATTTGGTGTGCATGTCTGTTGTGTGGTTCTGGTGTCAGCATTTATGTGCACATGTCTATGATATAATTGCATAACTGGGAGGGGTGAGCATTGGTTGGTTCGGTTCGGGGGTTTTAACCAAAAATCAAGAACTTCCACAACTGGGAGGTGTGTTGCAATTGTTGCAACTGGACAAAAATCAAGAACTGGATGTAAAAACTAAAGATCTAGATTAATGTATTCAAGCCAAATAATACAGATGTAGATATACCACATGCTGAATCTTAAAACATTACCTTCTCTGTTTAGCGGAAGCGTACCTGAATCCATTGCTAATAGTCTGAAAGAGATCCTGACGATAGCGTAGCGGATGATCTTCCAGAATAGCACGAATCAACCGTTGGAGAATTCCTTTGCCCTTCTCACGGTTTCTCTTCTAGCGACGGTACATAGAAAAGATGGCTAACTTGTTTGTGTGCTCCGAGGATCATGACCACATATATATAGGCTAGCCTCCTTAGCCCTAGGGTTTTCAACTCGGCCCATCAACGAGTTGAAACCCAATAATCTCTACACATAAAGGCCCACGACCTTCTTTACTCATTTAAGCCCATTTAATTAATTAAATCAGATCACTAAAATATTGGGCTTTAATATGACAGCGTAGCACCATATAATTATTTATCGCTCATAAGCCCAATGTTGGATTAAGATCCAACATTAGTTGGATAAAGTTCCGACATTGGACTGACTGTTTCATAACCGAACCAAAAAGTTCGGTTCGCCAAGGCCAACAGGCCCAAAAGTCCCATTAAAAAGAAGCCATATGAATAACTAGACAAAATTAAAAAAAGAACACACACAACCCGACAAGTATAGAAAATGTCAGATCAAATATCCCAAAACTACATTTATCAAATCCATAAAAGCCCAAATAGACAAAATACATCACCGTAATTCATCAGGGCAATCACATTACATGTCAAAACAAATACATCAATATTCGAGATTTCCCGTTCAAAACATAACTTCTCCCCATTCCCAAACACAAATACAACACATCACAATAATATTCATGATTACTACAAGTCTTAACAAGTTAACATCATGAACCTCCTTCCATTCGGCACGTTTCTCCTCCATTGTTGTGCTATCTTCGTTTATCTTTCTCGTGGCAAGTTGATAATTGATGAGCACTTTCATTGCACTATCTTTACCATAACTGCATCACATACAAGTAGACAAGAGTTAGCATTAAATCTTTCAAATGCTTCTTGACAAATTAAAGCCGCATTTAGCATCGAGTTTCATCTAGTTGGAACATCCAATTATGACCCATTGTAATCCTCTTTAGCCATCTCATCAATCTTCTCATCTTGCAGCATTCTTTCAATTTGGCCCACCTAACCAGATGTTGTCTCACAGAACAAATGGAGTTACGGATACAAGTTATTGCCTTCACATTTTCATTCAACCCATCTTGCATTACAAGATTAACTATGTGCCCAATGCACCTCATACTATGATATTGCCCTTGTAGGGCAAGTGCTTCCCCAAATTCTAATCATCATCTTTAGGTAAGTAACAATCTCATCATCTGAACCTGCATTATCGACGGTGATAGTTAAGACTTTTTCTGTACCACACTCTTGCAAACCCCGCTTAACTACCTGACCAAGGAGTTCACCTCTATTGACTAGGAATTGAAATAAATTTAGGAACTCTTTTTTTCAATTGCCAATCATTAGCAATTCAATGAACGGTGAGCACCATGCAGTTAATTTTCTGTATCAATGCCCACATGTCCATAGTGTGACAAAAAAAGTGTGATGAATTAAGAAAGTCTTTTAACTTAAGCTTCTCATCCAAGTACATTTGATATATATCCCTCCTTACTGTCCATCGAGATGGAATTCGAAACTTGGGACACACACATGCACATAGCAATTTAAAACCAAGTCCATCCACAAATTTTAATAGTAGTTCATCCAGTACAATCATTTTCGATAATGCAAGCCTAGCCGCTGATCATACCTGTAGTTTGCAAGGGTTTTCATCTTTTCACCATCCCCATCTGTGTGCTTATGGGTTGAAAATATACCTTATTATGTGGGTTTAGATTTAGCACAAAATTTGTCACAGTACTTGCATTTTGTTATGTCGGGATCTTTCGGAGCATCTTGTGTATGGTGGTTCAGATGGAGGTTGCTCACGCTTGTATCAGTGGTATGACCTCGAGGTGTATCATTAGCATCTGGTGTTGGCAACTCTTTGGCGTAGGACATCTATATGAAACACAATCACATCCAAAAACCAAATACAAACCGAGGTGCCAACAAAATGCATGCTATAATTACTAATTTGCAACATCCATTACTTGAGGAACTTCTGTGGTGTGTTGCATTCTAAGGCCAACCATTTGACATCTACTTAGTATAGAACATACTACGTCTGGTTATTATTCCAAACATCCAAAGTGTATCAAATGTTTCTTATCTATAACTGCTATATTTTGTGAAGGGGGAAAGAGATTCAGAGAAATTGGATTCATGCGATCAAATTCTGTTTGGCTTTTATTGTCGTGGTAGACGTCAGAGAGAGCTGCATGCTTCGTCCTCTCTGTTTGTGTTTTCTTTCTTCTGTTATATGATGGTACATGAATTACATTCTATAATTCCACTGACTCGAGCTTGTTGAATTACAATGCAGGAACTGAAGACGCAACAAGCTTTTGGTGAATGCAAGCCTGTTTTGCGACGCATCATTCAGACTTAAAACCCTTATTGTTGATACAATTGTCTCTGGCTTCCTAGGTCTGTCGTGTTTATTTTTTCCGTATCTTGTCTTGGTGTTTGCATTCATCGTTTGTTTGTGTTGAATGATCGTATGTGTGGTTTAAGGGGCGGAATTTCCGTCATAATATTCACAATATTCATCTCTTGCTTTCTTCTGTTCCTGTAACGCTTGCATTCCAAAGATCAAATTGAAGCAAAGACAAGAGTGGTAAACTATTTCCATCTTTGATTAACAGATGAAGATAACAGAACTTTTGCATTATCAATTATTGGACCATCATTAACGACTCCTGTTGGCAAGTAGTTTTACGGGATTGGAGTGAAGTTGGACAGCTTTTTTAGATTGGGCTCTTTCATAAATCTGCTGTACGTCGCCCTGATACGTTCGGCTGCAGCAAAGAACCCCAAAGCTTGGGTGTAAGAAAAACAAAAACTTGCCAGTTCCCACAGAAGACCAGGTATGGTGTCGATTCTTTTGAGCAATGACTCTTGAAATGTGGTCGCCAAGGTCAACTAAGATACGACCAAACAATCTTATAAATCTTTAATGAAGGGCTGCCTTCCACAGTTAGACCCATTTTGATTGGATGAGGCTCTAGATGGTCATATGTTCAAATAATATCAACAGAAACATCTGTCATTCAACAAATGGGAGATCATACCAACTTGTTCCGGGTTTCTGATTTCTAGGAGATGCCAGGTGGCAATTCTCATGTATAATTAGCAAAACAATCATGCACGCAGATATCCAAGGGAGCTTGATTCTGACATTTCTCAAGAAACGCAACAATAAAAACTTAGACTATCTGCACCGCACTTGAGTGCGGTGCAGACTTCCCTTTTACCTAAAATGGGCAAAAAATACACTTCTGTGACTGATTTGTATCAGAAAACATCAAATCGTTTTCTTTTTAGGGCAACAAAACAAGTCTGCACCGCAAAAATGCGGTGCAGAGAACAATTGTCATAAAAAACGAGGCGTGAAATAATCGGTGTATGCACGGAAAACCATGCTAAGCAACACGACGTGACACTGATTTCTCTCCCCGTAAAGCATTGGTGGGCCCGTGAAAGCGAACGAAGAGACAGCTCGGCGAGACTTGATCGACGGTGGTCCCAAGCGCAAGGGAAGCTACCGCGAATACTTTCTCTCTCTCATCTTTCATCTTCGTTCCATCCCTCTTCTCCTCTGTTGACTCACCCAAGACCAAGGCCATCACCAAGCAGCCGATGACAGCTCTCGACGATCGCCGGAGCCGTGGCGAAGCCCCACAGCCCCGCACAACCCTCACCGAGCAACCAGAGGCCCAGACCACCGCCCAAGCCCCTCTGCCGCCCCCTGCCTCTTGCTGCACCGTCGTCTCCTCCTCTTCCTGCCACCCTCTCCAACGTCCCTCCGACGTCGCTACCCCTCGAACCACCGATGATGAGGAACATCGAGAGCCTTCCCACGCCAAGCTCGCTACGAAGCACCAACCTCCTCCCGGCGCTCCCCACCGGCGCTCCCCACCGTGGCTCCGCCACCGCCATCGTGCCATACTCTGCACCGTAGCCGCGACCGTCGCCGCCTTCGCCTCTCCGAATGAAACCTCCAGCCCCATTGTTATCGTGAATGAGAGAGGGGGAGATAGAGAGCGAAAGTATAATATGAGTATACGTATACGTATATATATTATGTAAGAGGATATGATATAAAAATTATAGAAAATTATATAAGTGCCAGAATAATAAACGGAGACCACTAGAAAACACAGCGCTTTGTTACGAACTCGTAGACGTCAGTCTCGTTGGAACCAAGGCAAGTATTTTGCCATTCGATTTTTCCTATTTATCGTTATTTATACTAAATTTAGTAATATCATATATTTTTGTCATAAAATTACAAAACCGGGAAAAACATAATATGTCGCGCTATTCTACTAGTGAAGAGGAACATTTTGATATCTCATGTATAAAATTCTGACGTGTAGATTTCTAGATGTTAAAGTTTGAATGGTATTGGTATTTCATTTTCAATTTCGAAAATTAGTTTTTTATTGTTATATAACTTTTAAAAATAACTAATAATCATAGAAGTGACATGCAAATATTCAGAAAAATCACACCCTTTACCAGGATCATCTTGATACTTCAAACTCTAGATTCGGGCAAGTATTTCTTCCATAATAAATTTTTAAAGTTTATTGTTATGGATGCCATTTTGCTAAATAAATTATTACTATCAATTTTCACGTAAACTTAGATACACGAAAATTACCAATGAATCTACTACTTATGACAAATAATTTGACAATTTGTGCATAAGATTCTGACGTGTGGTTTTCTCTAAATAAATCATGGCACGACTTTAGAAATTCATTTCTAAATTCAAAAATTAGTTTTTGGCCATTTAAAATTGGGAAATGGGCTATTTAATGGTTTAAAAATTATAAAGAATGCTTGCTTGACTTAGAAAATTATTTCATGCCTAGAAATACTCATGTGCTTCATTTTAAATGTTTTGAATTCATTTCATATTAGAAATGCCTATTCGTGAAATAGTTATATTATGAATTGGCGACTTATCCCTTGCCATGAAAATTATATTGAACTGATGTATGAACTCATGAGATACTATGGACGGTTAGATGCATTTGATATGATGCAGCTGTACAAAAATGCTCATATGACTGATGGAACTATATTGTGACACACTTTATGACGTTCGCGTTCTCGCTCCCAAGAATAATGGGAAGCGAGGCATGACAGAGGTGTCTGTTATGATCTGAATAATAGCTGTGTTTATGTGTCTGATGGAAGTTCTATTTTTGTACCGTGCATAATGTTTTGTTAGTGAAGACTAGTCGGTGGATGCTAATGTAACAGACAAAGCCAGGACTATAAGCAAGTATCTCCCAAATAATTGCCTGTCTAATTTGAGTTATTGTTGTTGTTTTCAAACTCTATGAAAGTCTACTTCATAACAAGTAGTTAAAATTAAAGAAGAAAATTGCATTCTTTTTTATCCAACTATACTCATTATAAAATCAATGTAAGATGATAAGCCACTGATAAATAAATCTGCAAGTAGAAACACAACTACAGTTTGAATTCTAATATACAGATATTGTTGGAACTTATCCAACAAGTTGGATCTTAATCCAACGTTGGGCTAATATGTGGTAAATAATTATATAAGTGCTACGCTGTCATATTAAGCCCAATATATTAGTGATCTGGTTTTCAGGGCCGGTTTTAGCATAAGGCCACTAAAGCTTGTGCTTTAGGCCTCAAAATTTAGAAGGCCTCAAAATTTCATTTTCTCTGGCCTAAAAATTTCCAATTTGAACGCTCAATTTAGAAGGCCCGCAGCCCGCTTCATATTTAACATTGCAACATATGCCAGCATGTGGATGTGGGGCCCAGCTTGAGAGGCCTCATCACTTGAAAATATTTATCAAGCCTGCGCCCATTCACTCAATCAATTACAGTACTTGAGAACTTAATTGTTGGAGCAAAAACCCTATCAATTACAGTACCTGCGCCCATTCATCTCCCTCCCTCCCTCTCTCTCTCTCTCTCTCTCTCTCTCTCTCTCTCTCTCTCTCTCTCTCTGCGGCTCTGCCTCTCCGAATCGGCGCCGCACGGATCTCCGACTCCGAACGCTGAAGACCGACCGAACCCGCAAACGGCAGATCACTGTCGAAGTGCTGCTCTCCGACGGAGTCCGACGCCGATCTCCGCCGATTCGGCTTCTGGCGAGTCGACGACTGCGAGTGCGAGTCGATCCATCTCCCTCCTCTTCCGAGTTCCGATCGGCTATCCAATTTGGGGGGTTTTTCCTTAAAGGTATGATTTTTTATTTTTATTTTAATCTGGGTAATTGAATTGGAACGAAAGATTAGATTTTTAGTTTAATTGTTAGTTGTTAGTTGTTAATTTTTGGTTAATTTTTAATGTATCTGTGTAATTGTTAATTGTCAATTATAATTAAAAATTAGATTTTTTTGGGATGATTTGATTCATTTGAATCTGCTGAAAGAATTATGAATCATTCTAACCTTACCTCATGGTGCATGGTGAGAGATGTTGGCGCAATTATTTATAGACTATAGTCAACATTCTTTTATGCGACTGTTTTTTAACATAACTACACTCTTAATGCTTTCTTTATGATCTTGTCTAAGACTGGGAGATGTAACAGATGTCAAGATGTCAAGAGGCTAATTCATGAAGTGTTTTTTTTTCAATGTTCCAGACTGGGAGATGTAACATAACTACACTTTTATGCGACTGTTTTTTTTCAATGTTCCAGATGTCAAGAGGCTAATTCATGAAGTGTTTTTTTTCCAATGTATTATGCACCAGACCAAATGATAATTATTATATTGTATTGTTTTCGCTCATTATACTCTAATTATACTCTGTTTTTATTTACCAAATGAATAACAAACGCTTATATGTTATGTTTTCGCAGTTTAAGAAATACATTGATTAGATCAGCTAGAAAAAGTGGAGATTGATTCAGACCGGAGACCTCATTCTTATATCTCAGGTCATATCTTTCCGGACTAAAGCCTTTAAGTATTGATTGTGTGAATCGATTATTTGATTATCTATTTATTCTATTGTGTTTTATTTCAACAATGTCTACTAGAAAATTTGCAAGTGGATATGAAAAATTAAAGAAGAAAAAAAAGTCGAACAATTACTTCAATCTCAAAAAGGAGCTCTTGATAAGTTTATGATTAACAAGCAAAATGAGACATCTTCTTCAAGAGATGAAATAACAATTGAGGAAGAATTAGTAGACATTGTAGAAGATATTGTGGGTAAGGATGATCATACAACACCAATGAAAAATACTCCAACGGTTAATGAGGAAAACAAAGATAACCCAAAAGATGTGATAAATTTTATGACTGTTGAAGATATTTATGACCCTGGAAATTGGAAAAATATTGATGTGAAGTTTAGAGATATATTGATAGAAAGAGGTCCTATTCGAGAGTGCAATTTAGATTTTCCAGTTGATGTGCTTAATAGACACTTTTCAATCACTTTTTATACTAGGAAATTAGCAAATGGAGAAACATATGATAGAAAATGGCTTGTGTACTATAAAGTAAAAGATAAAGTATATTGTTTTTGTTGCAAGTTGTTTAGTTCAAAAATTTGTACTAGCCTACTTGTGAATGAAGGAACAAATGATTGGAGAAACCTTAGTGCTAAGCTCAAAACTCATGAAACAAGCCACGAACATATAACTAACATGAGTAAATGGGTTGATGTAGAGAAGAGATTAAAGAAAAATGAGACAATTGATAAAACCATTCAAGAGAATATCAACAAAGAAAAGGAGCATTGGAAACAATTGTTATTGAGGATTATATCTGTGGTTAAACATCTTGCGAAATGTAATCTTGCATTTCGTGGGAAGAATGAGAGGATATATGAACCTAGTAATGGGAACTTTTTGAGCATAATTGAGATGATTGCAGAATTTGATCCTGTGATGCAAGAACATGTTAGACGAATACAACATGGCGAGGTTCATAATCATTATTTGAGTCATGGCATACAAAATGAATTGATAGAATGTTTAGCTTCTGAAGTTAAACAAGTAATTAAAAAAAGTGAAACAATCAAGATATTTTTCTGTTATACTTGATTGTACTCCCGATGCAAGCCATCAAGAACAAATGACTCATATAATAAGATGTGTGAATACTTCAGTAAGTCCAATTAAAATTGAGGAGTACTTTTTAGAATTTTTGAAAGTAGATGATACATCTGGAAAAGGTCTTTTTTGATGTACGTGTTGGTGCTTTAGAAGTGCATACCCTTGATGTAAGTGGCATAAGAGGTCAAGGCTATGACAATGGATCAAACATGAAAGGAAAACACCAAGGCATGCAAAAGAGGCTTCTAGATATAAATCCCCGAGCATTTTATACACCATGTGGTTGTCATAATCTTAATCTTGTGTTATGTGATGTGGCTAATTCATGTGCTAGAGCTTTATCTTTTTTTGGTGTGGTGCAACGTATATATTGTCTATTTTCTTCTTCTACAAAAAGGTGGAAGGTCTTGCAAGACCACGTGCCTAAGTTTACTGTTAAACAATTATCTAATACTCATTGGGAAAGTCGAATTGAAAGTGTAAAGGCCATAAAATTCCAAGCTCCAAACATAAGGGATGCTCTTTTTGAATTAGCAAATGTTAGTGATGATGCTAAAACAAAAAGTGAAGCAAATTCTTTAGCCAAATATGAGATAGAAGGCTTTGAATTTCTTTTGTCCATGAATATTTGGTATGATATATTGTTTGCAGTAAATATTGTGAGTAAAAAGTTACAATCTAAAGATATGCATCTTGACATTGCTATTGATCAATTAAAAGGTCTTATTTCTTACTTTGAAAAATATAGGGAGAATGGGTTTGGGTCTGCCATGAAGGATACAAAAGAAATTGCAAAAGAATTAGATGTTGAACCCAAGTTCCGTGAGAAACGTGTGATTCATAGAAAGAAAAGATTTGATGAGAATAATGATGATGAGGTTAGACTTTCAGTTGAAGAATCTTTCCGAATCGAGTTTTTCCTACATATAGTTGATCAAGTTATTGTTTCAATTAAAATAAGGTTTGAACAATTTGTGGCATATGAAAAGATATTTGGTTTTTTATTTGATTTAGAAAAATGTTCAAATGAATGTATTTTGAAGAGCCGTTGCATAGATCTTGAAATTTTTTTGAAAGTCGGTGAACATTCTGATATAGATGGGTGTGATCTTTTTTCAGAGTTAAGAGTCCTAAAAGAAGTCTTACCTGCAGAAATTAATACTCCAATTTTGATTTTAGATTATGTTAATAAGACAGATTCTTTTCCTAATACAAGCATTGCATATAGGATACTGTTGACCGTTCCAGTAACAGTTGCTTCGACGGAAAGAAGTTTTTCCAAGTTGAAAATACTAAAAAACATATTTAAGATCAACCATGACTCAAGATAGGTTAAATGGGTTGAGTATTCTTTCAATTGAGAGAGAGATACTTGAAAGTCTTGAATATAAACCTTTGATAAAAAACTTTGCTTCTCAAAAAGCTAGAAAAATGTTCAAATAACTTGATCTTTGTTTCCTTTTAGTTTAAGATTGTAACATGCTTGATTTAGGAGTGGATAATGTCCTTTTAATTTCAGCTATATTAATGTCCTTAAAAATTTTTGCTTTAATCCTTAGGCCTCATATTTTTGATTCGCTTTAGGCCTTATTTATGCTTGAACCGGCCCTGCTGGTTTTAATTAATTAAATGGGCTAAATGAGTTAAACAGGTTGTCAGGCCTTTATGTGTAGAGACTATTGGGCTTCAACTCGTTGATGGGCCGAGTTGGAAACCCTAGGGCTATGAAGGCTAGCCTATAAATACTTGCGGTCATGGTCCCCGGAATACACGAACAAAGTTGAGCTGTATTTTCTACGTCCCGTCGCTAGGAGAGAAACCAGGAGAAAGCTAAAGGGGTTCTCCAACGGTTGATTCGTGCTATTCTGGAAGATCGTCAGTTGCGTTATCGTTAGGATCTCTTTCAGATTATTAGCGATGGACTCAGGTACGCTTCCGCTAAATCAGAGTATGAAATGATTTAAGATTCTGCATGTTATATATCTAGATCTGTGTTGTTTGGCTAGAACGCATGTCTAGATCTTTAGTTTCTACAAGTGGTATTAACGCCAGCATGTTGTGGATCTTAAATTTTTTTGCCTGCTCATAGTAGATCTGATAAAAATCGGATTTTTAATCTGACTTAAGTTTCGGATCTGTTAAAAATTCATTTTTATCAGTTTTTAAGTTTCGGATCTGTGAAAAATTGGGTTTTTTGATTGATTTTTCCTGTATATATATATACTAGTCGTAACCCGTGCCAACGGGCACGGTTCATTTAGCATTTCCCCGCGAAATCTTTGTTCCCCGAAAAATTATTTACACAGCCAAAATTTAATAGAACAATACATTAGCGTAAAAATATTTAGCGGCACGGGCACCTTCGGCGCGTGCGTCTTCGGCGTGGAACAACAAATTCGATGTCGAACAACAAATTTGACGCCCGCGCCTTTGGCGCAGAACAACAAATCTTTGTAAAAAAATTTAACGGGGCGCCTTCGGCGCGGGCGACGGAAAAACCAACATAAGGGTATTTTTACGTGAATTTGTTGTTCCGCTAAATTGTTTTACGCTAAAATTTTTATTTTATTTAATTTAATGGATTATGATTCTCCACAATCTTTTGCAATGCACTATTAATTTCAAAGTTTAGGTTTCCAAGGCACTTTCCCCCCAAATTTAATCTCCACAATCCTTCCCAATGCATGTTTCCCCCTAAATTTAATTTCCACACTCTTTCCCAAGGCACTTCTAATTTCAAAGTTTGTGTTTCCAAAGCACTTTCCCCCAAAAAGTTTCACAAAATCCAATCTCAACCATTGATTTACCAAGATCACATCTCAGCCGCTCTTTATCTTGTCCTAGTCAGCCCTAGAATTCAAAAAACACTGTCAAATGTATAATAGATATATATATATTTCACGAACCCTAGATCGGGGCGGCGGCCGGCGGCCGCCGCCCGACACGGCGAAAGAGGGGGCAGCTCTTTCGCCCTCGTCGGGGGATCGGCACCGGCAACGCCGGCGCCGATGCAGAACAGCAAGGGGCGGCACAGCCGCCCCAGCCGTTAAATTAAAAAAAGGGAAAGGAGGGGGCAGCGGAAGCCCCCCCGTCGAGATTAGAGGGGGCGGCGGAAGCTGCCCCCGTCGGCGACAAGGGCCCGTCGAGTTCAGAGGGGGCGGCGGAAGCCGCCCCCGTCGGCGACAAGGGGGGCGGCTTCCGCCGCCCCTGTCGAGTTCAGAGGGGGCGGCAGTTGCCGCCCCCGTCGACGTCAGAGGGGGCGGCTTCCGCCGCCCCCATCGGGATCAGAGGGGGTGGCGGTTTCCGCCCCCGGCCGGAGAAGAGCAGGTCCCAGTGCGGGGCCTGCCGCAGTTAATCGGGGGGGCGGCACCCTGCCACCCCCCATCAAGCATATAGGGGCGGCTGCGGCCGCCGCCCCCATGCAAGCCCTAAGACCCCCCACCCCCCCTGCGGGTTCGTTTTTTGGGAGCCCAGTGGGCTGGTCTCTGGGCCGGCCCACATTGTGAATTTTACAAAAAAAAATAAAGGTGTTATAAACGGGCTTTGGAGGCCCAACCCGTTAGTGGGTATCCACCCATTATGTAACCCTATTACTATAAATACAGGGCTACGGGGTTCCGTAGCCGCCATGGTTTACAACACGTTATCAGCACGCTCGAAGCTAAGCCGAACCCCTGCCGACGGACGAACGCGACGCGAACGGGCTTCCTTCACCGAACGTCGCTAGATCCGGCGGATAGGATCTAGAGGTAATTCTTTTCACTAAATCTAAATTCGTATGCGTATATGTCTAGATCCAAAATTCTTGGATCGATTGTTTAATGAAAATCAACGTTTTTATTGATTAAAAATCAACTTTTTACAATAAAAACGCTTTTTTGGAGATTAAAAATGGATTTTTTCCCACTAAAAATTGGATTTTTATCACCAAAAACCATCAAACCCTATGGGATCTTCTCGCCGGAACGCGAATCCCCCCAAAAACTCGTGCGAAAATCCCCCCGCCCGCTGCCCGAAGCGGCGGAACCCCCCACCCCGCCGTTACTAACGGCGGGCGCCCGACCCGCCGTCGGCAGCGGCGGGCCAGACCCCCAGCGGCGGGCCAATCCCCCCCACCCCCGCCGCCGGCAGCGGCGTGCCCCCAAACCCCCCGGCAACCGCTCGTATCGGGCCCCCCCGGTGCGCGCTCATGTCCGGAAACCCTAGCCGCCTGAAGCGGCAATCCGCGCGACCAAAAACCCTAATTAGGGTTTCACCCCAAAAATTCACTATTTTCAAACGATTTTCAGATTTAAATTCGATTTTCCTTCGCTATAATCTGATTTATGCTTTATAAATCATCGCAATCTTCCTTGGATTATTTGATTATTATACGTTTAATAATTAGGAAGATCCTGCGACCGCTCTGCCGTTAGTTAACTAACCTAACGGTGTATGATGTTGCCCAGTGGTCCAATAATTATTAAACGAAAAATTTTCATTTCCATTATAAAATTTCTGTGATGATTAAATGCATGTGTAGAAATTTATATGCCTGCCGCATATTTAATGATTCTGTGATGTACATTTTTTAAGCATGCTAAAATCACTAATGGCATAGTTTAATGCATGTAGCAAAACTGTATGTCTGCGATGAGATTTTTTTAAATGCCTGCAGCATATAAATAGCATGTGTAAACATCATACTTATTCCAATTTTGGTTAATTGAGCACAATTTTTTAGCTTACTAGATTTATATTATATGTATGATGTGCTCATGACATGACGATATTTTATGACAACAAACCAATAATGATTTCAAAAAAAGTTTAACATCATATCCTAGTTGACAAAATGAACATGGAGTTCAAAACCAAAACGAACCTGAAGTTCAAAATCAAATCAAAAGTCAACACCCTTTCACACTAATAAATATTAACAAGTACGATGGATTATACGAAAAACATTTATGCGTTTTCTTTTAGAAATACGCATTTCGCGGTAAATAGATCTCTCAAATCTACGGTTTGTATAAACCAATATTGACACCAGCAGTTGTCATAACACCGCCAAACTCTTTTGAGTAATCTCACTTTACAAGGTATAATTCTTGAATCTAACCTTATTTTTTAAGCGTACGCCCAAAGTCGTGGCTTAATAGATAAGTGAGAAATTATAAAATTCGTACCCACGTAATTGTTTCCCCTAGAGTATGATTCTATATCCACACAATACTTGAATGACTCAATAAAAATGGCCTGAAGACCATACTTGAGTTTTCAAATAGACTTTTAAAAGTCTATCATAAACTAGAAAAGTGGAAATATAGAAACTAACTCATTTCCCTTGTATAAGTCTACTTTGTAAGACCAATAAACATTCTTCCTTATAAACGACAATAAGGACGACTGAAAACAGGGGAAGTCTTGAATAAAAATGAGAAAGGGAAGATATGATGTACCTCGATATGGAGTATGCAATGGCAACCCAATATCAGACCAGAAGTTCTGACAAGACCCATAATGCTTTTTGCAAAATTAATGGGCATTAACGTATGCCATATAAAAATATATACATATCTAGTCTAAACGACGAAAGTCAAATTGACTGTATGTATAATTCGCTACTTCCCGAGTACAAATAAATTTTGAAAATAAATTTGACCTGTTGTCATAATATGAGTCTAAAATGAGCACAATTGTGGACGTATATTTTATAGAACACACATCATACTATGAAACTTGTTGCTCTAACATAATTATTAGTAGTATTCTCCTGCAGTATATATGTGCTTTTTACGCATTTTATTTTACTGTAAATGATTTGTCATCCTAAATACTCCAAAAATAAGGATGCCATGTACTCTCTGAAACTTATAATGTTTCAAAGGATATTCGTCAAAATGAAATCCCTAATGACTCAAGAAACCAATAAAGCCTGAAGCTTTATCCAACTATGATCCGCATAATAGTCATTGTGAAGATGTAATCATTCACAGTTTGAACAGAGTTCACCTATTACCGGACAAAATTAACTTGAGCATTTTAATGGACGTTCAAAAGTCCCACATAAATTCGAACAGAGGAATTAATTTGGAACACCAGAAGTGTCCAGAATCGACCAACTTTGGATCGATGTCACCCTGGATTGATGATGCAAGACATCATTAACCAGACGAACCCGAAGATTCTTCAAAAAAGGGTGAAACTCTCATTATCCCATTCAAAAGGGAAAAATGATCACGAGATCATCTCCATTCACGTGGACATTGACTCTCCTCACTTCCTCAAATGAATTTAAGATGATATACTATCATTAGAAGAATGAGACCTTTAGGCCTCTTGAGAGTATTTGAGGGATAAAAGTGGACTCACACACTCCCTACATATGGCTGATGATGTACCTTAGAGTACTCATCTATATATCCTCTTAAAATGGTCATAATCAAAAGCTTGTTATCCAACCGCAGTCCAGATTATTATTAATCACAACGGACATATTACATTACTGGGATATTGGTTGGGCTTTTACTTACCCTCATACCACCCTCAAAAATACCGTAGTGAAACTTATTCATCGGGACTAACCCTCCTAGATGAATATGTTCCGAGATCCCCAAACGGGGGAGGCATTAGAGCACATCTTATAGATGGAGCCTTGACGGGTTCATATCCCTAGTTCTATGCTCAACTTCATTGAAGTCGAGCTTATTGCGGATTTTTGGGATAACACTGGGAAATCAATTTAACAACTGGAAGAAAATTGAACACCCTGAAGCTTTGTGTTCACACCCAGAAATGGGTTATATGTAAATCATTAAAATGATTTAAACGGATTACTTGTCCACTAGAAATCCAGTTGTAGGTGACCACGTGGGAGCATGCAAACCATCAGAACGCCTCCTTAGAAACTATTTATATGAGCCTGATCACCTCATATAAACAGTTTCCGAGAACCCCTAACGGGGGAAGCGTTTAGTGCACATCTTATCGATGGAGTCATGATGAGTTTACATTCCCATATCACCACTATGGACCATTTAAAACATTAATACCTATGATTTGATTATCATGAATAGTGATGAGATCCTGACGATCCACACTTATGAAACTGTTAAACAGTTATCAGACATAGCTATTGACAATATAAATATTGTCAAATTCACACATCCCTGCTACTAAAAATCCAGCTAGGATTGACATACCAACTATAATGGATGCAATCTACCAGTAGCAGAAGTGGATATCCTCAATGGATGAGAAGACATACCACGAGACCCTAAAACAATACCACCACAGGAAAGTGAGCTCATCTCCATATCCTCTCCCTTTCCAGAACCTCCGGAAGAGATAAATCTGGAATAAATTGAATAATGTACGTACACGGAGAGGTATTTGGATAAAACACACTTGTCGACAATTACTCACATTTCATTTTGCCATTGATATCGTTCACAATCTCCGTTTCCTGAAGCACACGCAGAAATTTGGCCAAATTACGTGGAACGAGGCAATAATAAGTTGAGCTGGACTCACTTATGAAATGAGAAGTGTTTGGACCTGAAGTCCTGATATCAAAAGATATCAAACCTGTGGGCTACCAAGTATTGTATAAATAAATAAAATCGTATGCTATAAGCAAAACACTATAGCCTTAGAGGTTTATTTCGCAGAAACCAGGATGTAACCATGTAAGATGAGTTTAACTCACTTACAAAATTAATCAAACTGATGCATCAGGCTCCCTGGTCATGATTGTGAAACCCATGCGATTAGCAAAGATAATTTTAGGTGATGGTGCTATGGATGATGTGACAACATACCCTTATGAATAATCATCCTGAAGATGAATTATCATCCTGAAGATGAAACCTTCATCCTGAAGATGAATAATCATCATGAAGATGAATTATCATCCTGAAGATGAAACCTTCATCCTGAAGATGAAACCTTCATCCTGAAGATGAAACCTTCATCCTGAAGATGAATTATCATCCCGAAGATGAAACCATCATCCCGAAGATGAATAATCATCCCGAAGATGAAACCATCATCCCGAAGATGAATAATCATCCCGAAGATGAAACCATCATCCCGAAGATGAATAATCATCCAGAAGATGAAACCATCATCCAGCAGATGAATTACCATCCAGAAGATGAAATTATCATCCAGTCGATGAAGAAACATGGAAAATTGCAATCCACCAATACACCTACTGGTTGTATGGATGCACATTAAGACCCCTTCCGTTCGCTGGAAGAGGGGAAGGATATCCTAGGTCCTGAAGTGCCTTACTCAAATGTCTTTTGTACACTCCTTTATCTGGTAGTAAACACTTTAACCAGATACAGTGCAGCGCCTGCAGCGCACCACTGGACCAGAGATATGTAGCTTCTGCGCTATCTCCAAGGGTCAAGGATCATACAACATGTTAAATGTGTTTGCAGATACAGGTTACAGATCATCGTGATGACTGCACCCAATAAACGACCAACTCCTGGAGACCAGCAAAGCATACTTCCAAGGCAACATCAATCCCACCATCCCGAAAGGCTCATCAATCCAAGAAGCAAATCATAAGTACGCACAGCCAGGTCCTGCAGTACCTCGCATACACAGTGAAGACTGGTAAGAGACGTGATGCTACCTACCGAGTCTGCAGACCACTCCTCCTCAGAAGAGATCCCTCAGATTCAGTAACTGCCATAGATGAGCGATACTTGTATAGATGAGCGATGTCTTGTATAGGTGAGTGATGCCTTGTACTTTGTATCGGAACACTGTAAGAGATTGATGTATAGTTGCCTAGGAGATCTGCAAGCCTGCAGCTTGTACAGATCGGGGGAGTCAAATCTAGTGTTGTACTCTTTTCCCTTGGCTATTGGTTTTTCCCACTGGGTTTTCCATAGCTAAAGGTTTTAACGAGGCAACCTCATTGACTCTGGATCCAGAAGTATCCACCCCTTAAATACTCCCACTAATCAGGGGAAGTTACGGAAACTGTACTCTTTTTCCTTGGCTATTGGTTTTTCCCACTGGGTTTTCCATAGCTAAAGGTTTTAACGAGGCAGTTATCCCTAACTTAGGATCCAGAAGTATCCACCTCTAGTGATATCCATCGATCAGGGGAAGTTACAGAGACTTGTACTCTTTTCCCCTAGCCATTGGCTTTTCCCACTGGGTTTTCCTTGGCAAAGGTTTTAACAAGGCAAGTACTCTTAAACTTGGGATCCAGAAGTATCCATAGACCCATGATCAGATAAGCTCTATGAACCCTGAAGCGTTCATCACGGCTTACAACAATGGATGGATAAGGGGAAGTGTTATAAAAGGGCTTTGGAGGCCCAACCCGTTAGTGGGTATCCACCCATTATGTAACCCTATTACTATAAATACAGGGCTACGGGGTTCCATAGCCGCCATGGTTTACAACAAAAGGGGATTTTTTGTTAAAATCAGTATTTGGCTTTGGCCTGTTTTGGGCCTGTTTGGGTTATTTGAAAGTTTAAACACAAATCTGGGCATTAATTTGGGCATTTTGAGGCCATTTGGACTCCTGTTTTGGGCCAAATTTGGTTAATTTTTGACACAAATGGAAGAGGAAATAAAAGGACCCTTTATAAATATGTTTCCTTTATATGTTTTGTGCTAAAAATTCAGTTTTATTTTTTTAAATATTACTTTTAGGCATACTACATTATATATATTTCGAAATGATTGTAATTAAATCGAAACCCCACCATAGTGGGCTTTATCGTGACGATTACTCTTATTTCGATATATAAAAAGCTACGGACTAAATTTAGTGCCTAAAATTGTAAATTTAAATTCGTTAAATGAGGAAATAAATGGTTAAGTGTTTATATATATTTCCTTTAAGCCCAAATTTTGTGTGTTAAATCATATTCGTTCCATTTTAATTCTTTTAGGCATTCTTCATTTTATTTATACGTTTCGAAATAATTTTAATTGTTACGAGACTCCACCAAAGTGGGCTCTAAAGTTAAATTATTATTATTTCAGAATGTAAACAGTTAAATACATACGTTGTATGATCAGTTGCTTGGATGAATTTTAAATGGATCGAAGGAGTAAATAAAAGACTATCATATATATTTACATTTAAGTTCAGTTTTATTTGAATTCAATTATTGGGCACATTAGATTATATGTTCCAAAATAATTTTAATTATTACGGGATCCCACCAAAGTGGACTTTACTGTTAAATTATTATTATTTCGAAATATAAACGGTTAAATACATACTTTTGTATGATTGGTTGCCTAATATTGAATTTAATTGGATTGAAGGAGGAAACAAGAAGCTTTTATGTATATTTCTCCTCAAAGATAAATTTTGTGTTAATTGTACAAAATAAATTTAAATTCGAAGTTTATGACATAAAACAACACACACACACACACCCACCCACACACCCACACACACTCTCTCTCTTCGGTATATAACAAGTTGACTTCATACCTTGGTATGAAAATTCAGTTTGCCTAAATTTAGATCTAAATTAAAACACAAAATTCAAGTGTTTTCTTCGGGAGCAAATAAAAAGGTTTAACATATATTTCTCCTCAAGGATAAGTTTAAAAGGCCTTAAAGAATTTTGTGCACTAACCATCGAGTAAATGGCCTAAAGGAATTCTGACACATTTTAAAGTTATATATAAAATGGAACATGTGTGTGTGTGTGTGTGTGTGTGTGTGTGTGTCTCTCTCTCTCTCTCTCTCTCTCTCTCTCTCTCTCTCTCTCTCTCTCTCTTTCTATGTATATTCATATACACATTAGTCCACCTATATACCCCATTTTTAAGAAGAAAATTTGTGTTGGATTTATGGTTTTTTATTTAACTCAATATAAATGATTAGAAGGGTGGAGTAAAAGGTTCTTATATATATTTCCACTTAGTGTAATCATTTTTGTGTTAAATTCAGTTTAGTTTCAAATTCAATTTTTGGCACAATTAATTATATATTTCGAATATAGATTGATTGGATCATCAACTCACCAAAGTGAGTTTTCTTGTGAAGATCGGTTCTAATCTTGAAATATAACAAGTTGAATACATACTTTTGTATGAAAATTTTGGTTGCCTTAAATTTGATTTTGAATAAAAGTGGACTTGGATCTCCACTTAAAGTATAAATTCATATATTAAATTGCGACATAGATTCAAATTTTGCAAAGGTATATATTTTTTGAAATGATTTCGTGCAATCATCATCTCGCCAAAATGGGCTCTGTTGTTTTGCATTATTTCATTTCATAAATATAAAAAGAATTTTAATGTGCCAATGATTTTCGTAAGAACGCTAAATCGACCCAAAGGAAGATTATCGTTCTATACCATTTCATGTGCACCTGTGGCAATAGACAAGGTGATGATTAGTGAGATCAATGCATGCAAATTTAATTCGGCCCAAAGGAAGTTTTCTTTTTTGGCATGTTATTATTGTCATTGTCTGATTGCTACAACAAGATGTCAATGACTAGTCAATAGATTATCCAAAGATAAATATTGGGCTAGTGGTGGATGTCTTGAGATGGGAAAATAGCATTAATTTGAATTTGGTGTTGTTTTGTTTAATACTCATATGAACATGTTAAAATTGTTTTCTTGTTCTCTTTTTCAGCTATTATTCCTGAAAATTTTTCTGCCATTCCAGAAAATCTCAGGGGCACTATTTCAGATAAAATTACTACAACTAAAGGATTCCTTTCTGACATTGAAAACAGATTTGGCAAGAGTGAAAGGGGTGAAATTGGTACACTCTTAACAATTCTAAATTCAATGAGGTATAAGGGTACGTGAAACATTAGGGAGCACATAGTGAAGGTGTCTATATTGCTTCAAGGTTGGAAGCACTTGAGCTAGACCTCTCTGAGGCTCTGCTAGTGCATTTTGTTTTGATATATCTTCCATCACAGTTCAACCAGTTTAAGATGAGCTACAGTCTGAAGGATGAGACTTGGTCTCTGGATGAGCTCATCTCGCACTGTGACCAGGAAGAGAACAGGCTTGAGCAAGGAAGACAGAAAGTGCTCATATGATCTCTACCACTAAAGATAAGAAAGGTATGCTGCGAAATTTGGTTTATTCTAAGTTAATTTCTTTTCCTGCAAACCTTGGTACTTATTGACACGTGATGGAAAGATCCTGGTTTAACTATTCACATCATTGTGTCTGTGCAAGATTGCCTAAGATGCCAAGATCCGAATGATGTTGAAAGACACATCGATATGGGCAATGGCAAGATGGTTCAAGTAGAAGCAAATTAAATTTAGATTATTTCTTTTAAAGGCTAGATTGTATTTGAATTTTATAAGACTATTATGTACCGTTTTTAACGGAACTTGGATTTCCATTTCTGTTTTGAACAAATTTGATTATAAGTGTTCAATTATGAATGGAAAATTTAGTTGTCTCTTGATTCAAAATTAGTTTATTCTAGTTCTTTAAAAGATCATTATAATCTTCATTTATTTGGAAATGTTGCTTTATTTACAGAATTCCCGCATTAATGAACATGTATTGTAATGAAAGAATTAACAGTTTAGAATTCAGTTATATTTTGATTGCAGCTTATATCCTTAATAAAGTTTCAACAAATGAATCACTTGCATGTTTGGAGATGTCCAACTAAGGTAAGGCTTTATAAGCCTAATAAAGTAATATGACATAATGCTCATGATTTTCTAATTTTGTTGAATAGTTTTAAAGTTGATATTATTTTGTATGATTTTACATAATTCCACTATTAAGTAGTTTACGAATTAGGAAATGCACACCTATTTGAGGATGCTGAGTTTGAGGGGGGAAATTTAGTTAGTGACATTACTCTTGAAGAAGATTATATCCACACATGTGTTGTTGGCATTATTCAGGATGGTATTCCTGACATTGTTCAAGACACAATAAATTCAAGATAATGTTGCAATTCCTCCAATTCGGGAAATTGTTCATAAGGACAAACTCTAGCACCTCAAGTAACTAATTGCCATTCAGAAAATCCATTAAAGAGATGATAAGCTCACTGTTGACATTAGGATGATGGAAGTTCGACTTACATCAAGTCATAAAAATTCTACATCTCTAAAATGGATTAATGCATTAATTAAGAAAGTCTTTGAATAATACTTAAAATCTTTTCTCATTGCCATAAAGTTCGAAACCTATTGATTGTAAATAGTCTTTTACAATCAAAAGGAATTCAAAAGGGTATTAAGAAAATATTTAAAGCGTATCACTCAAAGACTTTATACGGAAAAGAATGCATTAATTGTAAAGAGACTTTCTATTCAGTTTTCATGAAAGACTCTATAAGGTTTATAATGGCATTAGTAGAGCATTTCAATATAATGATATATTAAATTTTATTAATTAATCACCTCGTTCGGTTTTGAGATGATGTTTAATGATGTTATATATCTTAAGTTCTGTGGGAGCATGTAATTTCTATAATATCTATGTGGTAATGAACCTTAAGTTCTGTGGGAGACAAGTTTAGCTCATTAATTGCCCCGAGAATCTACTTCAGAAGATTCCCTATATCTCACCAAAAGGGAGTCTAAAGTATGCTCAGTTTTATATGCATTGGTTATTGCATATATTACAGGTGCGTTGGGTAGATTGTTAAGTTCAGGAGTTGACCATTTGACAGCAGCCAAATGTGTCTTACGGTATTTATGGAGAACAAATGGGTTACATGTACAAGGATCAGTAGTCAAAAAAGGTTTGAGATCATTTTGGTATACTGACTCTGATCATTTATTGGATGCAAAGAATGTATGAAAATCTATGTTAGGCGCCATCCACCAGAAGAATTTTAAATGGTCCCTTTATATAGTCTCTTCTGACATGGCTTTAGATTTCATATCATATTATGTGACATCCAAATCATGAAATATATCTGCGTATTTTGTCACTATGCTGCAAATTAGGGATCACCACACAGTTTATTTAATGACAATGAAGTTTGCAGTTTTATATTCCAGCAAAAACAGGAACTCGACAAAGTTTAGATATTCAGAGATCAAGTTCCTAATTTGTTGATTAATAATATGAGTGTATAATTTTCTAATGAGCACAGCGGAACA